>ML793552.1:3667-30325 GCA_009831015.1 Picea engelmannii
TTCTTTGTGATGTAGTCCATCTGGGTTCATGATCTACTCTTCTGTAGTTTCCTTCATACTGATTGAAGCTTCTTTGATTCCTGAAGGTAGGAGGTCTTCTTGGAAATTCATCTCTTTTGTAATCATTCCTTCTTTCTGGTATCATGGTCCACTTCTCATCAATTGTCTATGTAGCTCTTTCTTCAACCTTCTTGTTGGTATTTGCATCTTTTTTGTACGAATTTTCACCCATGCATCCAATATGTGTTAATTCTTTTGGCACTTGAGAGTTTCTTAAGATCTTCCTCAATGAGACAACTTCTTATTCAAGTTTCTCACAATCTTCTTCTTTCTTTATCATTTGGACCTTCTTTACTTCTTCTATTCTTCTTTCTTCTTCGAGTAGAGTTTTCAAGGAAATGGTTTCTTCTCTTAGTTTCTAAAAGTCTTATAATTGTTTCTTTAAGCTTACAACTGTCTTTTCACAACTAACCAATTCACTTCTTAGTTTTCTTTGCGTGTCTTTGAGCTTTCTATTTTCAATCTCAACATGCTTCAATTTTTTAAGATTCTCATCATCTTGTTGAATAATTTTTTCTTCATGATTTTCTTCTTCTTCATTGGAATTTTCTTCTTCAGTGTCATTTCTTTCAATCCTTGGATGAGGACATTCAAATTCAACATGACCTACTCCTTCACAATTAAAGAAAAAGAAATGACCTCTATTTTCTTCTTTGAAATCTGAGATGTGTCTTCTTAAACTTCTTCTTCTTCCTCTTCTTCTTCCCTTGCATAAAGTTCTTGTAGCTTGTCCCAAATATTTTTTGCTAATGCACATGATCCCACCTTGGATTTCACTGAATCTTTCAATCCATCTAGGATGGTATCTATTGCAAGTTTGTTGTTCCTTTTTGCTTCCTTCTGAGTTGTAGTCTTTGGTTTCTTCAAAGCATTTCATCCTGAAGCAACCGAGATCCAAATATCTTCCCCAAGAGCTTTCAAGTAAGTTTCCATTCTATTTTTCCAGTATTCAAAATTGCTTCCATCAAATGGTGGAATCCCATTTGGAATGTTTCCTTCCATTTCTGCATAGGATCTTCCTTCCAGTGGTTAAACTGTACTGAAGGTAACCCGCTTTGATACCAATTGTCGATACTGAGAGAGGGGTGAATCAGTATCAAGTATAATTTAAAACCTTTTTCAACTTATACTTAAACCATTCAACTATATCCAATGAGCAATGAAGAATAGTATAAGAGTTACATCAATACACCACAATACACCATGCACAATATATGAGAAATAATCAATAGTTATTGTTCAAGGGAAGTAATGACTTCCAAAGGTAGATATATCTTCCAAATGTAAAGGGAGGGATAAACCTCCAAGAGGAAGATACAATCCTCCAATATCAAGAGAGAATTGAACTTTCCATCATTTCCCCTTCCTTCCACCCAAAAATATATGAGAGATAATAAAACTTTACATTAAATCATCACCATCAACCAATTATCACATAGAACCTGATAATGCTTCCTGAGACTTCTTCAATTTCTAAAATTCTTCAATTCTTGGAGTACTCTGATCTTGTAGATAATATTACTCAATGTATTCTCTGAAACGCCTCCAATTTTCATTCCTTGAAGCCTCCCCAAAAAGAGGTTATAGAAGGAATGGTAGACTTTATTCAATTATGGTCTGTTCAGAAGACCCAACTTGTACAGCATGCCCCACACTCAATATTTAACATCTAATTCTGAAATTTGCACACAAGAAACTACAGTCCGTAATATTTCCAATGGAAGTGGTGCCACTTCATTTGGATTCTTTATGAAGAAGTTATGATTGTTTTACCTGGAACACCTGTTTATTGAATAGCTTTAGGACTGGTCACACCGTCACAAACCCTATCTTCCACAGAGTGTATCTCCATAATTATAGAAAATCAAGAGCTGAACATTTTACCAAAGGTACCTTGATATGTCTTCTCAATACCATAGATATTTCACCATATGAATCGTTCTAGAAAAAAAGGTTATAGAAAAAATGCTAAGATGACCTGAAAATAACATACCTTAGAACACATCACCAAAAGACTCCATCCTCCCTTGAAATCCAACCTTCTTTTACTTCTTCTTCCCTTTGAAATTTGACTTGTATCAAATGAATGTATAATGATGTTTATTTATACCATTTATGTCACTTCCTTTTAACATTAGGGCCGACCTGACACTTTCTTATTTTGTAATTATTTTTTGTAATTATCTTCAGGGCCTACATGTACAATTCACTTTGTCATCTTCAAAAATTCATTTCTCCTCAACCATGAGGATCCATGTGACATACCACATACCACCAGAAACAGCATGATGTATATTATCCATCCATGGGTGTTGTATATGCATGTGCATTTTCCTTCATGTCCAAATACCTTCATCAATCTTGCGGTCCAAAACCCATGACTAGGGTTGACATAAATGAAAACAACCAATATTCCAATAATCTTAACTCATTTTTATACCTGGCTATTTTCTCATCGTGATTTTCCTTTTGTCCAGCCCTGATATTCAGTCTATAGAATTCTTCTGTGTATTCTTTCACCAATAAACTTTTTTGTCTTAGGTTCTGTAACTTTCTGAATAGATTTATCTGATAGTCTTTAGGGATAAATTTTTCTTTCAACTTAGCTACTATCCTGTCCCAACTTTTGATTTTTTGCTTGCCTTTACATCTACGATCATCTTGTAGTTCATCCCACCATAACATTGCATGACCTTTCAACCTGGTTATTGCATGCTTCACTTTCTTTTCTTCATCAATTTATTCATAATCAAAGTATTTATCCATAGCACGTACCCAATCTAACAATTATTCAACTTCCAAATTGCCTTCATACATCGGTAATTCTACTTTTTCTATGGCTCCTATTCTCAAAAAAAAATCTTAGCAGTCATTCTTCTGCATGTTCTCTTTTTGCAGCTCCTTCTTCTTATACCTCTTTCTTCCAGTTGTTCTTCTTCATGTTCTATTTCTGCCAGCATCTGGTGCTCTCCTCTTTGTTGTTTCCATGGCGTCCAATCTCATTTGGAGTCACCTCATTTCTTCTTCCATTTCTGGATTCTCTACAGGCCTATCCATGTGCCTTCTGGGTGGCATGATTCCACTATGATTTCCCTTCTCTGACTTGATTCTATATGTTGTAACCCTATATTTCATAGTATCACTTGGTGATTATAATTTCTTCCTCTAGTCATATTTTATTGTAAATAATATTTTATTTTGCAAATGATTTACAAAAAGAAAAAACAAAAGAAAGCAAAAGAAAAGAAAGAAAAAGAAAAAAGAAAATGATAAAAATAGAAAAAATGAAAAGAGGGTATTAAAAGACCAAAAACAAAAGAAGAGAAAATATAAAACCCCATGAAAAATAAATTTCGTCTGACTCATACTCTATAATCACGATAAAACCTTCTAAATTTATGTTTATAGATTAGTGAATAAATTTGGTCAAACATTTTAATCTTGGCCAAATTGGCTAGGTTAGAGTAATAATTAATCCAACATACTAAGATGGATTAATGTGTTAGTTGATTAGGTTAGGATTTAGGTTAGTGATGTTTATTTCAATAAAAATTGAAAAGGGATTGTTAAAATACCCATTGTTTGAGAAAATTTGGTTATTTTTCTTTAGGAAATAAGACCTTGGTGAAAAATGGGAAAGGGTAATCTTAGCACTACCCATTGTATGATTTTATCCTAAGTTTTCTTATGTATAAGACTCTTTGTCACATAGAAACTAAAATTTTCACAAGTTTCATCGATGGCATCTAACAACACCCAGATCGACGGTCCTCAGAGTATTTCAGACCCACCCCTAAACTTTCTTCCTTTAACGATGGGGGGGTGGTCCAGAAAAGAGGTTTCCCCCACACTGGCCCCACCTAACATGTCACCCTCTTAGAATTTTAGAACCCCCCCACTCAAATCCACTTACCACCTACCCCCCCCTCTAGAATCCTACCAAACCACCTACCCAATACTGCCCACCTCACTTTGCCACTGTACCCCACTATCACATGTCACACGTCACACCCCACATACCCGTTAACCAATCAATGCTCTCCCCATAACCGTTAATCGCACCGTCATCACCCCATGCCATAACAAACACCTTTGTTATGTTGCAAAACCTATCTCTTCACCCTATAACACTATTTGTAGATCCATACACCATGGATACCATGCCAAATCCAATTTTCAAGCCAACTGCCACATCGGTTGATTGTTGACAGGTGAAAATTAACCCAGGTAATTTACAGTCCTCCATTAATTCACCTCAAAACTTTGTTAGTAATGGCCCCCAAATCTAAATCTGCTAAGACGTCTGAGAATATGATTCTTCCCCTTCCTGTCGACCTGGATCACATTCCTCTAGCAGATAAGGACTACAATATTACAGAGTCGAAGTGTGAATTCGACTTCTTCAAATTACACTAATAGCTAAAACATATATTTCTGGATCAGAGTGATGAAATTGGACTTTGGGAGTCCATTTTTCCTCTGTACATGTTCCCTCGGACTTTCCACTTCCCTAAATTCTCTCTAAACTTCCAAGCCCATTATCTTCCTGGCCAAAGGGCCATAGTTTACTCTTCTSGCGAAACCCTATTCACCATTACCCCCGAATTCATAAATCAGATGCTAAAAATCCCAAAAATTGACTCTGCAATCCCTTTTTTTGTCGAAGCCTTGAACGACCTCTACCAGAAGCTCTCTTTCCCCCAAAGAGCCTCGATTTTCTAGATCTTTATACCCGAAGAAGATTAGTTGCCCAAGAAAATTCCTCCTTATCCATCCTCCATTTTCTCTGTTAGGGCCAACCAGATTATTTCTATCCTCTATTACCTATTAGGATACATTTTATATGAATGGGTATATGAACCTATCTTAAATTTTCTTTCCACTTTTTCCACAGAATAAAAAGGCACAATTCAATTTGATTTCAGCCATTTTTTTGTTGATAACATACACAATCAATTTTTTAGGTTTTCAAGAGAAGGAATGTTCAGATATTCCTCAGTGCTCGTGTATCTATTCTTTTTTTTTCTTTAGTCAAACAAGTTTTCACATGCTCTTCAAAAATTGGATTAGGAAGGAAACCCACAGTCAGTGACTTCATGGACCTCACTAGTGAGGAAAAATTCAATTGAATTCAGCTTCAAGGATTTCATTGACCAATTTTATCACCCAGTGGTTTACATGCTGAGAAAAAGAACAAAGCCAATAATCAATGAAGAAGTTCAGAGGATCCTTCATCTCTCTGATCTAGCCAAAACAGGAGATTGGTATCTATACCAAAATCACACTGAAATACAAGTGTATGGATGTGAGATACCACCATACAGATTGCCAAAATATCTCCATGTAAGGATATTTACATTGGAATACATCAGGAATATGGTGAACTCTGATGATATCCATTTTGTTTCAGTCAAGAAGAAACAACAACTCATAATCAAGACCCAAATTAGCTCTTTGATATGCAACAATAAAACTACAGGAATTATGAATCACAGTTTCACATGGAATTATGACCCATTTGGTGTCATCTCAGAGCTTAAGGTCAAACAAAGGATCACTCCCCATGCTCACATACAGAAGCCATAGGTGGAAAAGTATATGAACCATACAGATTGGTAGGAGAACACATTGCTGGAAACAGAAGAACACCCTCCCCCTGTCACTGCTTCACATACCAACACACCTCAAATACAAACATAAAAGAGAGCAGGGAAATAATTTTCCCCTTCAGTCATAGAGGTGTCAACTGAAGATTTCCAAGTATACAGAAAAATGGCCAAAACTAGTCACACACCATACCTGCTCAAAGAAGGAGAAATACAATCCACCATAGTCATCGAGGGACCACATTCATCAACCTTTTCAGATAGTTAGTTCATAGTATCCACATATTCATCTAAAAAACAAACATACACTACTCTGTGAGTCGAATCATCTCATGAGAAAACATGATCAAATATCTTTGACAAGTACAAACAGATCAAGCAGAGGAATGAACTCCTAAACAACAACACATATGCTCAGTTATGGAAGTAGACCTCCAGTTCTCAACATAGACTGCTGTCATCATTTAACACAGAGAAAGGAAGAATGAAAATAACATTCTTGCAAGAACAAGTTCCTCATCCCAAGACAAGTGTTGATTACAAGAAGACTTCCTTTGAGTTTTATGTGAAGGAAGTCTATCCAATGGACCAAATGGACAAGCACAAGAAAATAAGGGAGATGATATTCTCCACCTTGAAAAATACCTCATTGATAGCTTCAAAATTGTAGGTGTCTCTAAATAACATCCAGTCCCAATTGAAGCTAGAGAAAATATCCTTGTTGGCAAAGGACAACAAGATCAAATCACTAAAAGAGTTAATGTTGAAGATTTTGTATGACCCATCGAATGTCAAAGAAGCTAAGGAATTATTGAAGAATAAGAATGTTGATATATCATCCTTGAGAATGCAACTAAATCTTCCATCTACTGAAGATTCACAAGAAAAAGAGGTGGTTCAAACCGAGGGCCACAAAGAAGAAATGTTGAAGCTTATCATGGAACAAAATGCATAGATAAGAGAGATGGAGGCAGAAATGGAAAAATTGATAAAGGAGAAAGAACATAGTGTGTAGATGGATATTGGTCCACTAGAGGTAGTCACTCTGACAAGAGTTAGAATAGGAGAAGAAGCTACATCAATAGAGATTCCATCATCCATCCAAGTGAAAGTTTTAGATGCATCTAAGAAACATGTGAATTCTATGGAAGACGTATCCCTTCAAGGGGAAGAGATCATAAAAATACAATAAGAATTAAAAGACCTCCAAGAGATGAAGTCTATGTTCCATAATAGTTATCATGCAGAAATGCATAAGTATTAGAGGCTTAGTCAACAACTGCAATAGCTACAGAAAGAGACTGTCATGGAACAAAACTTATCCAAGGATAAGGAAAACATTTGGGTGGATATCATCAAGTCTATGGCAGAAATATATACATCCATATAAATCATCTTTGAACAACATGAATTGGTACAGAATGTCGGAGAAGCGATTGGAAAAATAAGAGAAGAGCTAGGAGAAAGACCTGCAGAGGCCACCAAACTCATCATATTCCTAAACTAAAAAAACAAGAAAGAGTTAGAATAAATGGAGATTGAATATAGAACAAAGACCATCCTTGAGATCAAAAAGGTCCTGACTAAGAAGGAATTGATGTTGCAGCTAGAAGAGAAGGCTTAGGTGATAGGCAATGCAGTGTAAATATTTTTCAGTAATATTGAAGTACTACATAAGAAAGGTCTTCCTCGACTATTAGTACTCAATGATAGGATAATCACTCTGTCATATTACAAGCAGAAGATCAGCGTAATGGAAAAGGACAGTTCCAAATTTGCAAGGATATAAGGAAGAATTATTGGTAAGATTTCCTAGAGACATTACAACCGGACCTGAGCATTCAGCATGAAATAAAACATATCTTCATCACCAAGCCTACTTTTTCCAAGTATAATCAAATGGATGAGATATATAGAAAGTTACTCAAAGTTTCCATCCCAGGTAAAAATATATGGGAAGGCCTCTATTTTTTACTTGAGTAAAATAATTTTGAGGTTCGAGTGAACATGGAGCATTCAGCCAAGTCAAAGATATGAATCACCAACTACTTCCACAAAATCAACATGAAGGATCTAAACAAATCAACATAATTCCTATATTTTTGTAATTTGAGATCTAATTAGTTAGATATTTTCTCCATAATATCCTAGTCATTTATGATAGGATCGGATGTAAAAAATTGTATAAATACTTCTTTCTTCGAAGTATTGAGGGTTGATTTTTGCACCCGGGAGCTATTGTGTAAAATTTACAAAGGATCGACTAGTAATAAAACACACTTGTTCACAGGATTCTTGTGTCACATTGTTGGTGATGTCTCTCTTTCTTTGTTGAATGTTTTCTTATTATTTGTGACCATTTATGTATTTCAAATTCTAATCATTAAAAGGAAGTCGATAGAACATAATTTATCTTGTATACACTCTCTCTCTCTCTCGTCTTTTAATGATCTATATGTTTTTCATCTGAAATTGAGTAAAGGAATTCTTAACTAATCCTTTTCTTAGTGGAATATCATATATTTTATATATTATTCACCTCATTTAATATTAATAGATCCAACAGTTTTACTACCCTGCCCTGTGAAGAAAACCTCATAAAAAGTTGAATCTGATCCTCATCTTTAATACAGACCCCATAGCCCAATGGAAAATTAATGCATTCTTTCAGCCAACCATAACAAACAAACAAACAAATTTGGATTGTCATAACTATCCTAACATTTAAAACTTAAACAAATCTAAATCTTATAGAGAGATCCCTCTCTAAAGGTGGCAGGGCTAAATCCCAGTTTCAAAAGTGGTTTTCATAGTTACCTCTATCAATTTCTTCTATCTTTCAATAACCTATAGGAATTACAAAGTGATAACACTATCAAACATAACTTTTTCACCTTTCCATATAGTCTAAAATAAAAATTAGGCTCTGATACCACTTGATGCAAACCCTCTACTCTCCCCCTAGGCTGCACAACCTCCAGGTCTAGGATCAATTAAATTCGGGAGATGAATCAGCTCAAAGGTTCATGTTGAACCTCTTCTATATTCTCCACATGTCAAATTTCTAATTCTGGGGTGTGAAATCCCATTTTCAGGAGTTTCTGAGTACCTGGAGAGTCCTCCACATAACCCTGGTCAAAACCTGTGTGTTTAAACCTTCATTCCCCCGTGTGCTTCAGGACCTCAATATTCTGGTGTTCTCGACACACCTAAATCTAAATATGCTGAAATCCGAATTGGTGAACACACTCAGACCAGATCTACTTCGTCCTTCGTGAATTTTGCACTTTGCTCCACACAATTCCTCCAAAGGCCCTTTCCTGTGAACACTCAGATCTACTGCCACATATCCTCCTTGATACTGATGGCGTATATTCACTTCACATCTTTGGGACTTCGACAATCCCTCTCTTAAAACACTCTCAAACCTATGAACACTCGAAGTGTTGAAGGAATCCAAGGCTAACCTCCATGCAACTCTCCCATATCTAACAATTGTCAGTGACCTCGACTTAAGGGATCTCAACCATCAATTCTCTACCTTCAACAGATTTCTCCCCTTTTGCTAAATCATTATTGTTATATCTTAGGAGCTTGATTCCTCTAAGGATTTCGGCCTCCGACGCACTCCATGCAATCCTGGAATCTTTGAAAAAGTTCAGACTTAGAGATTTCTTCAAAAGAAATATTACTACGCACTCCTTGCGCTTCACAGTATTGATCTCTCGACACTTAGTCAAACCTTCACCCTGTTCACTCCTTGCAAAATTCGGTTTAAGCTTATCATTATCCCTCCTAAGCTTCTCTGATTCAAATCTAGACTCTATCAACGCACACCTTGTGGACAATATGCACTCTTTGCATCCAAACTCTCAGAAGAGAAACAATTGAAACTTATCTAATACTTCACAGGTTCATATACTCAACTATGAACATCATACATAAGCATGGTGAGATAAACACACAGAGAACATACCATTCATTCAAATACACATTGAAATGAACATCGTCCAAGCATTTAGATCAATCTTTGTCTGTTCTATTCATTCACAAAGTATTTACATAAGTTACACAGTTCTTTTCTATCTTCTGACTCTCTATGTCTAACTGCTACATATAACACTTCTTACTCCTTACTTCTACAATACCATACAATACAATACAAAAAACTATCTAAGGAGTGGTTTCTCGATCTCTTCTCTTTCCTATCTAAATTCTATCCCATCATTGTTTTAGCTGTTACCTACTTCGTCCTATTACAATAAATGTGAGTTATTAAAAGATAAGAGCTGACACTCTATATCTATAACACCTTACAGTCGTGCAAGAATATACAACATTCTTCCATTCTTAGGGGGTGACCTGACTTTACAAACAAGGTCCTTAAATACAATATTTCCAAAATATCTCAATGTTACACTCCTACCTTTGTTTAATGCCGATTTGAAATTTTTGGCGCGCCGAGGTGTCGAATTTTGCCTCCACTCTCAACCTCTTTTTCTTTGATGGTGATGATCCTACATCACAAGATAATCATTTTCACCTAATCCTCACTTAATCAAGAGGAACATGATATTCTATCATACTTGGAGATCTTTGATCTATAATGGAAGTGAGTAGGTAAGATGGAATTACATAAAGAGTAGCGAGAACTGTAAGAGCAACATAATCTTAGTGTTGGAAGAGATCTAATTCTAACCACATTCATCTAATACGGATATTAGTATTGAACTATTATTATCATCTATTAACGTCATTAAAATAAAAACATTTACTTTATTCCATACAAAATCGTGATGTCCCAACATTAATATATGCGATGATAAGTCAAGGTGATCGTCATACACCATGTACACACTGGGAGGCATTATTACAATTCACACTAGGTAGGATACCAATAAACATTGAATCATGGTGTAAGAAAATGTGGTGTGGAATATAAGCCCCTAAAGTTTCCCTTGCTTGTTCTAAAAGGGTTATATGAGTCCACTTACAAGAATAAATTCTTAAACAGTTAAGAGTCAAAATAAGTAAGGAGCTAAACAAAAAAAAAACTAGGGTGTCTAACTCATGAGTTCCCATTCCTAAAAGGTAATGTATTATTAAAGGGGTTTGTCTTATTGAAATAGGATGGCTACACATCAATACTCATAAATATGCCCATTTAAAAGAACTTAAGGGAAAAATCAAAATCAATCAAAATTAAAACAATGGGATTTCAACCAATCACCAAACCATTATGGGGCTAAGAAGGCTAATCAATATTTAATTTCAATTGCAGAAGAAAAGTGGAGATAGCCAAGAAATTTGAGGAAGGAAGCAAGCCTTCACGGGGTCCGAATTTTGACTGCCTCTCACCAAATTCACCAACCCAATCGCAAAGTACAAACCTGGAAAAACGCTGAATCAAAGTGAAGAGGAGAATTCGCTAAGCCAACAGCTCGCGGGGAGGGTCATTTATAGGGAAAAGAGGCGATCTCCACTACTATATCGGGAGGAAGAAGAGCCCATCGTAATTACCACCGGATCTTACTCTAACATACCCTTAAATGGGTCAAGGTTACTACATGTTGAAAGGCCTAGCTTGGATTTATAATGTGCTTTATCGATTTTATAAATGATATTTTAGTTAAGATTTCTTGCTTATGGCCTACTGAAATAATTGAGGGCCCCAAATTCATGTGAGAGAAAATAATCAGTCTCATCTAGTCACACTACTTCTCTCGTAAACCCAAAATCTTTGATGGGAATGGGAATTGAATCATATGAATGTGATTTATTATAGGAGAGGAGAAGCTAATGTAATTCAGTCAAAGTGTGGCGCCTGCCTTCGTCATTTGGTTGGGTTTCGCAAGCGATTTGGGGTAGTTCCTCAGTGAGACACGATTTGAAGCACAAGACAAAGGCACTTTGGCAAGCCTGAGCGAAGCACTTTCTCCTTCGCCAAGCGAACAAGAGATTAAGGGGTTCGTTGAGCAAACCAGAGATGGATCAGAAGTGGAAGCGAATGCTGAACTCTAGTGAGTGAAGTGAATTCAGTTAATGAAGTTCAGTGAAAGAATGAGCGGAAGAGATATAAATAAAAACAACATCCAATATATTGGGTGGGATTCAACACAAAACAAAGAGCGGAGAAAAAGTGCATTTTCAATTTCCATAATCACAACGAGAAGTGAGAAACTAAATGTACTGGAAAGCTGAGAGAATACTCTAAGATAATTGCAAGCTAAATTCTAGAATGCAGAGTGAGATCCAGGAAAAAACGCTTGTCCATTTTAAAGGGAAAAACGCAGAGTAAGTTATGATTAGAAGAGTGGAATCCAAGCAATCCTAACAAAAACCTTTTACTCAGTTTCCACAATTAACATTTAGCTTCTTCGACAAGAAAATAAGGGTAGCGTCCGGGAGGAATTTCGCACTGAGGATCTAGCAGTAGGAAATTCATTACAAAATCTTAAAGATTGACCAACTGACAATGGATTTTGGGAGTCATTGGATTGTAAACAAAATACAATGGCGTACCAAGAAGAGTTATCAATCGGTATTCCCAGAAAGACCCAACAAATCTGTAGTGAAATCCCTAACTTACTTTCAGTTATCTCCGATTAGGATCATTAAATGGATAACTAAGCAGAAGCCTATGTGATGGAAATGGAAGATAACAAATTAAGATACTCTAGAATTATATTTGTAAATTTTAAAAATTCAATCTCGATAAAACATTTCTTCTATAATGCCAACCATCATAACATCTACAAAAATCAGTATCAAAGTTTTTACTACAGTTGCGGAGAAATAAATAAAATATAAGTATATGATCAAATCTCATTACAAATTAACCTCAAAGAGAATATTGTCATAGACCAAATTGGTCTTGGAGATGTTTTGCAGCACTTGATGGTTCTTTCTGTTTTCTCGCTTGCTAATCGTTGAGACTTCATCAGTACCTCTCAACCAACGTTAGGGGTACTCCTCTTCCCCCTTATCCCACCGAGCTGCAAATGGGCCATGCACACACCCAGTTAGGAATCCTCTAACTCCCATCCCGCCTCATAAGGTAGAGAAATGGGTATCCCAACTCTTTCTACATCATAACTTTACCCATAACCAGTGCGATCCATTTATTATCTCTGCCATTTTTTTTATATAATTTTCCCATAACTCATCCCCACTTGCATAATTAATTCACTTTTTAATTTAAATAAATTAGAATTATTTCCCTCGTACACTTGTCACCCTTTCTCTTAGTTGCACAAGTAAATCCACAATGTATTTTAATTAAATTCAATTTCCCTCACCTCTCTTAAAAGCACTCCTTAAATCACTCCTATTAATGGTTGATGCCCTTCTAAATATGAGTTGAGTTAAAATATGATTCTTCTCTAGTTATACTAGTGTTAACTAGACTCTATATACCTTTCTATGCCTACACAATATTTTATGTTTTATTCCTTTCTTATCTTAAATTCCAATTCGGTATTTACGCTCACATGTGTATTGTATTAATTATTTAAAATTATTTCATCTTTCTTAATTTCTTAAATTGATTTACCTCTTTCCTATTTTATTTAATTTTTAATTTAGTTTTAGTATTCTCACCAAGCTTAGACTAAGGCTTAAATTTTAAACAAGCTTAGACTTTCATTTGGGATTTAAAATTAATAATTTCAATCCTTAATTAGTTAATTAATTAATTTATTTGACAGTGTTCAAGATTTTACAAGGTTAATTATTTTTTCAGGGTATTCTAGGCCACCTAGATTCATGACTCAAATTTTATTTGCGCGACGTTCCCTTCAAGACGCACTCATGCTCCAAGGTTGCCACTCGCCTTTGACTGGTTTTGGTAGTTGTCCAACCCTTAGAGTCAACACTCCATTCATGAGACCTTGAGAGAGACTAAGGGCCTCTAAGGAATAAGGACCCTACCTTACTGCATGCCCCCTAGAAATCTTCACGAGTTATTGTCACAGTCTTCCCTCACGACATCGTGGACTTCTCGAACTAGGTAATCGTTAACCTATAGTCCGAGCCACGACAAGAGTGCTAGTAGGATGTGATAGGGACTCTGCCGCTAGACCTCTCCCTCAATATATGGTCTATGTGCATGGCCCATTTAATCCTTATGTGAGTCATATTAGCAAGCAATCATTAGCCTGCATCCATCAACAAAAAATTGTCAATGATCCATATACAAAATCATGCTATAATCGATCATATGTCACATATGCATAAACAAAATACTCAAACCAAGACAATTCACTCCCTGACTTGAGCTGAAGTCCAATGAGGTCCATTGATGCCCTTGGAATCCATAATCCATCAAGTGTCCTGCACACTTAGGGAAACTCATCAATAACATATGTCAGTACACATATAACAAATACCATAAAAATCATGATCCATCAACATCATCATAAAAATCCATAAGTGAAACAAATAACCATGTAATATAACCGGATCACTTGCACAAAAGTGTCCTCAAAGAATAAGTAAATAGCATGTGCTCACAAGAGAGGGATGTTACATATACCCCCTCTTATTTTAAACTCTATCCCGAAGTTGTACAATATATATAGATGCAGTAATAAAATTAAATGACAAGATCTATGTGTCTAGTCTATCCAACATATAAGGAACTGCTGACGCATATCATATGCGTCCTCCCAGGTAGCCGAGTGTGGACTATAATTGTCTCACTAGACCTTGACCTGATTGATTGTTCAACATCGTAGTTGTCAAATGTGATGGTATAGAATGTGGATGGGCTCATTCATGATTTCACCCTCATCCAACACCTACAAGGAACTCATGTCAATCACAAGTTTAGGATCACTAACATAATGTCTCAACACAGATACTTGAAAAACATCGTGCATATGCCTCAAAGAATCATGCAAGTCTAGTTGATAGGCCACAGGTACTTTATTTTCCACCACTTCAAAAGGTCTCATGAACCTAAGAGAGAGTTTAGAACCCTTTCCAAACTTGATCGAAGTCTTGTGCGATTTCACCCACAAGAATACTTGGTCGCCAACTTCATAATTGCGGTCAATGTGATGTGCATCAATATAACTCTTCTACCAATATTGCACTTCTTTAATCCTTTGTCTTATCATTTTCATTTTCTCTTCCATTTCTTGGATCACTTCTGGTTCTACCAGGACCCTATCCTCGATTCGATCTCAGCTCTATGGTGTCTGACATGGTCACCCATAAAGAAACTCAAACAGTTACATCTTAATGGTGCTTTGATAGATGTTATTGTATGCAAACTCTATCAGTGGAAAGACCTCTTCCCAACTCTTGTGTTGGTCCATCACATACATAAGAAACATATCTTCCAAAAATTGGTTTGTTCTTTCAGTCTTCCCTTCGGTCTCAGGGTGATACACTTTACTAAAGTTAAGTTGTGTTCCCAATGCCTCTTGGAAACTAGTCCAAAATCGTTATGTAAACACCAATCCTCGATCAGACATGATCCTTCTCAATATGCCATGCAATATCATGATCTCACTGATAAAAAACTCTCACTATTTCTGGCGCATGATATGTCATGTGCACAGGAATAAAATTTGCACTCCTTTTCAGGGTGTCAACTACCACAAAAATTGAGTCATGCCCCTTGCTATCACTAGAAATCCAACAATGAATTATGTCGAAATCACCTACCATTTCGATTTAGGAATAGAATGTGGTTGTAGTAATCCTATCGTATGTCTATGTTAAACCTTCACTTGATGACATTCTAGAAACCTCGCCACGCAGCTAACTATGTTTTCCTTCATTCATTTTCAGAAAAATAAGGACTTAAGGTTTGCCCTCATCTTTGTGACTCCTGGATGAGCCATGTGTACTTCTCTATGAGCTTCTCTTAAGATAAAAATTCTCTATTCGTCATTAGGTGGTATGTAAATATGGTTATTATACCTAAACAATCTATTTTTGTCCAATATATAACCTTCAAACTTTGGTACCATCACGGTGTCTTGTCCGATATTTCCCTTAACCTCCTTATACTAGTCATCATTGAATTATATAGTTAGAATATTTTTTCAAAGATTTTTTTGAAGAGGTGTCACCGAGAATATGTGTGGTCTCCGACTCAATGCATCTACCACTCTGTTCACTATTCCTTTTGTGTAATTAATCTCAAAATCATATTCGCTAAGCAAATGTGACCATTTTCTTTGTCACGCGTTCAAGTCACTTTGTGTAAAAATGTGCTACAGTCCATAGTGGTCTATTTTTAGTTCAAATTTTCGTCCAATCAGATAGTTTCTCCACACTCTCAATGCATACACAATGACCAATAACTCCAAATCATGTGTTGTGTAGTTCTCCTCATTCTTTCTCAATTTCCTTGAGATGTAAGGGATCACTCGACTGTCTTGCATCAATACTCCACCTAAACCTTCCTTGGATGCATCTGTGCATACCGAGATTTCTTGGTCCATGTCGAGGAATTTTAGTATCATTGTTGTTGTCAACATCCCCTTGAGCCTTTGAAATGATTCTGTGCACTTCTCCATCCATACAAACGTCTTCTTTTTTTTTCTACAATTCTGTGATCGGATTTGCTATTTTCGGAAAACCTTCGACAAACTGTCACTAATTTCCTGCTAAACCCATAAAGATATGTACTTCTGGTACGTTTATCGACGTAGGAAATTCCATAATAGCCTCTACCTTTTGTATCTCCACATCAATGCCTTCACCAGAGATAGCATGCCCTAAGTAATGAATCCTTGATTGGTAAAAAGAGCATTTCAACAGTTTCCCGTATAATTTGTTTTCTCGTAAACACTATAGTACTAAGTGAAAATGTTCATCATGTTCTTATGTCATCCGAGAATATATCGATATGTCATCAATGAATACTTGAACAAACTTGTCCAAGTACTCACAGAACACCCCATTCATCAAGATCATGAATACCCTTGGGGTGTTTGTTAGTCCAAAAGGTAAAACGATAAACTCATAATGTTTAAACCTCATCTTGAATGTGATCTTAGGAATGTCTTCTTATTTAATTCATAACTGGTGATAACCTGATCTCAAGTCGATCTTTGAAAACATCGTCATGCCTTTCATTTGATCAAACAAATCATCCATTCTTGGTAATGAATATTGGTTCTTGATCGTTGCCTTATTCAATTGACGGTAGTCAATACAGAGCCTCCATGACCCATCCTTATTTCTTATGAAAATAATAGGCACACCCCAAGGTGACACACTTGGATGTATAAGTCTTAGATCCAATAACTCCTTCAGTTGCATTTTAAACTCCTATAACTTAGTGTAACACCCTATTTCCCCCAATTTGTAATTAATCATAAAGTAGGAATTACCATGCTATTGCATGAGGAAAATGTAAATGTATTATTGTTTGAGTTGCCAATAATTGACTGTGGGGGTGAAGCCTTGAAAGTACTAGCCATGATATCACTGGAGGAAGAATGTGAAAACTATAAGAGAGGGTTCATGTATCAAATAACTCCAAAACTACCTTGATAAGCATGACAAGCCTCATTGGAATCCCAAGGAAAGAAAATCAATCAATGAAGAAAGGACCGGTGGTTGAATCACCAACCACCCCCATGAATGGAAACATGGCCTATCAGTCTGAAGTACCACAGGGACTTGCAGACCTGAGCTTCCTTCTGACAGAAGGAACTGGATAGGTCAGCAAAAATCTTCCCAAGTAAGAGGGACACACACACAGAAAAGGAGGCACCAGACGAGGGCGGAAGCTCACAAGGGAGAGACGCAAATCTCTCCAACAAATCAGGAACAGAAGGCAGCGAGCTTGATGCCGAAGAGCATATAAGAAACCTTGCCAAGGCCACAACCGAGTGAGAAAGCTCCGAGTTGCAGAAAACAGGACCCGAACAGAAGCTGAAACAGAGAGAGAACCCTCGAGAACTATGAGAATTCCCTGGTGATATCATGGCTTGGCACGGGGGTGGCCAGAGTGCTAAGAATGAATGCCTCTGAGCCTATGGTCAGGTAGAAGGAAGAACACCCACAGTCAGTTGGTTGGCGACAACCTGTAATAGATAAGTGATTTCCTACCCTGTGTAACTTAGTTGTGACTGTGTATGAATTGGTTATACTGTGCATGCTTTCAAGAATGTGAATGAATGCTTAATGGATATACTGTATCCCTTCTATTTCTTCTTGGTTGTATAATTAGAAAAGTAAGGAATTATATGGGTTGGACATGACTTGTTCTCATAAATTATGGAGTTCTGTAGCGTCTTAAGCTAGAGCCACGAACTGTGAGCTCGTCGACCTTAGGTGTAGCCACATGTACGATGGTTTACTCACCTAGTCATTCTGAATCCCTTAGAGGACGGAGTTTGTTAAGCTCATGAGAGGTAGTGTCGATATGTGCAGGCTCTCTGTGATCAAATATAACCCCAGAACCCCTTGATGAATAGTTGTACTAAAGACTCTTCTAAGAGTCAAGTCTAGGAGATAGAGCACAAATCTCTCATGTATTTCATAGCTGACGAAGCTCAAGAAGGATAGCGAGTTTCAAATACCAAAGGAGAGTACCCTTTTGTTTGTTAGATGAGCGGACGAGATCCTTTCAGGGGATCTGAGGTCTGTCATGACCGTAAGATTAGAGGAAGGAACGTAGGTGTTAATGCCTCGACCCCTTTCAGCCTTCGGAAGTAGCGAAGGAATCAGGACCATAGATCCAAGGATCTGACGGAGCCCTATTGACCGTCGATCTTAGCCTTTGTATAGGAAGGAGAGTAGCATTTCGCTGACTCATGACTTGGAGTGGTCAAGGGTAGGACTGCATGAACTCATGATTCATGAGATCGCGACGTGATCGTGATCGTTGGATCTAGGCCACGGGAGAACCATGGGATCATAAATTTCATGGTTATCGCCTATCAGGGGTTCAGAACTTGAGAGAGTTTCTTTTCGACAGTAGAAGTCGCGAAGTGCCGAGCACCGAGGGCTCATGCGAACACGTGGCACCTCCGTTAGGTGGGGACCACATGGTTGACAGGTGATGGACACATGTTGCCTAGGAAAGAGTCAACCCATTGTTGACTTATCCTGGCTTGGGGTTTCGTAGGATGAAGAAGTTGCACCCTAATCGTTAAGGCCATGAAACGCCAAGAGTCGAGGTCACGTGTGATGGGCGGCAGTGGCACATCTCATGAGTAAAGTACAACGGAGGAGACAAGTGGCATGTGTGCATCTCTCTAGTAGATCCCACGTAACGTTGACCTCTCACGTCTCAGGATTTCACAAAGGAGGAGCACGAGGGCTCAACACCTCAACTAGCGAAGTTGTGAGTGGCGCTAGTGTTTGGCCTAGCCTACAGTTACATGTAGCAAGCGCTAGTGAGGAAGGAGCCATACCCATATCGCATCTCAGATATCAACATTTGGAGAAAGAGGAGTCGAGAGCCTTGACTCCCAACTCGTGAGCTGTGAAAGGTGCTTGCGCTAAGGCCAGGTTGTGATCACTTAGAGGAGGATAAGGGAAGGGATGGTCTGCGCTAGGCCCCATAGAAGTCTCGGGGATTCTGTCCCTTGAAGAAAAAGATGAAAAATCCATTATGCCATAGTGGGTGTGTTACACTTAGGCATTGACATCCGATAACGCTTTCTTGCTATCGATTCAGTCCTAGGTTTCAAGTTGATTGTAAAATCCAACCCTCTTTCGGGTGGAAAACCTGGTAAATCCTATGGAAACATGTAATCAAAATCTCTTATTACCGGAAGGTTTTATATTCCTTCCGCCTTGCCCCTTTCATTTAGTGTTAAGATTGCATATAACTTACATCTCTTGTGCATGCTCTTATGTAGTTGTAGCGAAGAAATGAACCTCAAGGACACTCCCTAGTTTCTTCCTACGATCACTCTTCTCTGTCCCTCATCATCTGTCAAGCTCAACCATTTCCTCTTATAGTTGAGTATCGCATCATGTGATTCCAACCAGTCCATAATGATCGCTATGCCATAAGATCCTAAGATCATGACATATATATTAGGCTTCACTAAAAAATATCCCAAGTCAATATTACAGTCCTTAACCCTTTCTCCAATCTTCTGTTTGGCACCCAAAGCCATTTCTACGTACCTAAACTACCTTTACCTTAATTCCTTTTAGCACTGCACTAGAAATAAAGCTCTTAGTAGCACTAGGATCTATCAAGATACTAAAAGTTTGGTCGGTGATGGTACCTAATGTCTCAATCATAGTGTACTGGTGCTTGGCCTAGTAGTTATTCACCATTTCATGAATCTTGTGGGCCTTTCCCAAGTCTCCAACTGTAGTGTGTCCTATTGATACAGCTTCTCTGGCCTTCTCAACCGGATAGTCTTGTTGGTAATGCGGCTCTCCACATGTCGAACATCCTTTCTTTGGTCGAGTACTCCAGGTCCCTAAAGTAGAGGTTGTTGGCCTACCATCCTGAGCTCCTGGTTTGTTCTATTGAATAGGCCTAAGATGCAACTATTGGTGGCGCAACTGCTGATGCGATGTTCAATTTAGAGAGTCCTCTAATGAGGATTTGGTCATCGAGGTGTCGTGAACATGGGTCTTCTAGACGTATCTTGATACTCCAATTTATTTCTAGATAGTGTCTGATATTGTTGCACACCTGATTTTTTCTTTCTAGTCAATATTGCAGGAGTCCTACCTTGACCCCCGTTGGTCAGCTCTTCCTCAACTATCAAGGCATTTTGGACCGGATTGTGCAACGTCTAAGGTATTAGGATCCTCACCTTCATACGGATGTTGAAGTTAAGGACAAACAAAAACTTTTTGACCTTGCTTCTCTGTGTTGAGGTGTGGAGCATACCTAAGAAGCTCCATGAATCAAGCCTCATACTCGGGCACCATACGACCACCCTATCGTAAGGTGTTGAACTCATTGATCTTGTGCTCAATGAATTCCTCTGACAAATACCTCTCCCGGAACCATTCCTATAATAGTTACCATGACATGTCTTAGACGACCATGTTCAATTGAGGTAGGAGCGTCTTCCACCATAGAAGAGAACTCCCCTTCAACTGAAATACCGCCATGCATACTTTCACATTGGAGGTGTAGTCATGAAGTGCAACACACATTACCATGCTCTCCAACCATGTCATGGCGTTTGATCTATCTATGGAACCCATGAACTCGAGAATATTCCCTTATCTAGTTCATTGTGAATGATACCACTGCCAATTGGAGCACGTTGTGAACCTTCATTGGGTACATACACCCTAGCCTCATCTTTATCTAGTCGGTTAATCAAGGCCTCTGACATCCTTTGAAAGGACCTCATCCAACCAACCACATCCCCCACAACAATCTTCCTCGGTCGAATGACTTGTTCTTCTCCTTAGGGGTTATACCCCTCTGGTGTGGAATCCCTAGAGGTGTCACACCCCCTCCCCTAGCACCACGTCATCTACATCCACGACGTCCTCTAACCATTATTACCACATGGACAAGTTTGAATTTTAAGTAGCAATAAGTTATTAATCAGGTGTTTACTACAATAGAAGGTGTGACGATCCATAGTCACATGGTTGAACCCGCTCTGATACCATATGTAATGGCCCCTCTATTATGACTATAAATAGTGAAGTATAATAGGTAAAAAAATAAATTAAGCATTAGGAAATTAACGTCCACACATAATTCATATCAATGCATAATCAAGATGACATCATAATTAAAATCAATATTAAAATCATTAACGTCTTAGGGATGGTGACTGTTTTGAGGAGAAAGGAGGTGTCTAAATCCCACTAATCCAATCACAACTCATAACTCCAATCTAGATATCATTAATACACTAGAATTATCACGTGGCGCCAAAGACTCTAACTACTAAACAATCATACATCAATTTTATTTAATGGGGAAAGAGTAAAAAAATTCTAAAACAATCATACGCTCACATAATTAATGGAGTAAGAGTACCTAAATACATAATCAATCAAAGGTAATTCAAGACTAGATTCATCGAACCATACCAACCATTCGTTCTTTGCAATGAAATATATAATTCACTAACATAATCTTCATCGATAAAATAATACAAGAGTGAGAGGAAATTAACTAAGGAAGTAGAAGAAGCACAAGAACATAGTTACAAGCTCAACATCAGGTAGATATCTAAACACAAAATCCTAATTCCATTTGATATTCATAAACACAATTACCAACATGAAGGAATCCAACATAAATCAAAATAACTAGATCATCCTTCTCACCTAATCCTCACTTAATCAAGAGGAAGATGATATTCTATCATACTTAGAGATCTTCAAGCTATAATGGAAGTGAGTGGATAAGATAAAATTACATAAACACTAGCGAGAACCATAAGAGAAACATCAACTTAGTGTCGGAAGAGATCTAATTCTAACCACGTTCATCTAATAATGACATTAGTATTGAACTATTAATATCATCTATTAACAACATGAAAATGAAATCATTTACTTTATTCCATACAAGATCATGATTTCGCAACTTGAATATATGTAATGATAAGTCAAGGTGATCGTCATAAGCCATGTACACACTGGGAAGAGTTATTACAATTCACACTAGATAGGATGTCAATAAACATTTCATCATGGTGTAAGAAAATGTGTTGTGGAATATAAGCCCCTAAAGCTTCCCTTGCTTGTTCTAAAAGGGTTATATGAGTCCACTTGCAAGAGTAAATTCTCCAACAGTTAAGAGTCAAAATAAGTAAGGAGATAAACAACCAAACAAGGGTGTCTAACTCATGATTTCCCATTCCTAAAAGGTAATGTATTATTAGAGTTTGTCTTATTGAAATAGGAGGGCTACACATCAATACTCATGAATATTCCCATTTAAAATAACTTAGGGGAAAAATCAAAATCAATCAAAATTAAAACAATGGGATTTTAACAAATCACCAAACCATTATGGGGCTAAGAAGGCTAATCCAAATTTAATTTCAATCACATAAGAAAAGGGGAGATAGCTAAGAAATTTGAGGAAGGAATCAAGCCTTCACGGGGTCTGATTGTCGACCACCTCTTGACGAATTCACCAACCAAATTGCAGAGTACAAACCTGGAAAAACATTGAATCAAAGTGAAGAGGAAAATTCATTAAGACAACAGCTCGTGAGGAGGGTCATTTATAGGGAAAAGAGGTAGTCTCTGATACTATATCGGGAGGAAGAAGAACCCCTCGTAATCAATTTACCACTGGATCTTACTATGACATACCCTTGAATGGGTCAAGGTTACTACATGCTGAAAGGCCTAGCTTGACTTTATAATGTGATTTATTGATTTGATAAATGATTTTCCAGTTAGGAGTTCTTTCCTATGGCCTACTGAAATAATTAGGGGCCCCAAATTCATGTGAGGGAAAAGAATTTGTCTTATGTAGTCGCACTACTCCTCTCATAAACCCCAAATCTTTGATGGGAATGGGAATTGAATCATATCAATGCAATTTCTTAGAGGAGAGGAGAGGAGAAGATAATCTAATTCAGTCAAATTGAGGCACTTTCCTTCATCCTTTGGTTGGGTTTCGTAGGTGATCAGGGGGAGTGCCTCAGTGAGATGTGATTTCAAGCACAAGATAGAGGCACTTTGGAAAGCATGAGCCAATAAATTTCTCATTCACTAAGAAAACACGAGCTTAAGGGGTTCGCTGAGCAAACCAGAGCTAGAGAAGAAGCTGAAGTGAATGTTGAACTCTAGTGAATGATGTGAATTTAGTGAATGAAGTTCAGTGAATGAATGAGTGGAAGCGATATAAACAAAAACAATATCCAATCTACTAGGTGGGATTCAATACAAAAGAAAGAGTGGAGAAAGAGTGGATTTTCAATTTCCAGAATCACAGTGACAAGTGAGAAACAAAATGTAGTGGAAAACTAGGAGAAGACTCCAGGAGAATCGCGAGGTAAATTCTATAATGTAGAGTGAGAGCCAGGAAAAAACATTGGCTGATTTTAAAGGGAACAGTGCAGAGTAAGTTATGATTAGAAGAGTGGAATCCAAGCAATCGTAACAAAAACCTTTTACTCAGTTTCCACAATTAACATTTAGCTCCTTCGACAAGCAAATAAGGGTAGCGTCTGAGAGGAATTTCGTACCGAGGATTTAGCAGTAGGAAATTCATTAGAGCGTATTAAAGATTGACCAACTAACAATGTCTTTTGGGATACATTGGATTGTAAACAAAATACAAGAGCGTACCAAGAAAAGTTCTCAGTCGGTATTCTCAGAAGGACCCAACAAATCTATAGTGAAAGCCCTAATTTACTTTCAGTTATCTTCCGAGTAGCATCATTAAATGGATAACTAAGAAGAATCCTATGTGCTGGAAATGGAAGATAGAAAATTAAGATACTCTAGAATTATATTTTTAAATTTTAAAAATTCAATCTCAATAAAACATTTCTTCTATAATTTACAACCATCATAACATCTACAAAAATTGGTATCAGAATTTTTACTATAGTTGTGGCGAAATAAAAAAAAATATACATATATGATCAAATATCATTACAAATTAACCTCGAAGAGAATACCCTCACCGATAGAACTGGGCTTGGAGATGTTCTTCGACACTTGACGATTCCTTCCATTCTCCCACTTGCTAATTGTTGAGACTTCACCTGTACCTCCCAGCCAATTGTACGGGTACTATTATCCCCCCTTAGACCACCAAGCTGCAAAGGGGCCGCACACACACCCAACTAGGAATCCACTAGCTCCCAACCTTCCTCACAAGGTAGAGCCACCACTCTCTCTCAAGCTAGGTATCCCAACTCTCACAAGTAAAACCAGTCAAAACTTTTGCAGCATAACTTTACCCATAACCAATTCGATCCATTTCTTATCTCCGCCATTTGTTTTATAAAATGTTTCCATAAATCATCCCCACTTGCACAATTAATTCTCTTTTTAATTTAAATAACTTAGAATTATTTCCCCCGTACACTTGTCATCCTTTCCCTTCGTTGCACAAATAAATCCAAAATTTATTTTAATTAAAATCAAATTCCCTGACCTCTCCTAAAAGAGCTCCTTAAATTTCTCCTAGTTGTCTCTTTATTCCCCTTATTCCCAATTAATGATTGACACCCTTCTAAATCTGAGTTGAGTTAAAATAGGATTCTTCTCTAGTTACACTAGTGTTAACTAGACTCTAGATACCTTTCTATGTGTACGCAATCTTTTATGCTTTATTCCTTTCTTATATTAAATTCCAATTTGGTATTTGTTGCTCACATTTTTATTGTATTAATTATTTAAACATATTTCATCATTCTTAATTTCTTGAGTTGATTTACCTCTTTCCTATTTTATTTAATTTGTAATTTAGTTATAATATTATCACCAAGCTCAGACTTAGGCTTAAATTTTAAACAGGCTTAGACTTTCATTTGGGATTTAAAATTAATGATTTCAATCCTTAATTAATTAATTAATTAATTGATTCGGCAGTGCTTCAATCCTTAATTAATTGATTCGGTTCATGACTCAAATTTTATTTACGCGACATGCCCTTCAAGACACACGTCGTGCTCCAAGGGTGCCACTCCTCTTTGACTGGTTTTGGTAGTTTTCCAACCCCTGGATTCAACACTCCATTTGGGTGACCTTATGAGAGACTAAGGGCCTCTAATGAATAAGGACCCTGCCTTATTGTGCATCCCCTAGAAATCTTTGTGAATGATTGTCTTTGTCTACCCTCACGACATTGTGGACCTCTCGAACTAGGTAATCGTTAACCTATAGTTTGATCCATGAAGGGAGTGCTAGTATGCTATGACAGGGACTCTGCCACACCTCTCCATCAATATATGGTCTATGTGGATGGCCCCTTTACTCCTTATGTGAGTCAGATTAGCAAGAAATCGTCATCCTGCATCCATCAACGAAACATTGTCAATGATCCATATACAAAATCATGCTATAATTGATCATATGTCACATATGCATAAATGAAATACTCAAACCAATACAATCCACTCCCTGACTCAATCTGGAGTCCAAGGAGGTCCATCGATGCCCTTGGCAGCCATAATCCATCAAGTGTCTTGCACACTCAAGGAAACTCGTCAATAACATCTATTAATACGCATATAAAAAATAACATAAAAATTATGATCCATCAACATCATCATAAGAATACATAAGAGAAACAAATAACCATGTACTATAAATGGATCACTTGCACCCAAGTGTCCTCAAAGAATAAGTAAATAACATGTGCTCGCCAGAGCGAGATGTTCCAATAAAACCAACAGAGACTTATCTTACTTTCAATTTTGTTAAGCATAGAAAAGTATAAAGGAAATGCCAGTCTAAATATACCTAAAAAATGAAATTAAGGTAAATTTGTGTTGTTATTTTTATGATGGTATATTTTTTTATAAATATTACGATTGGTTATTTATTTATTTTTTCACTTTTATTCACCCTGAAACATAACACATCTATAGAGAATCCACCTTGTCACTTTTAGTATTCTTGGAACCAAAATGAAACATCATCTTATAGATGGTTATGGATTGAATTGAAAACCATGCTAGAGGAAAAAAGGAAAATAGAACCCATACATTATTCCATCTATAAGGATTACAGACTTACATGGTAATGAAAGATTGATAAAAATACTTTGAAAATTTTGGGCCAAAGGAAGTTGGTGATGCATCATTTTGGGGTTAGATTGTTACTAGAATGATGCTTGAGAAATGACCATGACTACCTGGGAATTTCATGGTTGTGATAATGGGGATTGGGATACTGGTTGTGACATGAATATAGCATTGGGTGTAGTGGTTGTTAAATACAAAATTACATACAATTTAACATATATTTCCTTTCTCTATACGTAAATCATTCATTCACATCCTACAAGCATAAAATTTTTGCTGGAATTCAAATCTATTTACAGCATGAAAAATAACTTAACATAATAAAATTTAATTACCTCTTCCTGATGCTAATT
>ML793552.1:48899-84579 GCA_009831015.1 Picea engelmannii
AAAATCTGAAGGCCGCTCAGAGCCAACAGAAAAGTTATGCTGATCAAAAGAGAACTTCAAGAGAGTTCAAAATGGGAGATCATGTATACCTCAGAATTAAGCCCAGAAGGAGTTCCTTGAAAATGGGAGCTTGTGCCAAATTGGCACCCCGGTATTGTGGACCCTTTGAAGTTCTAGATAGAGTGGGACCTGTAGCCTATCGGCTAGCACTTCCTCCCACAGTAAACGCACATAATGTTTTCCATGTTTCATTATTAAAGAAATATGTACATGATGATAATCATATAATTCACTGGTCTGTGATCCAGGTGGAACCGGAGGGAGAATTTCTACCAGAACCCCAATGCATATTGGACAGAAAGGAAACCTTGCTCCGGAATAGAACCATTGCACAGGTCAAGGTGCAATGGAAAAATTTTGGCCCAGATGAGGCTACATGGGAAATGGAGGATGCCATGAGACAGGCATATCCGATTTTGTTTACTTCTGTACATGTAATTCATGTTAGTAGCTAAAAAAATCGAGGACGATGTTCCTTTTAAGGGGGAGGGAATTGTAACACCCTGTTTCACCCAGTTTGTAAATATAACTGGACTGGCCAAGGACTATGGCAGACTCATAAGTATGAATATGTGAGGTAAATGGACCTTGAGGAAAAGATCAATGAATGTGAATGATATTTTGAATTATTGCAGAACTGCTGAGAGGGGATGTGTAGAAAAAGAGACCACGATGGCGGTGGAAGGCACCTGAAAAGGTGGCGTCAACTTCCACCGAGAATTAAATACCGTATTTGGACTCCACTGGCCCGAAGAACCAAAAGCGGCTCGCTGGCCCTAAAATTTAATGCCTTGCAGGTTGGTAGGTTGATGGCTTGATGAGGGATGGGGAGGTGAACCGCCTGTCCATAGAGCCATCATGACTGACCAGCGCGAGGGTAATCGTGCCACACGCAACCTCGCGAGAGGATAAGGCATATGGTAGAAGCAATGGAGGTTTAAGACGCAAGGGGAACTCTAGCATTATGCAGAGTGAGTGATAGCAGAGAGGAAGGATTGCAACCTTCTCTCCTGGACACTGGTAGACAGAGAGACGCAGTCTCAGAGCATCGTGGTCTCACCTCGGGGGTGGCTAGTGGTAAATCCCTTGGGAGTCGCTGAGCCTACAGTTGGGTGGAAACAAGCACCCCTCTCAGCAGTTGCCCCATTTCTGGTGTTATTTTTGGATAAGTGTTTTACATAATTGTATCTTGAAATTTATAAAATGATGTATATATGTATATGATCATAGAACTATCAAATTATGAATGATTTCTGTGTAAGAATGTCTGTGTAGTGTTTGATGAGAATGAATAGATATATGTTCATAACAGAGGAAATCACGCATGACGTGCGTGGATAAAGCAATCTTATTTGTGCCTAGATTGAACTAATTTAGGTTCCCAACCCTTTCTTGGGAAGTTTCTTTCCCTTATCTGTCTCAGGGATACTCGGTATAGATCTCTTCACAGAGATTTCCTCCCTAGAAAGGTTCACAAAGGATCCAGAAAAGGGAATTGAACACACAAGTATTAAAAACCCTGGGCGAAGAGGAATTAACCTCTTGAAATCCCGAAGTAGCAGCGTAAGGATAAGTATGGATCAACGGATAAGATCCTATCGGGGAACCTGTTGTCATTCAAGATCGTTAAATCGAAGGAATGAGCGAGGGCGTTAATTGCCTTAACCCGTTTTCCTCTATCTTCATGAATAGCGAGGAGATCTGAGTCGTAGAACCCCAGGCTCCATGAGAGCATCTGGACCGCTGATTTTTCCACGTCCAAAGAGCAGTAGAAAAGGGCACGGCATCGGGACCAATCTGAATCGTCATATCTGAACTAGAAATCCCGACATTCATTAGATATTTAGGGATATAGACGAGGGTTAAGCCTCGTGAATAGGGGCAAAACGGATCAGAGCTGTCCATCCGAGGAGGACAGGTGGCAGAGATCCAGGGATCTCGTGAGCTCGGAGGTTCGCGGGGTAGAAGTCCAAAAGTTGGATGCTCCAAGTCGTGAGTGGTGAGGCTACGAGAGGATCAGAGCCGTCCATCCGAGAAGGATAGGTGGCAGAGATCTAGGGATCTCGTGAGCTCGGAGGTTCGCGGGGTAGAATTCCAAAAGTTGGACGCTCCAAGTCGCGAGTGGTGAGGTTACGAGAGGATCAGAGCCGTCCATCCGAGGAGGACAGGTGGCAGAGATCCAGGGATCTCGTAGCTCAGAGGTTCCCGGGGTAGAAGTCCAAAAGTTGGACTCTCCAAGTCGCGAGTGGCGAGGCTACGAGAGGATCAGAGCCATCCATCCGAGGAGGACCGGTGGCAGAGATCCAGGGATATCGTGATCTCGGAGGTTCGCGGGGTAGAAGTCCAAAAGTTGGATGCTCCAAGTCACGAGTGGCGAGGCTATGAGGGGATCAGAGCTGTCCATCAGAGGAGGACAGGTGACAGAGATCCAGAGATCTCACGAACTTGGGAGTTCACAGGGTGAACGCCCAAGTAGTTGGTGTTAAAGGTCGCATGGCGCAAGAACATGAAGCGACGAAGTGGCGAGAGAACTAGGAGTCGTCCATGTGAGGAGGACAGGTGGTAGAGATCGAGAGATCTTGCGAACTCGTAAGTTCACAGGGTGAGATCCAAAACATTGGTTACTCCAAGTCGTGAAGACACAAGGAGCGAGGAAGGAAGGAGAACCGTTGGATCTGGGTCGTAGGAGGATTGTTGGATCGGGAACCCTATCGCCTATCGTGCACTTGGGGGTTCGGAGGTTGAGTGGAGCCACTTTCGACATCAGAAGTCACGAAGTGCCGAGTGCCGAGGTTTGTGTGGACGTGTGACAGAGCCATAAGGTGGGACCCGCATGGTCGATGGGTGGACACGCGTTGCTTGGAGATAGGAGTCGACACTCTGTTGAATTCTCGCATCTCAGAGGCTCACGAAATAGGAGGGTGAAAGCTCGACAGTTCAACTGATGAGGTTGCGAGGTTGCGAGTAGAGAAGAACCGCCAAGGGAGGAGTCAACTCATCGTTGACCTACCGCGTCTCGGGAGATCGCAACAGGAGAGCACGAGAGTTCGACTCACAAACTCACAAAGCTGCGAGTCGCGAGAGGCACTGATTTTTAAGCCTAGCCTATGGTTACAGGTGGGGAGGGTGCTAACTAAGAAAGGAGCTATACCCCTATCACCATTCTACCTTCAATATTGGACTCAATTGTATCATTGAGTCACGAAACACAAAAAGGCGCCTGGTTTGTTTGGCCTGTGGTCCTAACCCACAATCACAGGGAGGTGAACAGGGAAGAACTAGCCTGCACTAGACCCCGTAGGACTTCGGGGATTCTGCTCCTTGAGGAAGAACAAAAAAAATTTCTTTGATTATAGGTAGCGGGTGTGTTACATGACTTCCCACTTGGACATAGGAACATCATGTGGTTGTAGGAGGCCTGTTGGGTGGTGGTGGTCAGCTTTCACTTGTTAACACTCTAGGAACTTGGTGACGAAATGGACTACATCGTGCTTCATGCCTACCCAGAAGAAGAGCTTCCTCATGTCTGCGTACATCTTTTTCACACCTGGACGTGCACAATAAAGTTCTCTATGGGCTTCGTTCAGTATGATGCTTCAAATATTCCCACCTTTGGGGACGTACAACCTTCCTCGATATCTTAACAGTCCATCTACTTCCAGACTATATCCTTCATAATTTGGATCTAATTGCCTCCCACTCTAGAGGTTTGAAGTAACCTTTAAATAACAACTGTCTCCTTGGAGTTGCATCAACACACGTTCCCTCAAATTGACCTTTAAGGGTACCAAGGAGAAGACACGTGGTCTCCTACTCAAGGCATCTGTGACCACATTTTCCTTTCCCTTGATGTATGAAATACCAAAATCGTACTCACTCATAAAATCACTCCATCGCCCTTTCCTGGAATTCAAATCCCTTTGAGTGAAGAGATTTTTTAAACTTTGATGGTCTGTTTTGAGCTCAAGTTTCTCCCCACAAGATAGTGGCCCCAAAGTTTCAGAGCTATCATTATAGCTACCAACTCTAAATCATGAGTAGCGTAAAGCTCTTTGTGTTTCTTCAACTTCCTTGATGCATAAGCTATCACTCCTCCATCCTACATTATCACGGCCCCCAACCCTTTCTTTGAGGCATCTGTGCAGACTATGAAGTCCTTTTCCACATCCATCACTCGTAGAATTGGTGCACTAGTTAGTAACCTCTTAAGTTCAATGAATGCACTATCACATTCTTCTGTCCATTCATATCTGACCCCCTTGCGCTACAAAGTGGTGATGGGTTTTTCTATTTTAGAGAACCCTTCCACAAATCTCTGATAGTAACCTGCTAGCCCCATGAAGCTTCTTACCTCATGGGCATTTTTCGGCACTGGCCATTCCATAATGGCCTTTACCTTTTCTGGGTCCACAAATATTCCTTCACCACAAATGATATGTCCTAAATAGTGAATTTATTTCTGGAAGAAGGAACACTTCGACAACTTCCCATACAATTTGTTCTCTATAAGGCAGGACAACACCACTCATAAGTGTTCCTCATGCTCTCTTTCGTTTTTGGAATAGATGAGGATGTCATCTAGAAATACTTGTACAAAATGGTCTAAGTACTTCCGGAATAAATCTTTCATGAGGCTCATGAATACTGATGGAGCATTGGTCAATCTGAAAGGTACTACGATGAACTCGTAATGTCCAAACCGAGTTCGAAAGGCAGTTTTATGAATATCGCCTTCCTTAATCCTTAACTGGTGATACCCTGATCGCAAATCAATTTTTGAGAATACCATTGCTCCTTTCATCTGATCAAGGAGGTCATCTATTTGCAGCATTAGGTACCTATTTTTCACAGTAGCACGGTTCAAGTCCCTGTAATCTATACACAATCATAAGGAACCATCCTTCTTGTTCACAAAAATTACTGGTGCACCCCAAGGTGAGACATTGGGCCTTATTAGCCCTAAGTCCAGTAACTCTTTCAACTGCATTTGAAACTCACAAAGTTCTAGTGCTGTCATCTGATACGGAGTCTTGGAAATTGGTTCTGCACCTAGTTTTATCTCAATAGTAAAATCAAGCTCCCTCTCAAGAGGTAACCCTGGTAACTCGTTCGGAAAAACATCCTTAAATTATGACAATACCGAGTACTAATCTAAGGAGGGTCCCTTCCTTTCATTCAATGCTTCCACTACATATATTTGACACCCTTGCCTCATGCACTTCTTAACCTTTATAGTTGAGATAAAGCGTAGAGACACCCATCTTCGTACACCGTGGATCTCTACTGGTCTTCCTTCATCATTGACACAAAGCACCCTTTTTGCAAAACAATCAACCAAAGCTCGATGAGATTCTAACCAATCCATTCCAATGATTAGGTCATACGTCCCGAGAGCAGTGATGTATACCTTCCACCTGGTAGTACACACTCCCAGGTCTACTATACAATTATCGACGCTAGGTCCTACTGCTTGTTTTTCCCCCTAAGCCATATCGACTTGCTTAAAGTCATTTTGCTCGTAGGCTACCAACCCACTCTTTTCTAATGCAGATGGTGAATTGAAACTATTTGTAGAACCAAAATCAAATAAAATCTTAACATTGATATGATTTAGCGTACCTGATGACTCCACCACTGTGGATTGATGTTCTGCCTGACGATTATTAACCGCTATGTAAATCTGGTGGCTGCCACTTGCTCTTCCCATCGGGGCCTTTCCTTCTCTATGCACAAATCCTGATTATAACTCTGGGCAGTCACGCTGGTAATGGGGTCCTTTGCATCCCCAACAGGTAACATGTGATTAAACCTACGCACTGTTCTTTGACTATATTTGAAATGAGTTCCTTCCCCTCGAGCACCTACCCCTATTAATTGTCCCCTGAGATGTTCGTGGATCTGCCTGTGTCATTGGTGATGAATGAGACGTTGCACTCGCTTCCATTGAAATACCTGTGGTGACTGTCCTTGGTGCGACTCTATTACCATATGAAGGTGGCCTGGAGCTCCCTCCCCTGGAGAAGGTCTTAGGGGCCTTCCCGATGAATCCAGTACAATGCGGAAAGGTCAGTCTTATTGGTTGTGGAGCTTGATTATCTTCTTGATTCAGAGGTCTTTTTCTTTCAACCGTGTTTATACCCCATGAAGTATTTACACCCCAGAAGTATGTACACTCTTTCATGCAGGGGACTGCAGAGGGGGGTAACCCCTCTATGGGGTCTAGGGGGGCTATCCCTCCGGCTAGGGGGTTTGGGGGCAAGCGGGCCCCTGAAGGAAAATTTGCCTTGTAAATGTATATTGTAATTTCATTATAAATATGGACCGTTCATTATAAGGTCATAGATGTAACGATAGAGATTATGTTAGGGTTTTTTTCCCTAGAAGGAAACCCTCTTTATGAGGGAAATGTATTGTGACTATGGTTGATGGCGAATATTGTATTCTGATATAGGAGACTTTGAGACAAAGAAGAGGAAGTTACAGTGGGTTTGTTGTAGGTTGTATCCCTTCATATGCTGGATAATAATAAAGGAAGGACCTGGCAATTTATCTGGTGGACGTAGCCCACACTGGGTGAACCAAGTAAATCTGTGTCTCTATTGTATTGTGTATCTTCTGTGTTTTGTTTCCACATTTGTTTTATTTTATTGCTCCACGGTCCTGTTTTTCTAACAACTGGTATCAGAGCGAAAGGTAACTCGGAGGAAAAGAGGGTTCCTAGTTCGAGTGGGAGTAATGTCATAAGATGGAAAGTTTAGGGTCGAGAAATTTAACGGCCAAAACTACCAGTTATGGAAGATGTAGATGGAAGACTATTTATATCAGAGGGATCTATTCCTACCATTAGACGGAATAACAAAGAAGCCAACGGCTACGAAGGATGAAGAATGGATATTCTTGACATAAAGGCTCTGGGAATGATACGATTGAGCCTGGAAGTGTCGGTGGCTTTCAATATTTCCAAAGAAAAGACAAGGAAGGGTTTGATGGATGCATTGGCCAAATTGTATGAAAAACCCTCGGCGTCCAATAAGGTATTTCTAATGAAGAGATTATTTAATATGAATATTTCATAAGGTGGGTCTGTTGTAGATCATTTAAATGATTTTAATATGGTTACTAATCAACTAAGTTCTGTAAAAGTGGACTTTGATGATGAGGTCAGGGATCTTCTAATATTGTGCTCATTACCAGAAAGATGGAACGACTTGGTCATGGTTGTAAGTAACTCTGTCTATAGTTTAAATACTTTAAAATTTGATGATGTTGTTGGTGTTATCCTTAGTGAGTAAATGCGACGAAAAATCACAGGTGAGGCATCAGGAAATGCGTTGAACATGGAGAACAAGGGAAGACCAAAGGATAGAGGAAAGGGTTTCAGGAACTGTGGGGATTCTAGGAAGGGTAGATCCAAATCCAGACTTGTAAAGATAGAGTGTTGGAATTATGGGAAGAAAGGACATCTGAAGAAAGATTGCAAAGCTCCAAAGAAATAAAGAGATGGACAACAGGAGAGAAATCAGGAAGCAAATGTAACAGGTGATGTGTTACAAGATGATTTGATTCTTTCTGTATATAATATTTCTGAGTCTTAGGTAGTAGATTCAGGGGCTTCATTTCATGCCACACCCCATAGGAAAAAATTTCTAGATTATGTTCAAGGTGATTTTGGACAAGTTCATTTGGGTGATGATGCACCATGCAAAATTGTTGGAATGGGAAAGGTAAAAATAAAGCAATGCAATGGAAACCAATTTTTGTTGAAAGAGGTAAGACATGTTCCAGATTTAAGGAAAACTCTAATTTCAACAGGGCAGTTGGCAAGTGAAGTTTGTATATCCATATTTATAGATAATACATGGAAGGTCATCAAAGGATCATTGGTGATAGAGAAAGGAGAGAAGATAGGTACATTGTATTTATGTACTGGTAATACTAATTCTTCTATCTCCTTAGATTCTACAGGAGTGGATACAACACTGTGGCATCATAGGATTGGACACATGAGTGAGAAGGGGATGCAGATACTTCACAAAATAAATTTGTTCCCAAATCTTAAACAAATTGATTTGGACTTCTGTGAGCATTGTGTTTATGGAAAACAAAAGAGAGTCAGATTTCTTAGAGTCGAAAAAGAAAAGAAGAGTGAAAGGTTAGAGCTTGTGCATAAATATGTATGGGGACCAACTCAGGTATAATCTCCTGGTGGATCTCATTATTATATTACTTTTATTGATGATGTTTTTTATACTTTTAAGAAATGGAAAGCTTTGGTTGAAAATGAGACAGGAAAAAAGTTGAAGTGTCTCAGATCAGATAATGGAGGTGAATATTGCAGCAAGGAGTTTGATGATTACTGTTCATACCATGGGGTTCATAGAGAGAACACAATTCCAAGAACACCACAAGAAAATGGTGTGTCAGAAAGGATGAACAGGACAATCATGGAGCATGCAAGGAGTATGAGATTGCATGATGGTTTGCCCTTATAGTTTTGGGCAAATGTTGTAGATACTGTTGTTTACTTTAATCAACAAACGACCTTCAAGCTCTTTGGATGGTAGAATTCCAGAGGAGGAATGGACAGGAAAAAAGGTAAACTGTTATTTTTTGAAAACTTTCGGTTGTGAAGCATTTGTCCATATTTATAAAGAAAATAGAACAAAGATTGAGGCAAAATCCAAGAAGTGTACCTTTATTGGATATGGTGTTAATGATTTTGGTTATCGGTTATGGGATTATGAAAATAACAAAATCATTAGGAGTAGAGATGTCATATTCAATGAGAAGGTCATGTACAAAGATCAATTGCAAGGAAAGAAACAGGAAAAAGAAAATCAAGAATACACAGTGCTTGATGAGATCACTGAAAAAGAAATTCCAAGGAACCAGAAAATCAAAATGTACAACAACAGGAGCAGCAGGTACCTCAAACACCTACAAGTATTGTTAGAAAATATACCAGGTTAAGTATACCCCCTGAACGATACTCTCCTTCATTGTATTATTTATTGTTGACTGGTTCTGGTGAACTAGAATGTTATGAAGAGGCAATGCAGGTAGACACCAAAAGGATGTGGGAGCAAGGCATAAAAGAGGAAATGGATTCCTTGGTAAATAATCATACTTGGGACTTGGTTCAGTTGCCTACAGGGAAAAGAGCATTGCAGAATAAATGGGTTTACAAGTTGAAGGAAGAAGATGGAGGAGAAAAGAGGTACAAGGTTAGACTTGTTCTAAAGGGGTTTGCACAAAAGAAAGGTATAGATTTTGATGAAATATTTTTCCCTGTTGTTAAAATGACTTCAATTAGAACTATTTTAAGTCTTATGGCAGTAGAAGATTTGCATCATGAACAGTTATATGTAAAAATATCTTTTCTCCATGGGGATTTGGAGGAAGACATTTATATGTAGCAACCACAAGGGTATGAGGTCAAAGGGAAGGAGAATTTGGTATGCAGGTTGAAGAAGAGATTATATGGCCTAAAGCAAGCTCCAAGGCAGTGGTATCTGAAGTTTGACAGGTTTAAGATAGAACAGGGTTCTAGTAGATTTCATTCTGATCACTGTGTTTATTTTAAAAGGCTAGAAAATGGAAGCTTTACTATCTTGCTATTGAATGTAGATGACATGCTTGTTGTAGGGTTTAATATGCAGGATATAAATGTTCTCAAGAAGAAATTAGCCAATTCATTTGTGATGAATGATTTGGGTGCTACAAAGAAAATCCTTGGTATGAGAATAACAAGAGACAAGAAAAATCGCAAATTGACATTGTCTCAGGGTGAGTACACAAAGAAGGTGTTGGACAGGTTTAGAATGTAGAAGGCAAAACTAGTTAGTACACCTTTGGCCAGCCATTTCAAATTAACTAAGGAAATATGTCCCAAGACATAAGAGGAGATAGAATACATGTCCAAGGTCCCATATTCATCAGCAGTTGATAGCTTGGTGTATGCAATGGTTTGCACAAGACCAGATATTGCACATGCAGTGGGAGTTGTGAGCAGATATATGAACAATCCAGGTAAAGAACATTGGGAGGTAGTAAAGTGGATTCTCAGATACTTGAGAGGTACTGTTAATCATGCATTATGTTTTGGAGGTTCAGAAACTGTTCTACAAGGATATGTTGATTCAGAGGAGTACCACAGGGTATGTGTTTACTATAGGTAGAACAACAGTAAGTTGGATTTCAAAACTGCAAAAGGTTGTTGCACTTTCAACAACAGAGGCAGAGTTTGTTGCTGCTACAGAGGCTAGTAAAGAGATGATTTGGTTATAGAGGTTTATGGAGGAATTGGGAAAGAAACAAGAGAATAGCAGGTTGTACTGTGACAGTGAGAGTGCCATTCATATTGCAAAGAACTCATCCTTCCATTCGAATACTAAGAATATACAGTTGAGGTACCACTTCATATGATCTGCCTTGGAAGATGGACATTTGAAGTAGGAAAAGATACACACTAGCCAGAATCCTACAGACATGTTAACAAAGGGAGTAACCAGGGAGAAACTAAGCTCCTGCTCAGTTTTAGTTGGTCTTCAAGAGTGAAGCTGAAAATGAGAAATTTTCCTGGTCCAAGAAGTTTTAGAGTCCAGCATATACATCAGCGATGGAGTTGTTGAGATCAATCTCCAAGTGGGAGATTGTTGGTTGTGGAGCCTGATTATCTTCCTGATTCAGAGGTATTTTACTTTCATCCATGTTTATACCCTATGAAGTATTTACACCCCAAAAGTATGTACAATATTCCATGTGGGGGAGTGCAGAGGGGGGGTACCCCCTCTGCAGGGACTGCGAGGGCTATCCCCCCGGTTGGGGGGTTTGGGGGCAAGCGGGCTCCCAGTAGGGGTTCGAGGGCGAAGCCCCCGAAGGAAAAATTGCCTTGTAAATGTATATTGTAAATTCATTGTAAATATGGACCATTCATTATAAGGTCGTAGATCTAACAATAGAGATTATGTTAGGGTTTTTTTCCCTAGAAGGCAACCCTCTTTTATGAGGGAAATGTATTGCGGCTATGGTTGATGGAAAATGTTGTATTCTGAGATAGGAGACTATGAGAGAAAGAAGAGGAAGTTACAACAGGTTTGTTGTAGGTTGTATCCCTTCATATGATGGATAATAATAAAGGAAGGACCTGGCAATTTCTCTGGTGGATGTAGCCCACACTGGGTGAACCATGTAAATCTGTGTCTCTATTGTATTATGTATCTTCTGTGTTTTGTTTCTTCATTTGTTTTATTTTATTGCTCCATGGTCCTGTTTTTCTAACAGGTCTCGTACCTCTAGTTAATTGCATGTGTTCCTCTGCATAACGTGCATTTTCCACTATTTCTTCTACTGAACACAGTTTCCACATCCACACCATAGCCCTTATCTTAGGGTTTGACCCATAGACAAAGCATTCTGCTTGTTGCTGGTCATTATCCATGTATGAAACATATTTGACCAATTCCATAAACCTGATCTCGTATTCTTCTACGGTCTTTTTTCTCTATACTAGAGAATGAAATGCTCCCACCTATTGTTCCTCATAGTAAGCTGGTAGATATTTCCTTCGAAACCTCTCCTCAAAAAGTTCCCAAGATACGGTGTCTGGGGTAATATGCAGTTGCCTTTCCAAGTTACCCCACCAGTTCAAGGCACTATCTCTCAACTGAAAAATCGCTATCTTCACCTTTGAAGTGGATGCATAGTCTCTTAAGGAAAAACACCTTGTCATTCCTTCCAACCATGCCTCGGCACGTTCACTGGCATGACCCCCGGAAAACTCTGGAAGTTTTATCTTCCGCAATTCTCTAGTGATGTCTTCAGGTGGAGTTCCTCCCCCTAAATCCCTCGACACTTTTGGATTACCTGTTCCAGATGGTGGGGACGCCACTTCAATCCCTGTTGGTTGACGCCCCTTTAAAGTCTCATTTATGGCCTCCAGAGAGCGCAGTATGAGAGCTAGTTCATGCGATGGTGGTGGCAGCATTGGCGGTCCCTGCGATGATGCCCCTCTGCCTCAATTTCCTCAAGTCCTAACCATCCTTCATCAACCAAAGTTGTCAGGGTGATTTCAAGGACATTTCTCATTTGCGCAACTTAGACTAGAAAACAAGGTTAGGCGTAAGTTTTTTTTTACTTGTCTATAAACAGACATTACTCTCTTTAGGGGAAGTGGCTAGGTTAGGGTTAAAGCCTCTAAGATTGATTTCTTCACCTAAGAAAACTACTGACTCCCTCTCCTGGTAGCTATGCTAGCATCGCACGACACTCGTCAATTCCTCTAGCTTACCTTCCTAGCATGCATGAAACCCCCTTCCCCCTTTATCACGATTTAAGTCTGTAAAACTTTTTTTTTTTTTTAAACTGATTAATATGACCTTGAACATACTTAATGATTAAAGTATGTACTCAAGTATTAATATCAATTACTTGCTTTAATTAATTAATCATCAATAGTTGAAATAAAATTCAATCAAAATTTATTATTATTTTTTTTTAAATTAAACTTTGCTCTAAAAATTTAAAACTTAAAAAAAAAAGTTAAATTTTACTCTAAAATTTAGAACTAATTTAAAATTTAAATTTTACTGTTAGATTTAAATTTAGAACTAATTAAAACTAATTAAAAATTTAAATTTTAAATTTTAAACGAATAATAATAATAAATAATAATAATAAATAAAACAGAATAACACAACAAAAAAAAAATTAAATAAATTGATATGGGCATCGTGGGTCGTCGCATGAGGCCCACATGCCCCTTTTTCCCTCTCCACTCCAAAAACCCTACACGCTTCTTTAAGCTATTGTTGTCGACCTCTTTCATTTCATTTTTGTTTTTGTTTTTTCATCCTCTCAACAGAGGGAAGGCGTAGGCTGCGTGGGCTTGGCCACACAGTCCTCTGGCTGTGAAACTACGTTGGGCTCCTTCCTGTGGGCAAGGTGCCATGAGAAAGCCCTCGTGGGCTCCTCCTCTTGTGGGTAAGGTGTGTGGTCTTGGCCACCGGGCTCCCTCTCAGCTAGACGTGTTGTGCACAAAGGTCTTCTCCTCCTGTGGGCAAGGTGCATGGTCTTGGCCGTCGGGCTACCTCTCAGCCAGACACGTTATGCACAAAGGTCTCCTCCTCCTCGGTGTCTTATCTTGGTGCTTGGAACTTGTGCACTAGGATTTAACTTGATGTTGCGGCTTGACATAGTATATGGTGCTAACATGTGTTGTGTTTTTTTGTAGGTGCTTGGTTGGGTTCGCGGCACATCTCAACTCCTTTGTTGGCTCCTCCTTTTTGCTTACCACTCGGTCATGGGTGTTGATAAAATTTTCTCTCATTTTTTTTGCAGGATTGTACATACTACACCTCCCCCGCTTGAGAAATCAGGGTCATCCTTTCTCTTGTAAATCATCTGAATGTTACAGAAATGGTGAAGGCAAGAGATATTGAGAATGTGGGTGGCTAGAAGGCCAAGGTATGTAATATGCACCATGTTATTGCTCATCTTCGATTTTAGGAGAGTCATACAAGAGGGGGATATGAACAAAGATGGCAGTGTCCATTATACCCATGGTTCATATTTCTAACTTATGTCGCTTATTCTTCCCTTGAAAGGACTTAATTTAGGCTTGGAATGGGATCACTGGAGATGGGTTTCGTTCAAGGAAGGGATTTTTTTGAAGATGGAGTTAGCAAAGGAAGCTTGAATACTTGCAGCAGAAAGTTCCAAGGATGCTCATAGTTGTTCGTGCTTCAATGGATGGTCAAATGTTAATACAGGGACATTCTCATGAGTCTTGGTTGGATAAAAGATGACTCATTGATCCAAGTTGTTTTATGGGGGTCCAAGGATTGGAGAAGGTGTTCATGGAAATGTATCTAAGGGTAAAAACACTGCACATAAGTGGAGTGGGCTTGGTGAGGTTATGGGAGGAAATGAGATAATATACAACTAAATTGACATCAAATATGGAAGTAAGTGTCTTTCTGTGAAATCGTTTTCTGTTGAAATCATATAGTTCCGTTGAAATTCTCTGTATATCTTGTTTTTTTCTACCATCCACTATCCACTGCAAGAATATATGGTGGGTCTGGCTTTGAAACAGGACTACAATGTCATTAGTTAATATAAAGTCTTGGTGTCTCATTGACATGTTAAGGATCGATTCCTTTAAGAAATAAAAAAACTCACAGGAAAAACTGATGGCGTGACAATTTCCTTGGTCTGATAGATGATGTTTCATGGCAGAAACCATTTGAGAGAAGCTCAGTATTTGAGATTGATGCTACAAAAGTGAGATTTTTCAAGGAAATTATTGAAAACACCTATTGGTTTTAATTCTTCATGGGTGTGTCCTCTTTGTTCATATGTCATGTTTATTATATATAACACCTAAAATTTGGAAGGTAGACTAATTATCATTTTTATAATTGTTTCTTATAAACCAAACGTTTTCTAACTTGATGTATTTTTTCAAGTAGCATAATAAAGAGAAGATACTCACATTTTTTTACATCATTTTTGTACTATTTGTATATTATTTTGAATGTCCATTTTGTAGTAAATAGATGTTATTAAATATTTTAATTTGTTAACTTCATTTTATTTTGATTGTGTATAAGATTGTGGGCTTGTTTTCTTTCTATGAAAATAGGAGCGAACAGGTACCATATGGGAAGGAAAAAGATAAAATATGTGGTAGGTAATCTATTTTCTAATACATGTAGCTTTGCATACCTTTATATGCAACCGTTGATGATTCTTATTCTTTTTTATAGTAGCCTGCTTCTTCGGACACAGATCAAAGAAATTGGTCTGACTGATATATGGATAATGAAGTAAGTAAAGATACTAGAAGCTTTAATTAGTGACATCAATGGGATGTTCAATTCAGGAAATGAAGATATCGAGAATAAGTTCAGTTGAAGACATGGGTATCTGTTTAGTTATTCTAGTTTCTCTGTTGCTGTGGCATTTTTGGTGGCCAAAACTGGGAATGACCATAAACTTAGCATTCGCTTAATGTTCATAGGAGTTTGTGCACATACATTGTTATTTTCTTTATTGATCACTCAATATTGTTTCGATCGGTTGTTATCCTAGAGATACTTTCAGAGAGAAATGTTTTATTTTATCTGGGATTGGGATGTTTATGGTTCAGGCAGATGTGGAAATCAACAATAATTTTTCAGTCGAAGAAATGGGTCTCTGTTTATTGTCTTTGACCTTTCACTCACATGACATTTTTGTGGTTGCAATGGAATGCCAGTGAAATTCTCATGTGGCTATGTTCACACAAAATTTTGTTTCCCTATTGTTCAATGCTTTTGCTTACTTATTATTGTATGTTTGTTTCACAGATATATCGACAAACACAGTTATAAGCAAGGCTAGTATACTTTTATTCGATCMGTTTGAATGTATTCTTTTTTTTTCAATTTCATGCCTTGTTGCTTTCCAACTCAATACAACCATGTTCAGCTGGTTTTTAGATTTAACAACCCAAATTGGTTGCAGACCTTGCAGACCATGTTGGCACAAAGACAAAATCCCATTGTTGTGGGTGGTGAAGCCCAGGTTTCAGTTTTGAAACCGAGCTCTAATACCATGTGTAAGACCCTTGCTAACAGAAGCTAAAACTTAATAAATTAATTAATACATATCATTGATATTTATAAATTATTTTACGGTTCTATATTCAACAAGCTAACAAACTAACCATTCATGGTTCAACAAATTATAATCGAGCACATGAAATACAAATCATATATAAAAAAAAAAAACATACACAGCTTAGTAAAATAGTGAATCCTCATAACTATAATGACATAAATACTTCTCAGTAATGTTATTTTCCCAACTTCATCTGTCCTCGATGCTCTGCCCAAGCTCTGACCAAGATGCTCTGTCCAAACTCTACCCAAAACTAAATCGTTCCTCCCTGCTAGCTAGGAACAGAGACTATCCATCTCCCTAGCTCCAGGATTCCATGAGGAATCCTAGCCCCTGAGCCCAAAACTCTCGCAGTCGATGCTCCCCTGTAATAGTCCAACAAATTCCTCTAGCCTCAAACCAGAAAATGCAGTTTTTCCATACAATCTCCCTCTCTCTCGAAAATTCTCCCTACCCCTAAAATCCCCAAGGTCCCCCTCTCAAATGTCTTTTCCCCCTCATATCCCCTCGTCCATTCACCGCCTCTCCATTCAATGCCAACCACCTTATCCCTCCATTCAATGCCAACCATCCCTCAATACGTTAAGTTTTCTATTAAATAAATTAAAATTTATTAAACTTTAATTCGTTACCCAAACATTTAATGAGTTAATTAATTAATTTATTAATCAATTAACATACATTAAACAATAAATAAATAAATAATTCATTCATTAATATTATTAATAAATAATCATTATTTAACTAATATACATTAGGACAATTAATTATTTAATTAATTAAAATTAATAAACCTTAAGCAATTATTTGACTAGGGTTGTTACAGGGAAGAAAACCCCAAAAAACTTCCTCAATATAGATAGACTAAAAATAATGCAGAATATATTTATTTATTCCTTCACTAGGAAAGAGTAGTGCACTACTTATCTGAGAAATACCAAGACATAGACCAAGAACCCTTCCTTGATGTCACCTCCATTTGCAGTAGGTTCTCCTCCAAGACTTGCACACTGCAGAGCTAGTTGGTGAGTGTGTCCAAATGAGGCATTGGCCTCCCTTATAAATAGCGGTCTGGCCAGATTATAATTAGGTCTGGGCCGACCTGTCACTTTACCCTTTTAATTTACATTTAGTTGTCAAGGCAGGAAAGGGAAGACTTTTTCAAAGGAACAATAGGGCCTAATTAATAAATATAATATAATAATATTATTCAACATTCCTTCTTAGGCAGAATATTCTTTGAATTTACAATATTTAAACACTCCTCCTTAACAAGAAGGGTATTCTATTGACAATATCAATAACAACTAACTGGACTCAATACAACATCAAGAGGAGGAGACATTGTCATCAACATATGGAACAATTTTTGTCATATCTATAGGTCATCGTAAGTTTTTATCATCATCAACATCAATAGAAACTAAACATCATCATCATAAACAACATGAAGTTGGAACATCAACATCATCAACAACATGAATTTGTAACATCAACATCAACAACACGAAGCTGGAACAACAACATAAATGGAAACATAATGAGACAGGAAAATCAACAACAACAACAACAACAACAACAATGGGCACTCTGACAGACTGTGCATCTGGACCTTACAGGATCTGTTCAGGGATAAAAATCCCCTAGGATATAAATCTTAATTGAGCTACCACGCTACTAACCATAACAAGTATATACATACATAGGAACTCTAATAGTCAATCCCTCTAGACCTCATGGGATCTATCCATGGATGATTAATCCCCTTGGATATAAATCCTAATTGAGCTGCTGAGTTGGTGGTCATGATACCATAGTATCATCAAAATCACTCCCCCTTTTGAGGGAATTCCTTTCAGACTACACCAAGATTGTCTTGAAACTCTCAAACTTCACACAAGATAGAGGCTTAGTATACACATTTTCTACCTGCTCATCTAATTCCAACATATTGGATCTTCACAGCTCCATTTTGTACCAAGTCACAATGTAGTGGTACCGAAGCTAAATTTGCTTCATGTTATCGTGGAACACTTTCATCTTTATGCAAATCTGGTTATAAAAAAATATCATAGTAGCATCCATCTCGAGGTCAAAATCTACTTGTCAACAACTTCCAAAGCCATATGGATTCACAACTAGTGGAGCATGTTGCAATGTACTCCGCTTTTGTTGTACTGAGAGAAATATTTGATTTCTTCTTTCTTTGACACAAAGTCATGGCTGACCCCAAACAAAAACAACATCCTGGAGTGATTTTTATGAATCCCTTCTAGCCCAATATGAATCAGTATAGCCACACAATCTGAAGTCACAATCTCCAGTATAACATAGGCCATAGTCCAACATACCCTTAAAGTATCTCATCACATTCTTTGCAACTACAAGGTGAACACTCCTGGGCTCCACCATATATTGACTGAAGGTGTTCACATCAAATAATATATCTGGTTTGGTATTCGTCAGATACATCAACGAACCAATCATCTGTCTATATAGAGTAACATCAACTATTTCTGACGAAGTATCATCCAATAACTACAGATTCGTCTACATAGAAGTGGACATGGTTCTTTAGTCCATCATATCGAATCTCTTCATAATTTCCACAACATACTTTCCTTGACTAAGGAAAATATCTTTTGGGCTCTGCCATACTTCAATACCTAAGAAATAGTGTATCGGGGCTAAGTCCTCATTTCAAATTCAACAACAAGATTCTTCTTACAATATGTGATGATCTTTTCTTCATATGTCAAGAATAATTCATCCACATATAGAAGAAATATAATTGGTCCATCATTCTCAATATTGAATTAAAGGTTTGGATCATCTTTAGTCTTAGTAAATCCCAATCTCATCAGAAAATTATCAATCCTTCCATGCCAATCTAGTGGCGTTTTCTTCAACTTGCAGACATGAGTCTTCATGTCTCATACTTCAAAACCAAATTTTCACATCACATTGTACCAACCTAGTGCACTTGATTAGCTGTAAATCAATCTGCATAATCATGTGTTCATTCTATGTGCTTTCTGCAAAGCACTATCTCTCTCACTTCCTGATAGTATGTCTCCTATTCTCTCAGCAACTTGTTCCTTCTAGAACTGGGACTCTGCACCTGCAACTTCTTTTTCCAAAACTGAGAATGACTGCTCCATTCTCACTATAGCTTCTAAAATATGAGAGTAGATTCTCTACTCCATCATGATGACAGATTCATTTTCTCCCTCTAAATATCACACTGCATCATATTATTTTAATGGATAGTGGTTGTTCTATATATACCTTTTCTGATCACTCGAGAAAGTATCTCATCATATTCTTCTCCCTCTTGCTGGGAGAATCCTATGGATACAAATTAAGATTTGTACATATTTATATTATTATCTGCATCATGCTTGATCTATTAGATCAATATTGGAAGTCACCACTGATTTCCCTTCTAGTATAAAGGAAAAATCCATATCCCAGTCCTTTCGACTGGATTCCTCCTCTGTCACTGAAACAAGGGAATCTTCCCAGGATATTTCACATCTCCTAGAATTATTTGAAGCTATGATCTAGTCTTCTCGACTCATGGAATATGTCTATCTGTCCTAGAATATGTCTCGTTTTTCCCATCTGATACTTTCTAAGATCAATCTTACTCTGAGTCTCCATTCTCCTTCTGAAGCTTGCCTCCCTCGAAGTCTATATAATCTTTGGAGCCATCTAGTCCCTTTGATATGGCTTATCAATGCTATATGGATTTGCATCCTGCAAAGTTTCACAGGTTTATGCTGGTCTCTTTCTAGTTACTACATTGATTCTGGGTAGGCCCTTCTGGCTCTACTAACTCTTCTTGATGATTTGAAGCATGATCAACTGCACTGGAGGGATTCGTTTTGTCATCTAGCAAAAGTAAATTCTTATTATTATTATTCTTTAGTACATGGATGTATATAGTCATGTATATAGCTTGGATAGTCTTCTTCATGTTTCATTTAATATTTTTCCTCCTGCAAACATCACTATAGATCCCTTAAGGGTTATCACATGTGACCTACCCAGAACAAGAAAAACAAGGGAGAAACAATAGACAAGAATAATATTCTTTGTAGTAATAATAGAAATAATAGTGAGAAAAATCATCACAATAGGTCCTTCAAAGCTATCACTTGTGACCTTCCTGAAACAAGGGTTAAAAGTAAGAAATAAAATAATAAGAAATGAGAGAAACTCTCTTCTAGTGTTGTGATCAATCATTCCTCCATGGTAACCTAGAGACAAAACAAGAAGTTTCTCCTAGAGGAGATGTTAGTTATATCTAGTAAATGATTATAATAAGCACTTATCTCAATAATGCTCACATGCTACCAAGTATAGAGTTTTCAAATATTGCTACCACAACTATATTGTTTACATGTAATGAGGCAGTTATCAAACTTGACATGTGCAAATTTGAATCTTATCAACTTAATCAATCAAACATGTAACCTGGAGTCTTTTCCTCAAGAATGAGTGTCGTTTCTTTTCTTCCAAGTCTTATTCACTCAAGATGACAAGTATTCTCTTCGAATTTTCCTATGTACTAATATAATATGATTTCTTGATAGAAATATGAGTTAGATAATAAACTCTATAATATCAACCTTAATCAATCTAATACTTTTGAATTTAATTTTTACCAATGGTTAGTATGATAGTCATAACTTCAACAAATCAAAATACAACTTATATGTTCATAAGATAATAACAAATAGAACTGTATTAAATTGATCAAACATCAAGACTGTGCATTGTTCCTCTGAATGTGTTGGATCTGAGATCCCTCTAGATCTACGATTGTTGTTTAGACAAAATATCATTTCTCCTGCAAATACCCTTTAAAAATAATGATATAACTTAAACATATGTAAGTACATACCTATGACAACATCAGTAGGTAGTGGTACCATCCGGTAGCAGCGAAAATAAATAACAGACCTTTAAAACTTCAAAGGTTCTTCAAATTGTAACTTAAAGTTAGCTGGAGATTTTCTACGGTAAGACGCACTAGGAGGAACTTCAACTAGTGTTGCAACTAGCATGAAGGAACTAGCACTGCAACTACAACTGATACTGTAACTACAATTGGTACTTCAACTACAACTTAAGGTTTTGTGAGGAAACCCTAATTTTTCAAACTTCAAATTTCAGAATTTTGATCCAGGGACTAGATGCACCCTCCTAGGGTAATATCCTAGATATGGTTACTTCCCCTAACATCCTCCTTAAACAGGGAAAATGTCACAATTAGGGATTATGCAGAAACCCTAATTTTGCAGCAGCTATAATACTGGAACTAAATCTTGGAGAGGGTGTGTTAAATCTAGCTACTTCTTATAAATTGTGAGTTGGTCTCTTTCGAGCTTGCTTTGATACCATGTTGAATTTTTACTCATACAACTAACAATTATGTCTTCTTTATTATTATAATCATTTATCACATTAGTTTCATAAATAAGATCAATGAAAAAAAAGAAAATAATGAATTTTTTATTTTTTTTTAAATTTGATTGTTTTATCTTCTTCTTGATCTTGTTGCAACCTCTTTCCTCAAAATTGATGTTGCATTGTCCTTCCAGCCACTTTTTGTTTCTTTCTTTAGTGCATTGTTTAGCTCCTCAGGATCTTGTGCAACTTATGTTTACCAAAATGAAGTTGCAATATGGCGTGCACAACTTCTATCTATCAAAATGAAGGGCCCATAAATGACAAGGAAGGTTTCTTGGTCTATGTCTCAGTATCTCTTGGAGAAGTAGTGTGCTACTCTTTTCTAGTGAAGGAATAAGGAGGATCTTTTGCGTTGTTTTTTATCTATCTATATTGATGATTTTTTGTTGGGTTTTCTTCCCCATGAGGGTTTCCTAGGGTAATTTGTGTGTCTCTATTGTTTCCATGATTTAAGAGAGAGCTCTCAGGTTCTCAGCCAATGAACTCAAATATCATATTATATATATGAGACTGATATGATTGAAAAATGGTTTTTGGGTTGGGATTGTTGTTGTTATTATTGGTATTGCTTGAGTCATTCCTATTATCACTCATGTTGTTAGTGTAGTTGAGTTTTGGAGATTTGGGTAAGAACCAGATTATCAATGTATTAAAGTCTTGTATCAGTCTAGATGTAGAGGAGTAAGAGACTGTAACATTGTCTCATATTTGATGAGGAGCATCCTATGATTACTTGTGTATGAGAATCAAGCTATGAGAAGAACCTCATATGCTAATATAATTGGAGGCCCAAAATTTGGATATATCTTATGTATTTAGTATTTTGAATGTATTGAATGTTTCTCTCTATTATCCTTTATGTATGATATACTTAAATTTTTTCATTATGAATGGCGACACAATGCTTTTCTCTTTATTCTTAATGAGGAAATGTTCAGAACTGCTACAGGTTTAATCTATCTTGTGCAAGACTAATATGAATCTTTATCACTCATAGATATGTATCAGTATTATCCTTACCCTTCCCTCTCTTTTTGGTCTCGATTTCACTTTGGGTGAGACTTTTTCCCTCTTGGAAAGATGAAAATGCCAATGCTCTAGACTAGTTTGGTACCTTTTGTTGGTAACTTGAGGAGGACCTTGGTTTGATCACTTTTGTGCCAACAAAATGTTTATGTTGTTGGGACCTATGTTTTAAAAGGGAACTTGTGAGGAGAATGCTTCTGTGGATCTATATATTTGAGATTCGGCAATGATGGGAACAAAATTGTGACTCCTTTATATGGAAGGAAGCAGAGTTGCAAGGTAAAAGTGAGAAGGATATAAGAGATTTTTTCTTTTATTCAAAAAGATCGAGCGACCAATATGAGATATTCTAGGTAAAATTCCCAGAAGAACTATTCCATTGGATAGATTGGCTCCAAGAATATCAAGAATTCCAAGAATGCGTCAAGAAGACATGTACTTGGGATACAAAGAATATCACAACACTTCATCAGTTGGATCACTAGATCACGTGAGCAGTCAATTTATGGGTTAATACGAATCTGGAGGGACACATCATTGAATTCGCAACTGAGAATCACCAATCTTTTTCATGGGCAGAAGAAATTTTCAAGAAAGTTGTGTGTGAGAGACTATTGAGGGAAATTCCCCTATGGATCAAAGTATTGTTTATGGAGGAGGGGATGATAACTTCTCCCTCGACTGAGATGGTAGCCTAAACACCTACACTTTGGGTAGGGTGATTTTGGGGTAGGATCATGATCTAATAAGGGGAAGGGGTTATTTGAAATATGGGGGAAGATCAAGAAACAAATGCAAGAAATGAGATATCCTTAAGGAGAGTTTCCATTGTTGAGAAGTGGTGGTGTGAAAAGGTAAAGAAAGTAGAGAAGTAGTCTGAGGTGTTGCTGAAATAAATCGGATCAAGAGGAACATATGAAATAAAGAAGGAATAGTTGAGGAAGGTAAGAAGATAAGAAAGACTAGCCAGTCTAATATTACAACAGAGAGAAGCATAAAGAGGAAGGATTCCCTAGATGGGTGGACGAGAAGAAGAGTGTGGAGATGCAAGGGAGGACGAAGCAGGTCTGGACCTTGCAAGGGATCAAGAATATTCAACCCTGATATCAAGAAACATTGAGAACCAGGTAGAGAAGGTTGCTCTAGAGGAAGCAAATAAAATCCTCCAAATCAAAGAAATCCACCCAAAATTCAGTGGAACTAGCCCCTAATCACCCATCCCCTGGGTGTCATCTATACCCATGGTAAATTATACAACACCTACTTATGCTATTTCTATTCCATCACATCCAGTTAGTCAAAGACATTATGTGAGTGTAAACACTAGAAGGATATTTGGATCCCTGAGAATATCACAACCAACACCATTAGGTTTCATTCTAATAGGAGTAGTGAGACCCACAATGGCTACAAATATGGGAGGATCGATTGCCTGATACCTAGAATTTTGGAGTAAAAGGGATGAGGATGTAGAGAAACATTGGTTCTTATGTGAGGCCATCTGGAGGTCCAGAGGGACTCTTGATGAAAACAAGTTAGTATAGATTCATACTACCTTGAGGTATCGTTCTCTCAAATGGTACATGAAGGCTATTGAACTAGAGGTGAAAGGACAAGTGTTCACCCTTGGCCAAGTTTGTTTGAATTTCATCGCTGAATTCAAGCTACCTCAGTCAGCGAAACAAAATCTCTCCGAGTTGTGGGAGATTCAACAAAGGGAAGAAAAATATTCCTAGGGGTACAACCAAAAATTTAAGGAGGCAATTGGGAGACTAGCGCATCCAATTCAAGAAGATCATTGGAGGGAATGGTACATCCAAGGATTACTACCTCTAAAGAGAATTCATTTAACACAACAACGAATAGCCACACTAATAGATGCCTTGAAATAGTCGATGAAGATCAAAGCCATGGTAGGTTATCCAAGGAATCTGAGGATGACTAGGCCTTTAGTAGATGAAAATTGTTCACAAATCCAGGGACAAATATCTGTGCCAATGGAAAATTTTCAAGAATTAACCACACCAAGACCAAGACGACCTCGGGTTTGGTGCACAGGATGCTACACAGAAGGTCATCTGGCAAATGAATGTTTGTGCATGAGGGGAATGATACCTCCACACAATCTGATGGGACCCTCTCCAGGACGAACAAGAGGAGTTGTGTAAGTATCTATGACTCCACCATTCCATACACCAGGGCTATCCAATACCTTCCTAGGTGCTCAAACATCTAAGACAACTGATTATTGTGATATTTTTTAGACACATGGGAATGCACCAAGGCAGTGTCCTATTATGCAGAAGTACACAACTACTCCCAATACAATACATTATGAGTTATACGCATCTACGAACCATGCCACAATTCAGTGTAGATTGTTGGATGCACTTGCTGACAGATTAGACCAAATATCATTCAGAATAAATGAAACCCCCCAAGGACATAGAAGAGGATAGGTAGGTGGGGTTGGAGGAGAATCCATAGGAGGTAGAAATAGAGGAAGAGGGTCGAGTCGATGTTACAAATACAATGAACAAGGTCATTTGGAAAAATAATGCCCTCACCCAAGACGACCATGGTTCTCTCATTACGGGAACAATGTGCACACAACTGAAGACTACCCATAACTGATCACAAAATGGAGAGATCGGGTTCATCAACAAGGAGATAATCTCATAATATCATAATTAAAAAGGAGAATCGAGGGACAACTACCTAATATTAACATAATTACTCACGAAGGAGAAAAAAATGGGGCAGATGTATACAGTCAGCCTAAGATTCAGAAATGTGTTCCCAAAGATGACATGTATGACCCTATGAAACAAAAGTTGTTTTTAAAAAATGAAACAGAAATATTTAAGAGCATCCCAAATCCATAAATAATAGAGAATCCCCCTAAAGCTACCTCTCAACCTAAACTTTCGCAAGCCCCTACCTCACAACCGACACCTAGAAACTTTGTAATTACAAGGAGATGCTCTAAGAAGTCTCAAATTGTAATCAATCTATGGTTTCAATTATTCTTTGATATCCTAGGGGATGACCAAATTATAGAGAAGTTGTGCAACACTCTATACCTAATATTGGGAAATGAGGAACCCCAGAAACCATAGTAAGGACCAACCTCCCTGAGAATAATACCCAAAGAATCCCAAGAAGGAAGGTGCAAATAAGAAAAAAATTTAGGTTAGAAACCTGGCTAGATGATTTTGAAAACAAATATTTCATACTATATTTGGGATCCAATGTCAACATCCTACCCAAAAAGACATGGGAAGCTTTGGGAAAACCCTAGTTAGTATATTCCCCCATCCAGTTGAGAATGGAAAACAAGTACTGCATTTTCCCAGTAGGAAGGCTGAAAAATGTGGAAATAGATGTTGTGAGAGTTAAGACCACATGAAATTTTGAGGTAATTGAAATCATGGGAAATAAGGATCCTTACCCTTCTCTACTCAGAATTGATTCGGCATACGACAAATATAATATCATTTATCTAAATAAGGACACCATGACATTTGAAGAAAATGTGATAAAAGTAGTTCATCCCTTGGATCCATGTATAGGGCCTAGATACACTAAACCAATGGACCACAATATGGAGTCCAATGATCTTGACCAATTATACACTATAACAGCAGGGAAAAGACTAGATTACATAAATCCCACTGCAGATTGATCGATAAGTTGGAGAAGCATACAATCTGTTGACGAGGATTCAACAATATTGTTTAACAGTTGGAAGCAAGGTTCATACGAGTGATTGATTCAGAATTATTAGAGAAACAAAATGGATTGGAACTAAGGTAAGAGAACACCCGACATATGATGGTACCTCATAGGTTCATAGTTTTATTTCCAGCATGGAAGAGAAAGTAATGACGGATCAAAGGATCTATGTTCTTGACTTAGCCTTGCAACATACCCCCACTAAATGGTGGGCCACCGATAAATCCTCGATTATGGAGTGGGAAGACATAAAACAAGCCATCCAATGTCGATTCCAAAGTAGGGATCTGTTGAAAGAAGAGATGAATATATATTTTCAAGATGCACAATTTTTTTATGGACACTCTGACCCTAAAGTGCATATTGAGCATTGATTAAAGTAGTGGAGAGTTGCTGAAGTACCCTCTCAACTATGGGTTCAGGTGTTTCTCCATTTGTTGGTTCCAACACAAAGTCCTGGTATATACATGAGGAGACCAGAAGACAAACGAAATGTTGGTGTTAGGACCCAAAAATTTCCCTTTTTCACCATCTCTTTGTCTCATTCAAACTTACCAATTCTATGTTAAATGCCTAATAATTGTTGCTAAGACCCTTTTTCCCAAGGTATACATCATTAATCTTGCTTTTATATTTTATTCACTTTAACATGTTAGATTGGTAGTGTTTCTCATATTTTACCCATGAATATTCAAACTAATGATTAAATTGTGTAGAACAACCAAGTCTTAAAGAAAGATCGTTGTTGTTACACAAGGTTGTTATAGTTGTGCACCAACTCTGCATGATGTTACATGACTACAACAATTGCACACCCTTTTTGGAAGTTGTTACACCTGCTACAACATATATCCACTGGTCCTGGAAGTTGTTCCCTCATGCAACTTCGAATCATGAAGACTGATCCTCAAGGTTGTTACACGGTTTGGTTCACATTGATGATGAAGAACATTTAATAGATTTTGTATATCATATGAATAGCTTGCGAATCTTTGATTCTCAAAGTTTTTCTAAGTCCATTTTCAACTGAATAACTTTGCCTTTAAATAGTAGAGCCTTTGTAATCATCACTATCAAATTTTAGCTGTGAACAGAGAGTGAAGAAGAGCACATTGTATCTTAACCTTTTTGGGCGAATCAATAAAGAAGTAAATTGAGTTTCATTAACCTACTGTAGTCTATTTTCGAGTGGATTTAGTGAGAAGGAAAGGCCCCACCTTCCTCATAGTCTCCCCTCTATTTTGTTGTTTTAGATTAACTGCTTTGATTTGGATAATTGATTTGTTTATCATTTCTAGCATATATCTGTTGTTACAATTAGTTCTTTTTTGGTTAATGCACATCTGCGTGTCTCATGAGAATTAGAGTAAATTGTTCGATACTGCTAGAGAATTCATTTCCTTTCCTGCATTAGATTTAATCTCTGAAAACAAAAGTGTGAATTCCTTTTCTACAGTTAAGTAGGTCTCCTTTCAGCAAGTAGCACAGAGTTTCTTTCTACAAGAGTAAAATAGAAAGTTAGAATATATTAGATAATCTAGGATTCTTATGCACCCATCAGTTCAGGATTTCATTTATGCAAGTGTGATTTCAATTCTGTAGAAGCTCCATCTGTGTCAGCAACCTGTGTTAAAATTTAACCTTTCAATTTGGTTTTTTACTGCAACTTGAATAATGTTGCTTCCATAATATAGCATAGACTGTGCACAATTATCTTGCAATAACAAAAGTTCCCTGGGTTTGATAATTTATATTGAACACCTTAATTATCTATTTAATTAGACAATTAAAGTGCCCAACATTTTGGTGCCATGTTAGGACCCAGAAATGTCCCTTTTTCACCATCTATTTTTCTCATTCAACCTTACCAATTCTATGATAAATGCCTAATAATTGTTGCTAAGACCCTTTTTCCCAAGGTATACATCATTAATCTTTATTTTATATTTTATTCATTTTAACATGTTGGATTGGTAACGTTTCTCATATTTTACCCATGAATATTCAAACTAATGATTAAACTGTGTAGAACAACCAAGTCTTAAAGAAATATCGTTGTTGTTACACAAGGCTATTACAATTGTGCACCAACTCTGCATACTGTTACATGACTACATCAATTGTGCACCCTTTTAGGAAGCTGCTACACCTGCTGCAACAGATATCCATCGATCCCGGAAGCTAGTCCCTCATGCAAATTTGAATCATGAAGACTGATCCTCAAGGCTGTTACACATTTTGGTTCACATTGATGATGAAGATCATTTAACAGATTTTGTATATCATATGAACAGATTGAGAATCTTTGATTCTCAAAGCTGTTCTGAGTCCATTTTCAACTAAATAACTCTTCCTTTAAATAGCAGAGCCTTTGTAATCATTACTACCGAATTTTAGTTGTGAACAGAGATTGAAGAAGAGCATATTGTACCTAAACCTTTTTTGGTGAATCAATAAAGAAGTGGATTGAGTTTCATTAACCTAGTGTAGTATATTTTCGAGTGGATTCAGTGAGAAGGAAAGGGCCCACCTCCCTCACAGACTCCCCTTTGTTTTTATATTTTAGATTAACTTCTTTGATTTGGATAATTGATCTGTTTAGCATTTCTAGCATATATCTATTGTTACAGTCAGTTCTTTTTTGGTTAATACGCATCTTTGTGTCTCATGAGAATTAGAGTAAATTGTTTGATACCACTGGAGAATTTCTTTCCTTTCCTGCATTAGATTTAATCTCTAAAAACAAAAGTGTGAATTCCTTTTCTGCAGTTAAGTAGGTCTCCTTTCAGCAAGTAGCACAGAGTTTCTTTCTGCAAGAGTAAAATAGCAAGTTATAATAGATTATATAATCCAGGATTCTTATGCACCCATCAGTTCAGGATTTCATTTATGCAAGTGTGATTTCAATTCTGTAGAAGCTCCATCTGTGTCAGCAACCTGTGTTAAAATTCAACCTTTCAATTTGGTTTCTTATTGAAACTTGAATAATGTTTATTCCATAATATAGCATAGACTGTGCACAATTATCTTACAATAACAAAACATCCCTAGGTTTGACAATTTATATTGAACACCTTAACTATCTATTTAATTAGACAATTAAAGTGCCCAAAATTTTGGCGTCGTTGCCGAGGAAGATAATTATAATTTTTTTTAATCACATTAGTTTTATTTTCTTAGGAATGAATAGTTTGCATGAATCGAGGAACAAGAGGACGTATTCCGAAAATTACTAACCCTGCAGGTACCAGAGGATGTGGAGGAAGGAACCCTGCACTGGGAAGTCCAACCTTTTTTTATGAGATTATAGCCAGAGAAGATTCTTCTTTAGGATCTATCTTCCGTCCTTCAAATCCTCCAAGGAGACAAATTCCTCAGTCATCATAATTTCCCCAGTTCGATACTTCACTTTCATCAAGGGCTGAAGATGAAAGTTTGTCATCAACAAATCAACAAGAAACACTAGAGAATATTGAAGATCAAGGAAGTATAGCTCGGCCAAGAGAAAGACCAGAAGAAGTTATTTATGAAATTAACAGACAGATAGTCAATAAGGAGGAGTGGTTTTCTTACCATATTGAGTGGAGAGAGAGAGTAGCCATGTAAAAGGATATAATGAAGAGGATTTCAATCGAGCGGGTCCACAGAAAAATGAAGATCAGGTAAATGATGAAAATACTATCTCTACCCTGGTTTTTCCTATTACTAATATTCCTACAAGGGGAATAGCTACTATGAAGAAAATACCTCTTTCATCCCTACCAAATATCCATGGATTGTCTACTGAGGATCCATATGATTTTCTATTTGAATTTGATATTCTGTGTAGAATCTATGACTACACTACTACTGCATAGAAACTTAAACTATTTCCAACCACATTAAAGGGAAATGCATTAAGATGGTTCATGAGACTTGGAGGAGAGAATATCTCAACATGGGTACAGATGAGGAAACTTTTCCTGAACAAGTACCAAGACTACTGTCGAACAAGGGAATGAAGGGAGGAACTTTTCAAGATGTCTCTGAAAGAGGATGAGACCCTCGAATATTTTGTAGAGGGACTCCAGTACAATCTACAAAGGTCTAGACATATGTATGTGAGTAAGGACATTATGAAAACTATTTTTCTAAAAGGGGTTAGAGATGATTGTTTATAGATGTTGAATATGCTTGGCAAGGGAGATATATCTAAGGAATCCTATGAAGACATTGTAAATATTTGCAAGAGATATTCTCGAGGAACTAGAAGAAATAAGTCATTTACCAAGGATGCCACTTTTTCAAGGGTACATAAATCAGCCAATGGAGGGGAAACAAGAGAAAAAATAAGCAATCTATTAGAAGATTTTAAAAAAGAAATGATTAACTCTTTTACTTCACAAATTGACACTCTGCAGATTAAACAAAAACAAGCAGAAGCAAAAAAGGAATTGTCCATTTTCTATCCAAAGTACAGAGACAAACATCCGAAAAGGGAGTGCCCACTTAATAGCATTCAGATATGTCTTATTTGTGAATTGGATCATCCTACTGACAAATGTCCCTCTTTACCAGGTGTAAAATCATCAATGAAGGTGACTAATGAGGAAGTAGAGGCTTCTTATCTAATTACAAAAAGACGACAATGGCAGCCAAGAGGCCAAGGTATGAACTCTCAATTTTCTCCTCTAGCACTTAATTATTGGAACAATCAACTACCCTATGGACAGATGAATTCTCCCCGTCCAAATCCAATTCTCCCTCCTTATCAGTATCCCAATGCATGGTTACCTATGCGGAAACAACAGAGTCACCATGGGCAATGGAACCCATATTGGAGAGGCCCTCAACAACAACTTAGTTATCAAAACCATCAACCAAACCTCTATCAACAAGAGTTCCAACCCCAGTATCAGCGACAACAGCTGCAGTTACCTCCCAATGCCCCATAGAACAATCCTCCCTTATGACCTTAGATGCCTGTGCAACCTAACCCAAATACCAATAATAAGGCCGTTTATAATATTGATATATATAATGTGTCAGCTCTATCTATTAATCCTATGCCTTGTGATGAGATAAAATTAATATCAAGGAGAATAGTCGAGCCCATAATTGAAGATGCTCCATCTTCATAATCAAACAAAGAATCAGGGGAAAAACCATCTGCTGATATAGAATAAATTGACCAACCTATTAAAGAATAAATAGACTCCCCATTCCCTAAAAGATTGGAAATTACCAAAACTGTGGAATTACAATCCTTCAATCTCTTAGGAGAATTGCAAAATCTGCATCTTAACATTCCACTATTTCAAGCAATTAGAGATTTCCCTATTTATGCCAATACTGTGAGAGATCTTTGTATTAGAAGACCTGGAAGGAAACCTACGGACCCCCTCATAGAGCATGTAGTGGGGGACTTGTCTGAACTGATGTTAGGAAAAACCCCACCTATTAAATATGGTGACCCAGGAAATCCTACAGTCACTTTCAAAATTGGACAAACACCTATTCCCCATGTGTTAGTTTGCTTAGGGGCAACAATTAATATTATGCCAATAGAAACTACACAATTGATGCAACTCAAAATGCAAGTTTGGCCTACTCCTACTATTTTAGAATTAGTTGATCGTTCCACCACCAAACCAGAAGGAGTAATCGATGATTTAGTCATTTCAGTTGATTCATGAGAGTATCCTAGTGATTTTGTCATTTTACAACCCAAAATACCTCTGGGGGGGCACCCTCTAATTCTAGGAAGACCATGGTTAGCTATAGCTGATGATTTCATTGGTTGTAGATCTAGTTCCATGACCATCTCTGATGGTTATAAAACAAAAAAACTTGCCCTGTATCCTCATGCTACACCCAGTTGGAACCCAAAAATTCTTTGTGGATGGACATTGAGGATGAAAGTGCCATGCCTGTGTTAACCATAGGAAGAGCCCTGAGTTTCAAATATGAGAGAGAGGATGAGTTAATCAAATGCTTTATCTGTGACCCCTCTGTTGTTACACAGAACACGCACCACTGATTGATTACAGTCTTCGACCCAATTCCCCATGAAGAGATGAGCCCAAAAATGTTCTCTGAAACTGTTGTAAATCAAATCGATTTAGTTGTAACAACAAACACTGTAACAACAAATGTTGAAACAACAACATTTGAATTATTTCCTAAAGTCAGTTCTAAAAGCATCATTGTAGAAATCAAACCTGGAAAAACCCTGAACATCAATCCTGATTTATCTATTGTTGAAACTCGTCGATTGATGAAGTTACTAATTGAACATAAGGAAGAATTTGCCTAGGATTACATGGATATGAAAGGAATTTCCTCTGAACTATGCACCCACCATATATACATCAAGGACGAATGTTGACCCATTTGCCAACCCCAAAGGAGGATGAACCCTAATCTTAAATAAATAGTTAGGGGAGGAACTCCAGAAACTTCTCAATGCTAGATTCATCTATCCTATATCAGACAGCGAGTGGGTTTCACCATTGGGTATTATACCTAAAAATAATGGTAAGTGGAGAATGTGTGTGGACTATAGAGCCCTGAATAAGGCCACATAGAAGGATCATTTCCCTCTGCCATTTATTGATCAGGTTCTAGACAACTTAGCTGGGAAATTTTTTTCTCTTTCCTAGATGGATTCAGTGGCTATAATCAGATAAACATTGCTCCCCAGGAACAAGATAAGACCACCTTTACCAGCCCTTGGGGTACATTTGCCTACAAGTTTCTCCCATTTGGCTTTTGTAATGCACCAACCACCTTCCAGAGAGTTGTGATTGGTATTTTCTCTGATATGGTGAATGACTGTATGGGGATATTCATGGATGATTTTACACCTTATGGTATTGATTTTGATGAAGATTTGACTAATCTGGAAAAACTGCGCAAAATATGTATACAGTCTCATCTTTCTTTAAGAACATAAAAATGCCATATGATGATGAGCGAAGGTGTGGTGCTGGGATACTTCATTTCTTATGCAATAATTCAAGTAGACCCAGCCAAAATCTAGGTAATTTTGGACACTCCAACTCCATCAACTCAGAAAGAGGTAAGAATTTTTTTAGGGCATGCTGGATATTACAGGAAATTCATTAAAAAAAAATCCAAACTTGCCTCTCCCTTGTTTTTCCTATTAACAAAAGATGTTGACTTTCATTGGATTGACAATTGTGAATTGTCTTTTTCAGATCTGAAACAAAAATTATCCACAACTCCCATTTTGAGAGGGCCCAATTGGGCTTTTCCTTTTCACATTTCCTCAAATGCCTCAAACACTACAATTGGTGCGGTACTAGGGAAAAAAAAGGAAAAATAACCCTATGTTATATACTATATCAGCAAGAACATGGCTCCTGTTGAGTTAAATTATACAGTTACTAAAAGAGAATTCTTGGCAGTAGTTTATGCAATCAATAAATTCATGCATTATGTCACTGGTTATCCTAATTTAATTCATACTGATCATACAACAATTAAATATCTGATGAATAAACATATTCCTAATGCCAGAGTAACAAGATGGTTGTTATTACTTCAAGAATTTGACATCACTATAGTAAATAGACCAAGGAAAGAAAATGTGGTTGTTGATTTTCTCTCAAGATGCATATAAATGATGATAATTCACCATTAGATCATTCCTTTCCAGATGAACATTTGTTTGCAGTATCTGCTCACTCCCCTTGGTATGAAGACATTGTTAATTATTTGGTTGCAGGGAAGGTGCCTCCACATCTATCTCCAAGAGGAAGAAGGAAGATCATTTAGAAGAGTGATCAGTATAGTTGGATAGAGGCATACCTTTTCTACACAAGCCTTGATCAAGAAATCAGAATATGTGTGAGGGATGATGAATTTTATGATCTATTGAAAGATTTCCACGATGTCCCTTATGGGGGTCATTTTGCTGATAAAAGGACTAGACATAAAATTTTAAGGATGGGTTATTTTTGTCCCACCATATTTCAAGATTCCAAGAAGTATGTCTAGGACTGTGAAAGTTGCCAACGAATGGGTCAGCCAAATCATAGGGATGAGATGCCTCTGCAGCCTCAAGTAATGTTAGAGCCTTTTGAGAGATGGGCCATGGACTTTGTAGGGCCCATTAACCCACCTTCTAATCAAAAAGTCTATATATTGGTCTATACAGATTACATGACCAAGTGGGTGGAGGGAAAATCACTCAATAGGGCCTCAGAGGAAGTTGTCTTAGCATTATTGTTTGAAGATATCTTTGTTAGGTTTGGAGTTCCCAGAGAATTAGTAACTGATGGGGGACCCCCTTTCACATCAGATAAGTTTGAATCCCTACTCAGTCAATATCATGTTTTACATAGAACAACTTCTCCATACCATCCACAAGGTAATGGCCAAGTAGAAAGTACAAGCAAATTCATAGAAGCTATTCTTACTAAGACAATGAGAGAACATCGTATGGATTGGTCTGACATATTTCATGAATCTCTATGGGCTTATCGAACTACTTGGAGGAACACAACTGGTTTTTCTCCTTATGAGCTTGTATATGGAAAGAGCCATGCTTTTCCCATTGAATCTGAAATCAAAACCCTCAGAACTGCATCAACAGTCAATTTTGACTTGACTATGGCACAAAAGCCCAGACTGCAGGAGCTTAATGAGTTATATGAAAAGTGTTTGGATGTTATTCATCAAACTAGAGTAATTCAACAACAACGAACAAAATGGCATGACCGAGTCATGAAGAATAAATTGTTCCAAAAAGGAGATTGGGCTCTGTTATACGTTTCACACTTCAAAGAATTCCAGGGTAAACTGCATACAAGATGGATGGGACCTTACGAGGTAGACACTGTTTTTCCCAATGAGGCAGTGAGGTTAATTACTATTGATGGATCCAATACACAGTTATATGCAAATGGTCATCGCTTGCGCCTGTATTAGCATCCACTTTCCAAGGAAGAATTTAAATCCATATGTACAATTGATAAAAATTACCACTTTTTGAATGGAACAGAGCTTGCTCCTTCGCCTTCTAATCCTTAGAAATTTTCATTTTCAAATAAAACCTTGTATATAAATAAACTCTGCAATTTTTTATTTTTTTCTGTTTTTTGCCAAAACAAATTATGTTTTCTTTTAATGAAATTCAGCCTGGAAGGGTATCCGGCAGTTACTTGTGTGCAGATGGATTTATGAAACGCAAGGCAGACTAAAGTAGAAGGAGCCGAAGTATTAGTTTTTGGAAGTTGAAAAACTTCCTAAAAACTAATTATTTCTGTGTTCGAGTCGACTTACATGTTTGTTTGCAATCTATTCGTCGTTTGATGAGCAAAATGAGAGTACTTACATGCCTAGTTGGGCTCTGCTAGTCATGACAGCTGTATGGTAGAAAGTTAGAAAGAAAACAACAAAGCTATTAACAAGAATTAAACAAAAACTAAATGAAACTATGAGCATAGGAACAAAAATAAAAACAAATGAAAATGGACCAATATCACCAATATATAAGCTGGTCTGATTAATGAAATCCAAAGATACACAATGGAGAAAGAGGACTTGGGTCCCTTCTCTCTCCAATGGAAGGCTCTTGAGGCCCTCAACTGATTGCTCTCCTTACAATGAAAAGATGGAAATGTGAGTGAAAGAACTCCAAGCTTATTCACTCAAGTGAGGGGTGAATAGCTTATGAAATGCAGCCTACAAAGTGTGTTGCCAAAGAATGAGT
>ML793552.1:100812-174006 GCA_009831015.1 Picea engelmannii
TTTATTTTAATATTTTCCCAAAATATCTAGATAAGGGAGGTTGATGGATAATAATGAGGGGGTTGAGGATACTTGGGGAAGTGTGTATGGAAATTTGATAAATAGGGAGAAGAAGTAGAGAGGAGGGGGAGGATGGAGAGGTTGGAGCATGATGAGAGGTTGTGAAATTCTTGGAAGAGATGATTTTTGTGATAGTTTTCTTTGAGCATTTGTGCTTTACTGTTCTTGGAGTCACGGGCACGGAGGGCCAAGAAACTGAAAGGTTTCTTGGAGCTAGGAAGCCGGCTAGGCTCCTAGTTGGCAGGGAGGATTCCGTTGTTTCACTCTGGGCAAGCAGGAAAAGAATACTTGGAAGCGCCCAGGACTACATTACAATTGATGAGCTTCTACAAAAATAAGGAGGAGGTATTTTTTAGTGATATTTTGTATATACTTTTGTTTTAAGTTCTAAATCATAGAGTTAACATATCACTTATTTCATCATGTTATTAAATTTATCATTGAGCAAATGTAGAATAATTGTGTAAATGAAAATGGAATTATGCTAAAACGAAGTTGTTATTGTGTATGTATTTAATAAATGATTATCTGCTTAGCATCTTGTACATGGGTGCTACAAGTACTTAGTGATTGTCTTAGAAATGTTTCACTAGAGGAGTCACCTCCTTAACTCAGACTTAGTGTTAGGCCTGAATGTGGTTTTCATAAGGACATCCAATGTCTTCAGTTGGGGGGCATGTTAGGACCCATAAATGTCCCTTTTTCACCATCTCTTATGCTCATTCAACCTTACCAATTCTATGCTAAATGCCTAATAATTGTTGTTAAAACCCTTTTTCCCAAGGTATACATCATTAATCTTTATTTTATATTTTATTCACTTTAACATGTTGGATTGGTAGTGTTTCTCATATTTTACCCATGAATATTCAAACTAATGATTAAACTTTGTAGAACAACCAAGTCTTAAATAAAGATCATTGCTATTGCACAAGGTTGTTACAATTGTGCGCCAACTCTGCATGTTGTTACACAACTACAACAACTGCGCACCCTTTTTGGAAGCTGCTACACCTACTGCAAAAAATATCCACCGGTCCTGAAAGATGGTCCCTCATGCAAATTTGAATCATGAAGACTGATCCTCAAGGTTGTTACACATTTTGGTTCACATTCATGATGAAGATCATTTAACAGATTTTGTATATCATATGAACAACTTGAGAATCTTTGATTCTCAAAGCTGTTCTAAGTCCATTTTCAACTGAATAACTCTGCCTTTAAATAGCATAGCCTTTGTAATAATTACTACTGAATTTTAGCTGTGAATAGAGAGTGAAGAAGAGCACATTGTATATGGCCCTTTTTTGACGAATCAATAAAGAAGTGGATTAAGTTTCGTTAACCTATTGTAGTCTATTTTCAAGTGGATTCAGTGAGAAGGAAAGGGCCTACCTTCCTCATAGACTCCCCTCTATTTTGTTGTTTTAGATTAACTTCTTTGATTTGGATAATTGATCTGTTTAGCATTTATAGCATATATATGTTGTTATAGATAGTTCCTTTTTGGTTAATGCACATCTGTGTGTCTCATGAGAATTAGAGTAAATTGTTCGATACCACTAGAGAATTGGTTTCCTTTCCTGCATTAGATTTAATCTCTGAAAACAAAAGTGTGAATTCATTTTCTACAGTTAAGTAGGTCTCCTTTCAGCAAGTAGCACAAAATTTCTTTCTGCAAGAAGAAAATAGAAAGTTAGAATAGATTAGATAATCCAGGCTTCTTATGCACCCATTAGTTCAGGATTTCATTTATGCAAGTGTGATTTCAATTCTGTAGAAGCTCCAGCTGTGTCAACAACCTGTGTTAAAATTCAACCTTTCAATTCAGTTTCTTACTGCAACTTAAATAATGTTGCTTCCATAATCTAGCATAGACTGTGCACAATTATCTTGCAATAAAAAAACCTCCCTGGGTTTGACAATTTATATTGAACACCTTAATTATCTATTTAATTAGACAATTAAAGTTCCCAACAGTTGGCATACCTTACAAGGATAATTTTGCAAGGACTTCTCCTGTACAGGTAAGTACCCTGAGCTCAACATAGTCCTTCAAAGAATCATGGAAATTCTTTTTACTGACATTTGAAAAAAAATATCGAGTCTAGTAGCGTGTTTTGACCATGCTCATTTGCGTCAGTCTAGTTTGGGTCTTGAAATTGATAAGATACATGTACTTTGCTGTAAATTTGAGAAAGACCTGGAAAAAATTCATGACTTAGAAGAGCTTAGAAACTTAGACATTAAAGAAACAAAAGGAAGTATAGAGATTCAGGATACCATACCTAGTCCCACCTGTATCTCCTATAACCATCCACTGAAGTTGCAGAAAGTTAATATAAGGAGTGCTGAGAATCCTAAGATAGATTTTATAGGAGATTACTGGGATGAGAAAACTATGAACAAAGTACACAGCCTATTATGGGAGTATGAGGACTTGTTTCTGAAAATGTTCTCATAACTAAAAGGTATAAAAGGAGCCATGGGAGAAATGAAAATCAATTTAAAACCTGGATCAAGACCTGTGAAACATACACCATACCAACTTAATCCTAGAATAAAAGAGAAGGTCAAGAAAGAAGTGAACAAAATGCTTGTGGAAGGACTTATTTTCCCAATCGAAGAAGCAGAATGGATTAGCCCCATATTTATCTAGAGTAAAGAAGGTGCAATAGACATTTGGGTTTGTGTGGACTATAGAAGTATGAATTTTTCATGTTTTCATGATTCGTTTCCAATACCTTTTAGCGATGAAGTGTTATATCGAGTTGCGGGAAAAGAATATTATTCATTTATAGATGGATTTTCAAGATATCACCAAGTAAGAATCATAGAGGAAGGAAAGTTAAAAGAAGAATACATTCATAACCGAATGGGGATCATTCACATACAACGTAATGCCCTTTGGCTTAAAGAATGCCCCTGCAGTTTTTTCTTGGATTGTGATAGCATCATTTCGAGAGTTCATACACAAGTTTGTAGAAATCTACATGGATGATTGGACGATGTACAACCTGATAAAAGATCATTTTGGGATACCCCAGTTAATGTTTGATAGATTTCCTAAAATGTATATATCTTTGAAACTAAGTGTATTTTTTTTGTACCTCATGGCAACCTGTTAGACCATATTGTATGCATAGAAGGAGTCTCGGTAGACCCATCTAAAGTTGTGGTCATTATAAGCATGCCACCACCTAAAAGTGCTAAATTTTTTCACTCCACATTGGGACATACAGGATATTACCGCAGTTTCATAAGAAGATATGCAACTATCACCGCACCCCTAGAGAAATTGTTGAAGAAGTCCGAACTGTTTCGGTGGACACTAGAATGTGGCAAACCATTCAACATTCTCAAAGAAATACTAAGTACTGCACCTATATTGATATTTCCCAATTGGGAAATTTAATTCCATGTACATGTGGATGCATCAGGAATTTCCTTGGGAGCCATTTGAATGCAACCAGGGGAAGGGAATATTGACCATCCTATCTACTTTTCCAACAAAAAACTTTCGCAAGCTGAGTGCAACTACACAACCACCAAAAGGGAAAGTCTCGCTATGATTTATGCATTACAAAAGTTTAGGCACTAATTTTTAGGCTCTCATTTCAAGTTTTTTACTGACCATTCTACGTTGAAGTACCTAGTCAATAAACTAGTGCTTGAAGGAAGAATTTGTAGGTGGCTACTGCTTTTTCAAGAGTTTTCGTTTGAATTAATTGTCAAACCAAGAAGATGCAATGTAGGTCCAAATCACCTTTCCAAGTTGGAGTCAGGGGGAAGTGGTGGAGAAATGGATGACCAGCTCCTAGATGTGGACCTATTCCATATTGAGGCCATCTCAGAGTATCTTGAAGACATTGTTGTCTTCCTCAGTATGGGGAACTGCCGAGAAACTTACTCCACAACCCAAAATCAACATATGGTAGTTCTTGCAGAAGACTATAAACTGATTTCATGACAACATAATTCCTTATACAACACCATAAGAGTAGTCCCTACTATCCACAAGCTAACAGTACAATGGAGGCGTTCAATAAAATTCTTGAAAGAGGACTGACAAAAGTAGGTTGTGCAATCATGGAAGACTGGGATAATAAAGTTCCAATATCCTTGTGGGATTACAAGACTACCATGAAGAAGCTACATAGGTATACTCCATTTTAGTTGGTTTATGGGAAATAAGTTATTGTACCTACTAAATTTATTACCCCTAGTCTCTATATAGCATGGGATACACACATGAAAGATTATGAATCAGTTGCGCAGAGGATTGCAAACTTGCAAGAGCTTGAGGAAGCAATATTTTTAGCATATTTTCATCAGAAAGTTGAGAAATCTTGACAAAACGTTTGGCATGATAGACATATTAAGTCCAAAATATTTGCACAAGGGGATAAGATACTCCTCTATGAAAATCAATATCACAAACATCTAGGCAAGTTGTGCATGCATTGGTTGGGTCCATTCATAGTCGTGGAAATCTGACACTCTGGTGTAGTCATGATAGCACAACTGGATGGTATCCTTCAACCAGGATGGGTGAATGGCACCTTCTTGAAACCCTATATTTCTCATGATTGAGACAGAGGATTGTTTCTCCAGTCCAAAGGAGCATTTACAATAGTTAGATTTTTATTTCTTGTAATTTATTTAATTCAATTAATAATGTCGGAGTGTGCATTGTTGCACCATGACATGCATTTTTTTTTCAGTCTAAGCGTTTCTTTCGTGCAAAACTTCTTACTCATCGGCACAGGATATGAATATCCACCATTACATGAAATTAAGTCATTAAATATGATGGGGACCCCCATTGTGGTTGGAGAGGGGCTAGAATCTGAAATATATCACAACCCATGTGCCACACGCATCATGTCTAGTCATATGCTTTATGGTAGCTACAATAACCCATCAGATATTTTCATTAAGACATAAAGGTTTTATCCATGGAGATCCCATTGGTATCCCCGCCGGGATCCTCAACCATTAAAATAGTAAGACCTCAGGTCGAGCACGTCCATGTTAGATCATTCATTAAATACTAGAATCACCCTATAGATATTTCCTCGTTATCAGTCCCGTTAGACACCTCAGCCTGAGATTGCATTTATGGTTTAATAATGAGTTTCCTTAGGAGTAATTAAAAATATATTCAGTTATCCCGCATATAATATTTTTTGAATTCATGAGTGAGACTCATTGTTTCCATTAGTTATATTTTGTCTTGAGCTATATGCACTTATGTCTAGCTTGTGAGATCTCCTGCTCTCTAGTCACGATTTCAAGCCACTACTCAATCTGTCTATGTTTTCTAGGAAATCTAGATCCAACATACCAAAAGAAACAGGAGGTCAGAACTTAGCTCCAAAAGAGGCAATTTCAGACAAGCCATGTGATCCCCGGGTTGATATCATGGGCGACATCAAGGGAAAGGTCAAGTAGGTAAAACCCCTCGACCTGACAGGCCAAGTCTTGTTCCTGCAGATGCATATTAGTGTATTCTGGTACATGGATCCCAATGCAATGGGAAGCATGTTTTTTTGTGTCAAATCCATATTTCATCAACATGTTCAATTCAACCATCATGAACCTTAGGGATCTACTGGTTTTCAGAACCATGGGACCATTTTATTTTATTCTGAACGTGATCATAAATATATGAAACTGTAATGGATGTGAGGATTCTTTGTTATTTTCTGTAATTTAGTTTTAGTATGTGTGATGCTTGAGGTTCTTGGTCCATCTCTTAGGAATTCTCCCATTAAATTTACCTTTTTTAAAATTTATTTTTTCTTGAGTGATAAAGATTAGAATTTTGTCATTTAACATAATTTTATATTATTTGATATAATATATAGAAATAAAAATCCTTGAAAAAAAAAGGAGTAGTAATTCCTCTACGAAAATGCAGGGCGATTCATATCCTCGTGAGGTTGTCATTTCGTTCCTAACAAATTCAAACGTAAAAAATGCATGAAATAGATAAAATGAAAAAAATATATAACAATAAAACACAATAACACCATCCACAAAAAATCATAATGTATGGCCTGAAAAAATCAATACAAGAGAAAACCTAGATAGAAGGTGAGGTTGTTATGCTCTCTTTTCTCTGGTATAGAAATGATGCAAGTACAAAGAAAGAGGCACTCTCTGTGGAATTTCCTTTGACCTGTGGCCTGTATGGATTCTACATAATTTCTTCTCCTCTATTATGCTCACAAAATACCACTCTCGAATATTTTTCTTAGCTATCGAACAAGATAGAATGAAAAATAATGGAACCCCTTCTCCTCCTAGTGGCATCGTATTTAACATATCTCGGTAGCCATCTAGGGGTAGGATTGTTTACTTTCTCAACCCTCAATTGTGATAAGGTTTCTTACCTTCTAGAATTATATTGAAATTACATACATGGCTAGCCCCATATGCATGAATAATTGGGGTTGAGGTGGCATCCTATCATACCATGGTGGTCAACATGGTAGGTAAACTTGCAAGAGGCATAAACTTTTCATATGAGCTCTGAATGACATGATTTTTTCACCATTGGAAAGGTATCGATGTGTAGAATAGTTTCACAGAGTTCGACTATTTAGGGAAAGTTTTAACCCCTCAAAATGGCCTCAATAGGTTTCAGACCCCAATTTTCCAAACTAGGGCCTACCACTAAAATTGCCCTACAAGCATATTCCTCTAATTTTTACACTCTAAAAGTATCGATATAGATGAAAATCAATATAATGATCCAATCTATATCATTTCTCTAGATCTTTTTTTAGCACATTTTCTAGGTCTTCATTATCTCCAAATTTCTCATTTGATCCATCTTCTAATTTGGATCTACCAAACTCTCTAAAAGGTCTAAAATTTTTCTTTAGAGACACCATGAGAATGTCCATGTTGCAAGAGAATACAAATTATGCTTGTAATTTTCAAAATATCTCCTTTGACACATCCCATGGCTTGTTATTGTACTCGTATACCATGGCTAGGGTTTTGATACTTATGGTAATTCATGAATCCTGAAACTTCCCATAAAACCCCAAAGAAATTTTCTATGATACCAATATGATTTGTAAACCATTATGTATATTCCACTAGAACAATTCATTACAAAATATATTTTGATACTCTAAATCTCTTATGCAATACTTCACTTTATATTTTAAAATTAATATTACTAGCTTAGCACACAAATTAGAGAAATGGATTGAAACTAAAATGAAAGAAGATTAGAAAATAACACACTATCCACAAAATGAACACAAGATGTACTTTGGTAAAACCCCATATAGGAAAAAACTAGATGGAAGGTGAGGTTTGTTCCTTACTCTTCTCTTCTCAGTAATGAAATGCAAATAAAAAGAAAGGGGAACTTACTATGGATTTTCCATGGACATTGTGGATAATATAGATAATACAAGATATTCTACTTTGTATGGTTTTCTCCAAAATACCACTCCCAAATGCTCTTTGCAACTATGGAAAAATAACAATACAATAAGAATGGAATCCCTTCCTTTCCTCGAAACCCATCATTTAGCATCCTTGATAGTGATCTACAATTAGGTTTAGGTTATGGATTTGGACCCTTTTGAATATTCTTGAAAACCCACTCATTACTATCTCTACAAGTATGAGTAATATGAGTTGGCATGGAATCCACTCAATATCACGGTGGTCAATAATATAGGTCAACTTATGGGAGGAAAATATTTTGCATGAAAAATCTAATTGAGTTGATATTCACACCATTGAAAAAATATATGTGTGTATAATAGTGTCAAAAGGTTGGTGACATTGTTTGTTGCGCCTCTTTTGTCAACTAAATGAGCAAAACATAGGTGCTTACAATCTTAGTTGGGTTAGCTAAGCAAGACAGTTGTAAAGGAAAGAGTTAGAAAAATAAACATATAATAACAAGCTAAGAATTAAACTAAGAAATAAAAGAAAAACTAAACTATTGATCATAAGGACATAAGAACAAAAAACCAATAAGACTCATGTCACCAATGGCAAGGATTATATTAGTGAAAGAAAACACCAAGAAGAAAGAGGACTTTGGGTCCCTTCTTCCTCCAAGGGAGGGCTCTTGGACCCCCACAACTAAGCTCTTCTTACAACTTTTAAAGAAATGGTGAAAGAATCCCAAGCTAATCCACTCAAGAGGTGAGATGGATTGCCCAATGTAATGATGCTAGTATACTCTTGATGAGAAAATAGGATTCCCCAAGAGAATAGTAGCATCATAACCTTGCAAATGAATTCCTTGAAAATGAAGTGCACCCATGGATTTGTTTTATAGCACCACTTTGAGGTATTGTGCAACCAGATTGTAGTGTGAAAAGAGGCTATTTAGGGAATTTTTAGGTCTTTGACCAGCCACCCAGTCAGATTCAGCCGACATTTGGGTGTCAAATCAACTTGGAAGCTGAACCAGAAGTGGTTGGGAGGTAGACCAATCTCATAAATGTGTCGTTCTCAGATGTGCGTGGCTTTTAGCGACCACAGTTGTGCATCGTGTGCATGTGCGCTTTTCGTGCATTTCTGGATCGCGCACGCGCCCTGTGTAGTCATAGCGCACCTTAATTTTCTCATTGTTTGTATAGTTTTGGACCTTTTGGAAATGATTTTATGGTAATTTTGGTCCATGGGTGACCTCATAACTATTTGACAATGCTGGATTCCTGTAACTATTTGCGGACGAAATTTCAGTGATAACATTGTTTGCAAAGTTTTGACCAAAATGATGGTATTTTAAAGCCTCAAATAGGATCTCAAAGGTTCTAAACTCTAAATCACCAAAGAGGGACCTACCCCAAAAATTGGCCCTACAAGCCATTAGCTCAAATTTTTCCAATCAATTTTTCCAGTCAAAAAGTGCCAAAATAGATGATAAATTATATAAGGATCCATTTGGGATCATTATTTCTCTCAATGTGTACAACATTCTTAACCTCCTGGTAGATATGTTTTGTGAAGTATTATTATCACACTTTGTCTCTCTATAACTCTCAATTGACTCAACAAAAAAGTGATAGGTTGGTCAATTTCAAATGAAAATTAATTAATTTTACTTCCAAATTTTCAAAAGGTAAGCATATGAAAATGTTTGTATGTGTATTTTCTATATCACATATGAAATATCTAACAATAGTAGGATGTAGTATACCAACAACTTGGAGAAATCAATAATTAACATAATGGGATGATGTGACATGTGAAGGGTTCACCTTCAACCCTTCACATTTTGAACATCCATACTTATGAGGTGTAATTTAAATATATCTCATTCATGGTGAATTACTGTTATCCTAAGATGGCTACCATAAGAGAGAATTCTATAGTTGGTGGGATAATGTGGATCTCCATTTTCATCTCCATACACCTAAGATATCTTGTTTTAAATAAGAAATTGCAACAATCTTGTACATATTGGACCAATGGAATATCCTACACATCCAAACTTGACCCTAAATAAAGAACCTACAAAAGTTAGACACACTTTTCTAGTGTACAAGAAAAGGTATATTTGACAATGTTTGTGTCATGCACATATACAACATTGATTCAGTAGTGCATTTCATAATATATATGTAATGTTCCTTTTCCGCCAAATTATTATTTTTATTATTTCCATCGTCGAGAGTATATTTATGTTTTTTTTTTTTTTTGACGAAAATGGTTATGTTGCATTAAGCGGCATTCTGGCCAGCCAGAATCAAAAAGTTACAAATCTGAAGAAGATTGGTGACCTCTAACAGTGCTGCCAACCTTCTTGTGAATTTCTTGGGAGACCAATCCCCTCTGCTCCTTGAGATAATTCGATGATATGACAAAGATTGCGTACATGAGTAAATTCGCACAAACTGTGAGCATAGCAAAAGACAGAAGCAAAGCATTATAGCAAGGGGGCTGAAGTTTTCCCCTTAATGTAGGGGTCCAGCTTTTTCTGAGAACCTAAGGAAATGTTGGAGGCTGCCTCCTTTTCTCTATGCGCTTTGTTGGTCCTTCGCCCTCGGGTTAGGGGTGGGGACGGGGCTGAATTGTCTTCAGGTTCAGAAGTTCCCCCAGAGCTACTAGAAGGGACTGTAACAACCAGGCCTGCATGGGCAGAGGGTTCTGGATCTGAAGCCCGAACTTCTCTCGTTGCTACTGAATCTGGGGGGTGGATTCCGAAAGGCTTTTGTCTGCTAGAGGATCTTCCTTGACTGATGTTGCTTCTGGTTCTAGGGCTTCATCTTCCTTTAGCGCATCAAAACTGTTTTTATTTTCTAGAGTTGCCTCTGCTGAATAAGTGGCCTTCGGGGCCTGGGCTTGTGGATCCTTTCACTTTGACTGCCTTCGTCGGTTAGATACGGGCTGAAAATCATCTGCTTTGACTAGTCCCGGTTCCTCAGAGGCTTTGGGGCAGTTCCTTGCGAAGTGACCGTAAGCATGGCACCAGAGGCACTTGAAAGGAATCTGCTCATAGTCCAGCTCTTGGATATGGCACCATTCCCCCAAGGAGAGCTTAATGGCTTCTGGAAGACCTTTCTCGAGGTTAACCTCAACACAAATGCGAGCGCAGGTATACTGGTCCCCTTTCGGCTCCGCACTGTCCAGGAACCGCCCAAGCTTATTCCCAATGTCCTCCAAATAACTTGTCCCCCAGAGATGCAAGGGAAGGTGAGGCAGCCTAACCCAAATAGGAGATGCGGTGATCTCAACTTCGGGGTTGAATTCAATAGTCCAAGGGGCTAAGAACAGTCCTCTCGACCCCATGAAATAGGGTCCAGATCTGAAAACTAGGTCACAGTCCTCTTTGGTCAAGAAACTGAAGACAAAAAAAACCCTGCCTACTGCAAACAGAGAAGTTGTTCCCTTTATCAACGATTTCCAGCGATCTTCCATCCATGCCTCCACCGTTTTGGGGCTAGGCCATAACCCCGTAAACTTTTCGATGAGGGACTTTTCTGCTAGAAGGAGGGAAAGAGAGCAAGGCTGCTCTGGAGATAGTTCCAGAGAAGGGATCTCCTCCATCTTCTTAACAAACTTAGACGAGAGAGAAGGCTTGGATTTGGGTCCTGCCGAGTGGACTAACGCTTTGAATGCTTCCAAAGGGTCTTTGCCCCTCTCGTCATTCGGATTTGGGGCCATCGTAGCCAACCTCCAGCAACAAGAAGACCACCCGCATGCAAAAACGCGTATTCCCCTAACCGGCTGCTGTAAGAGGCCAAGACCACGCGCTGAAACACCCAGTCCACGCGCTGAAACACCGATCCATTGTTACTCAGGCCACGCAGGAGGAGCTGATTCGCGGCTTTGTATGCATAGGGCGTCAAAAAGGGGGTCGCGGCCTTCAGACCTTCAAACACCGCCCTTGAGCCAGATCCGTGTGCTGGCAGCGAGGGCATCCAAAACAAAGATCTGGAGTAGGAATTCGAGGTGTCGGCCAAGCTAAGCCTGGCCGCCGAGAGGGCTGAGGCTGCCTGTGCGCGCGGCTAGGGTTCCCATCGAGCCTTTTGGTGATCCACTGTGGTTATCGAGTATATTTATGTAGTTACTAATGAACTTTTATTATATAAATGTTCTTCAATGTTCTTCAAATTTGATTATTTAATGTTATTACTAATTTTCATGGTGTTTCCATGACAAGATACTTTCTCAATGGCACTTGATTCCGCATGCCAATTCTACCATCGCAACGTCGACACTGAATATAACTTCTTATCTTTCCAAGTATTACAACTTACTTTATTAACTTTCTTTGTTATTTCATGTAGTATTACGATCCTACTTACCCAAGTCCACATAAAAGGTTGTGGTCTCATAGGAATAACCTATAAATCTATAGGTAGGTGGCACTGAGTTATATTCTCTTTGCCAAGTTATGGTCTCATAGTTTGGTGGTGGCATTGATTTATATTCTCTTTGCCAAGATGTTGAAGTTAGGTAGAGGAGTACTATTTCCTTCAGAGATATACAAACTCAACATTTAAGCCTTTGAAATTGCTAAGATAAAGATTTTAGTTTTGATTTTTCAAGGGTTGATTAGTCAGTATTATAAACTGAGTTTAAATATAGCATATGAAGTATGTTTATTTGAGCTACTAACTCATATGCATAATTATTTTATTTTGTTGTAACCTTAATTTACCCTTTTGATTTCTTCGATAGTTCAATGTTTCCATGAGGAATGATACTTGATCCATTGATTCCCACACACTTAGTTCTTCTTTGTTTAACCATTCCTTGTAATATAGTTATGTAGCATAATATTTTTCTAATATGAAAAGGATTTACAATTCCATTTTGCATTACTTTAAGCCAAGACATGATGGTCCATGGCTTCACAATTTTGTTTTTGTTTTCCTAAACGTTTACCATATTCTGTATTGGAATGATTTTCTTGTTATAAATCTGGCATGTGTCATTTTGGTTATTTTTACTTGCAGTAATATAAATTGTATATTGTTCATTCGTATATTTACTAGAGGAAACTATTTTAAGTCACTTCAAAACAATTCAATAGACAAAGATGGATACCTCATATAAATGAAACTACGTCTTTGGTGTGTGCAAACTGGGTTCTTTCTGTTTTCAACCAATATTTTTTTCTTTTTCTAGACAAATAAACTTATTTGAAAATAAAAGGTAACTAGATGTATTTATTTTATTTCTATCTGCATTATATCAATAAAAAAAATTCTACCGAGGAAAATATTCTACATATTCCTCTATGTACTTCTTACTACTATGATAATTAATCAATAAGAAACTAAGAATAACATTCTACAAGAATGTTTAGTTTTCTTGTTTCCAACAGTTAAATAATAAATATAACATAAAATACATTTGGTTATAAAACAATACTGTAGCTTTTGTAACCATTATGTTCTAGGGGCTAGTGGACTCTATCGACTAGACCCGACAATCAACTAAAATTTAGGCAGTCGACTGTCGAAGTCAAAAGCATAATTCGGTCGATAGTTTTGTTAACTGACTGACCTAGGAAGTTAAGTAGTTGTAAATGCCTAATAACTGAATATGTAGGTATAAATAGACAAGTATGTATCAGAGAAGAAGGTATCCATTGTGTTGTATTGAATAATCTATCTAATAAAGGTTTTTCTTTGGGATTCCACTACTTTATGTATGTCTCTGTCTATATTTATATATATATATATATATATATATATGTGATTGTATGCTTTCGTATGTAATGAAATACTCGTAACATTACCCTACGTTTCCCTAGATTACAACATTAGTTCCATTATTGGTAGTTTTGAACCTGGCATGCAAAATATCACATAGATGATAACTTTACAAGGCATACATGAATGGTGGGAGAGAAAAGTAAAAAATTACATTAAGAATTACGCAAGGAGAAACAACATAATGCTAGCAGAAGACAATCATGATTTTTCTCAGAGACCCGTGAAATATTTATAGAAGCTATCGCAGAAGCCTTGTTTAAGTACATCAACAAATTTGGTAATGCGTAAATTGATGCCCAACTAAAAATAAAACCTCAATATTACAAACAGGGGTTGAAAAAATCTGCACGAGTGGGTTGAAAGAATCTATAAATACTATATAATAGAACAAGATATTGAGGATCGACCATCCCTCAATACAATAAAAGACAAATTCTACACAGAGTTACATGATGGATTCCTGTGCAAAATTTCTAAACTACTTCATAATTTTTTGCTCAAAAAAGGCATACGAAACATTGTTGAATCCTAATCTCTAATTAGTACACCACCACAAAATAGTCACTAGGAAGCGAGAGATGAAAAGTGGTCTGGATTCCTTGAAACAAGGTGAAAATATACAAAACAAGCCCCATATTACTTTTTTCACAAATAAACATGGCCATATTCATTGAGTTTGAGTAATATGGGGTGGATTTCAGGGGTTGGATGATTCATGAGTTTCCATAAGAAAATATAATACCAATGTTCATTCGAATAAAGCATAAATGTCTTTGAGTGGGAAGCAAATTTACAAACAAATGTCCAACATCCAAAAACTAGAGGGAGACAAGAGACAAAAGAAAAGAGAGGAGATTTGTAACCTATGGACCATCCAAAAGTTGAATAAAAAAATGGTCGGAGAAGATCATTCTAATAGAGCTTGTTAGTAGTCTGAGTCTGAAGGAAATCGACCAGAGCTAGAAATAACAATAGTCGCGACGATCCTCAATAGAAGTAATGAAGAACAATTGATAGAGGCTAGCATCGACACCAATCAAACAAAAAATCAATTTGAAATCATGTATTACGAAGATTTAGAACCAATGATACACTCTCCTCATATTCAATAAACCAACCCTTGAATTAGATAATTCTTTCAATAAAGAGTTCATATCGACAAATAATCTACAAGATTATGGTACAAAATCGATGAGCATGGAAATTAATGTGACACACTGATTGTCGAGCTAGAAAAAAATGAAGTCAATACAATTATTATTCACATGAAGGATCTAACACACCTGCACCCCCTACCAAATCTCATATCAAGAGAAACAAATATAATATGTTATAGTTGTGAACTGACATGTTTGATAGAACAACATATCATCGAATATAAAGACCAAAATTGTGAGACCAAAGAAGTAAATTGTAGAGAAATCAAGAAGCAATTACTCCTTGAATATCATTTGTTAGAATACTAAATAACATACAAGTCGATAGAAGAACAACCAACTAAAAGTCCAACATCCCATTCGAAAAGTGTCATAAGTCAACTGGATCACAAAAACCAAGTGTTCTTAAAAAAAGCATCCATGGGACTCAATAATATTCCCCTTTATGAGTGATATGAAGATCCAATAAGACATTGGTTTGTATGAAAAAAATTATGAGATGCAGCAGACATCTCAGATGAAGATAAGAAATGGCACAATTCGGTGCCACTCTTTGACCCCGTGCTCTAACATGGTTCATGAATTTCATAGAAAATTAGAACCGATCAAAATCATAAATAAAGAGAAACTTTTTATCATTTTTCAAGGTCCAATAAACGACTAGGTGAATTGGTCTACAAATATGAAAAAATATTAAAATATCTACTTAGCCAAATACCATCAACAATCGATCAAAGTCTACTAGTACAATGGTACATAGTTGGATTGCTACAACGAATCATAACTACATTATGACTCTATGATATGACCTCAGGTGAAGACACATTATAGAAAGTAAAACGTGTTGAGTCGGATGATGATGACCCATCAACTTCCTCGTCGATAGAATGGCTAGAGGAAAAACTAGAACATCTACAACAAACCATTGAAAATATATCCTTGAGAAGAAGTGAGGTGTGGTGTACCAAATTCTACAAAGATGGTCATACAAAAGATACTTGTAGTCTTAACGATCAAGTACCAAGAGTAGTGGACTCACGAAAAGTGCAAGCAGAAACATATTGTAACATATGTAAAACTTTGACCGACCATATTATAGAATGTTGTTCGTACAACTTGAAAAATACCAAATGGTTCCATATTTTTGAAATGCATAGCTAGCGAAAATCTGAGTGTCGACTAAATGCATGAAATAGAAATGTAAAAATTATCTATCACACCGAAGAAACTGATCAAAATAAAGAATACAGGAGAAGAAATGATTACTATGGTCAAGGCCATGGTCGAGATGGCTATGATTAAGCTAGATTCCAAGGTCAAGGTCGAGGTCGAAGTTGAGGTCGACCTTACTACTACAATTGTTGGAAAGATGATCACATTAGCCCCGAATTCCCAATAAAATATCTTTTTGACTTGAAATTTGGTAACATTCGTGGCGTTGGAGATCATTCATTGGATGAATTTCCAATAATACATGATAATATTATGACAAAAAAGAATGTAAACCTCCTAGACGTAGTGTCCAAAGAAGAAGTGTTAAATTTAAATAAATTACATGTTATTACTAGATTAGGCACAGGATGGGATAATATCCCCTTTCACTATCGACATCCAGGGAAGTCTAGTCAGTTTCCAAATCCAAACAAAGAAGAATGTATTATGATGGAATCACCTAAATCATTCTAAAATTCTACTCAATACCAAGCAAACAAAGGAAGACACAATGAAGACATACAAGAATTATTACAGATCTTAAGAGAAAATCATTCACTTAGTTGATTTATAGATCTACTTAATATAGTAAGAGAATATAAAGAAGGTCAAATAACATCTAAGGACATCATAAAAAATTCCTATAAGAATAAATATTATGACACACAATTCAAATTGGAAATTCTTAGGGTATTTATCAACTAGGTAGTCGTTGAATTTGCATCACAAGTAGATATCCTACGTATGGATGCATGGATATGACTAGGTTGGCCTTCATTAGAACCAACATTGAATTACCTAAAGCTAGAAAATCAAAGATTAATAGAGCCTATTAGTATACTCAAAAACATTGAAACTTATATTATGGGTATACTGACATCATTCGACTTAGTCCAGGGAAATTCAACATATGTAACTCTTTTCAGTTGGCCATGGGGATGACAAAAAAATTCAAATATCTCCCTTGAAAAGGACAGGATCAAGTTAAAAGGGAATGGAAGAAAAATAATAATTCCTTTAGACCTTAGTGAAGGGAAACCTTGGAGTGATCCATTGGACAAAGATCATGAAGTGTGATGTATGCACCAAATAATCAATTAACAAAGAGATTAAGTTGAACCAAATGCATAAGGATAAATCTTAGCAGAATCTCACGTGTCAATCGGACACAATTCTGAGTCATCTCTATACAAATGGTAGATCGAAAATTATGAAGCACACTCAAAATACTATTGGCCCATTGAATCCATCCCAATTAAATGCTCCAAAACATGCTCTTCAATTCAAGAAGTACCTATAGTGTATGAAAAGAGACTTCAAAAAACTCCTACACTTATTCCGACTGACAACACGATGAAAAATACACTACACTACAACAAATGATATGTTCTATAGACGCATGTATGTGAAGTTTCTAAATACATCGGAGAACAAGGTAGAACTCAAAGTGTTGGCCCTTGACCAAGTTTTGGGATATCCTTGGTCAAATTTGACCTATTTTGGGACTTCGATAGATTATTGAAGACAAAGCGCAAGATGAAGCAGAGATCGCGGGATCTCGGCCCCTTTTTGGGTCCTTTTTTAGGATTTGGGAATATGTAACGGGAATGGGATGTCAACCCATGGGTTTACCCATGTTTAGGCTTATTTTGTATGTATAAATAGAAGGCTAGGCAATGTAAGAATTAGTGCGCAAGAGTTGTGCAAGTTGGAAGTGTTAAGAGTTGGATCTGTGTGATCAAGAATTGTAAGGCTTCGTGCATACTGTATGAGACTTGTAGAGCTAACTGCAATTCATTGTAAGAGACTGTGAAGGATTTGTGTTGTAACGCAAGGAGGGAGGATCCAGCGAGCTGTGCAGATCTCATTTCTTATGTGGAGTAAGGTTTTTTTGGCTCTGTGCATGTAGATGGCTGATTGAAGATAATAAAGAAGAAGAGTTGGTGGGCGTAGCCCTAGGGTGGGGGTGAACCACATAAATAGTGTGTTATTCTACTCTCTGTGATGTTCTGATGTGTTTATGTGTTATTTTCTAAGTGCTTTGGTGTATATAGATAGATTGGTTTATGCTTTGTGATTATGATGAATCTAGATGCTAGACTTGGCATCTGTGAATTTTCTTAGTGCTTGAGCCTATTAGATCTAATCTAATCCTGTGTGTTAAGTGATTATATATATTAGTTCAGGGTGAATGTTGTGATGCTCTGTATTATCTGCGAAGTAGATATTAGGTAAATAAGGATGAACCTACAGTGCTAAGTTCTCTATTAAGTGTCACAATCATAGATCTATGTCCCAGCTAAGGTTGCAAACACCTGAGACCTACAACCACCCCTGCCTCTACCTCGGGTGAGACTTGATCTTCTTCGCATGTGTTGCTGAAAGGTCCGGTAGTTAGGGTTTTTTTGGTGAGTTGTTGTAGCGTTGAACCCTAGGTATGCCCCTGTCCCAACAAATGGTTCCATTTCCAGGACCTGAAACTGTGATTGCTGGGAACTGAGGAAGAAGAATCTTTGTGCAAAGATCCGACCTGAAATTGTGAAAGCTTTGTGCATAGATCTATTGCTATAGTGCGAAGTACTCTACTATTTTGGCAAGCTCTGTGCTACGAAAAATAATTCTGATATGAAGAAAAGAGGTAGGATCTGGAAGCTTTGTGCTCTAAGAAAGGTAAAAGTGAGAATTCTTGATTAAAAGAGCTAATATTTGAAAGCTTTGTGCTCTGATAAAGGTAATAATATTAAAAAGTTCTAGATTTGAAAGATTTGTGCTCTGTAGAAGTAAGATAAGTGGAAAATTTTGTTTCTAAAGCATGGATCTAGGTATATTTGATAGATTTTGTCCTATCTTGAAAACTAGAGTATTCATAGATGAAAGAAGGTTTGATATGAATAGATCTGATAAGAATAGTGAAAAATATGTTATACCTATGCATAGAAACAATGTCTGGACTAATAAGTGTATGCAGGATCCTAGAAATAATTTTTTGTGGGTTAGCTACCATGATCCTAGTGCACAGTATAGGAAAGGATCAGGATCATTTAAAAGAAAGAGAGGATTAACCCTCTGTTACAGTTGTAGAAAACCGGGACATCTTGCTAAGGAATTCCCTGGGAAAATACACAGTTGTCTTTTTTTTAAATCTATGGACCATGAATTATTGGATTGTCCTAGAATGATTGCTAAGATTGAAGGAATGAACATGAGACAAGAAAACCCTAAGGTAGATTCAGAAAATAAGATTATGACAGAATCCCAGGAAGAATAAGAGAAAGTATTGCTACAGATAAGAGAAACCTTGAATGATCACCGACATGTCATATTATCAGGGATTTTCAAAGAAAAAGAATTCCTTGAAGAAAGAATAGGAAACTTCGACATTGACTTTGTTCTAGATGAGGAAACACAGGTGGATATCATTACAGAGAGAACATGAGAAGCTATAGGGAATCCTGGTATGATTCCTTCACTAGGAGGAATAGGAATATTCAAAGGAAAGTTGATAAACCTATGTGGGAAGCTCACCCGGATACCTATGAATGCCAATGGAACTTCGACAGAGGAAGATTTTGAGATTATTAAATTTATTGAGAAAAGTGCCCCATTTACCATGCTACTCGGAAAACCTTGGATTGAAAGAGATCAAGTCAGAAGGAAAGAAGAAGATGAAGTTTTAGAATAGAAGAAATAAGATTTAAAAGAATTCATGACGAGAAGGATAGCACACTTGATTGAAGAACAGATCAAATCCATTTAACACTAGAGACTTGTATGTCAAAGTTGCAAGAACACCAGAAGAACCACTGAAGATTGAAGTACCTATTCTAGATAAAGAAGAAGGATCACCTATGAATCTTAGGAAAGGATCTCAACAACGTGAAGTCACTATGTCAAAAGAAGATAAGAATCAGAATGTAAAAAGGAATACCGAGACGAAGCTCACTAGGAATAAGGCTAGAAAGCTAAGAAAGAAGCGAGCTAAGATTGACAAGTTGCAAAAGGTTCTAGAGGAAACCTCGCAGAAGAAAAAATTGCAAAATTGGAGCTTCGTCGGGATATCAGAATAGTGACACATGGCACTTTGCCATGGTGACACAATATAGTCATTGGGGACATTATAACCATTAGACCGACGCTCTTAATGGGAAGAAAGACATTTATGGATAGACAACTCACCATCCGACCGTTGGGACCGGGCCATAACTTATAGAACAAAGTTAATGAAGGCTTCATACCTGTTGCAAGCGACCCATTGTCGAGTTACCTATTTATCCCATCGTGCCATGCACCGAGAACACTTTTTCCAACTAAGAGTTTGAGCCCACAAACTAAGTCGATTTTATACAGTGATCATCACACTCTTGTTGTCTATCCTATTACAGTGTCTAAGTTATTCCCCGAACCCGATATTGTTAACCCCAAGTGTGTATGTCGGACGAATTGAGCATTGTAGAGAAAGTTGTGGAAGAATTTTTTATCGAACTCATGAATGAAAGAGTCATGTTGATGTCTATAGGTGTACAAGCATCGTTGATGAGAGGAATTCTAGCCTCTCCATCCACTTCTCACGGAGACGGACCATCCCGACCATATATGAAAAATGAACCAAGCACAGGGATGATCTAGCGAATGATAAATTGATCTCGACCATATTACCCACCTATATTCCACCCTTGAGCGGCATAGTAAATCGAGTTAGTGTGACCAAAGATTTTGAATACACCTTGGTCACTTCATACCTCCCGAAGGGGATAGGCGTAGTTCAAGAAGACCAAGATAAGATTTTGACGTTGAAGTTTAGTGACTTCAACCTCGGAGATCGCAAAGTTCACAACATGCTTGCCCCACCTAAGTAACTAACCTAGAATAAGTGGAATAATTCGAAGATAATCCCCCAGTCGTGGACTATGAACCTCGCGTAGTCCACCCTGCTCAATGTCATGAAGCTTCCTCACTTCGGACGATACCAGGAGGTAAATTCATGTGTCAAGTTGTTGTTGTCTTGTTACCATGGAAGTTATTTGTGTCTAAACCTCCATATAACATTTGATCTAACTATAATCAATCGGATCAAGGGGTTGATTATGCAAGGACCCGATCCATAGGAGTTTTACCCTAGAAAATCCATGGATCACACTCTAGCATAGCGGATCAAGGACACTTATGGAGATGTCAAGAAGGGCACACGAAGTTACAAAGTAGCTTCTATATAGAGTGGTGTAGTGTGCCTTGTCTGTCAGTTGATTGTAGGGAAGTTAGTCCGAAAGAACCGACCCACCCAAGTCACTGGTTTTGTAGTCGACCTCGCAGGAAAGTGCGCAGAGAGCCTTCAAATGAATTGGGCGAAGTATCTGGTGAACTCGTTGGAACTCGACTTTAGAGAAGCACAATATCAAGGATATGAATTTCATTTCAGATGACTTTTGATACTGATATATTTTATTACCTGGGAGATGCCGCAAGGTACGAACTTCCCAAACATCAAGACTTTTGAACCACTGGCCACGAAGTTCAGTACACTATGGTACTCAAGCGACATGAATAAACAGTGGAATTCAAATGTTGTTTTTCATACCGACTATAATCAACTGAAGGTATCCATAGAGTCCAAGCCTCACATGACTCTGAACAGTCTACACCGGTTCAGTCCTCTGATGAAGTTCATTGTAGATCGACATTTTACTTACATCACAGTGTGCGTTGATGAGCACAAGCTACAACTTCAGTCCTACTATAAGCTAATAGAGGAGGACTTGGAAGATATCACCAAGGACTGGTCAACGAACCTCCTTGTTCCAGCAGACCCTACAGAGATATCCGAGATTGATAGCCTAGGAACTACACAGGATACACCTGGACCTAGCGGGGAAAAGAAAACTAAAGAGGTCCAAGAATTAGATAACTCATTGGTGAAGACTGCCTCCATGTCACCAGAGCAAGGAGGCTATGGAGAAGAGTTAGATGATAAATAAGTCTAACAAAAGCAAGGAGACGAGGTTGATCCCCTGAATAAGAGAAAAGGTTCACCTCCGAAACCTTCCTCCCAAAAGAAAGTGAAGGCCACCATGACCAAGATGCAGACCGTCCTCACCTCCGATGACTTCGACTTCCTCATTGCAGCCCTGAAAGATGCTTTGTTGGAAATAGTAGAGAAACAAGAAGAAAATCAAGAGGATATGTATGATCGAATTGAGATTGAACTCCGAGGGGTACAGCAAGCCCTACAGTCCAGCCAGGTAGTCTCCAATGCGTCGGGAGAGCTAGAATTGGGAGATGATCTAACTCAACTCCACCACTTAGCCAATACAGTCTATGCTCACCTCCGATGAGCACAGGAAGAAACAACGCAAGCCACCCATTATTTGACACAAGTACAAAGGATACTAGTAGAGAAATGCAGTGTTGTAGAACAGGAGAAGCTTTCTCTCCAAGCAAAGTTTGATAAAGAAAAATCACAGCTACATCAAGAAAAGGAATAGTTTCTCGTGAAGCAACTCGAAGTAAAGGAAATGGTCAACAGATCACTTTTCTCTATGACAATCGTAGAAGTAAAGGCTAAAGATTGAGTTACACAACAAGTAGTGCAACTTGAAGAAGTGATCCAACAGCTACAACTATGGATCGTAGACTTGGAACTACGCACAGTACCTGAGACCCCACAAGATGTAAGAGACCAAAGGGAAGAAACTGCTAGGAGCACAATTGAATGGCTCAAGGCTATTACCTTGGAATGTAAGCACCTCACTGATCATAGTGCCCAGACCTATTAACAACTCATAGAGAACATAGAATTGAAGGCATTGGAGTCACAACTCCAAGAGGTGAAGTATCAAGTCGAAAAGATACAGGCGCAGCTGAAGTCCCTATCAACTCTGGAAATAATGAAGCGCTCCCAAGAGAAACGCACTGCACAACAACAAATCCATACTATCAAGAGCAGAGTTATGGAGGTAACTTAGAAACTCCAACCTGTGCAAGATAAGGCCTATCAATTGTTTACAGAGGTAGAAGGGCAAAGAGCAGAACTACACCAGGTTGTCACTATAGCTGAAAAACATCTAGAGGTACCGATCAACGATGAAATCATCTAGGATTTGGAAGAATAGGAGGTTGTGCCACAACAACAAGTCGAAGCAACTCGAGCCAAGATCGAGGTGTTTGAAGCAGAGCTAGTCAGACCAGAGTGACTCGGGACAAGTCATAGGTGAGTGTTGGGGGCCTATTGGCCCTTAACCAAGTTTTGGGAGATCCTTGGTCAAGTTTGACCTATTTTGGGAATTCAAAATCTTGTCGAACGTGGAGATCAAGACGAAGCAAAGATCACAAGATCTTAGCCCCTTTTTGGGTCCTTTTTTGGGATTCAGGAATATGTAACGGGAATGGGATGTTGACCCATGGGTTTACCCATGTTTAGGCCTATTTTGTATGTATAAATAGAAGGCTAGGCAATGTAATAAGTAGTGCGCAAGAGTTGTGCAAGTTGGCTAAGTGCTAAGAGTTGGATCTGTGTGATAAAGAATTGTAAGGTTTTGTGCATAATGTATGAGACTTGCAGAGCTAAGTGCAAGCCATTGTAAGAGACTGTGAAGGCTTTGTGTTGTAATGCAAGGAAGGAGGATCTAGCGAGCTGCGCAGATCTCATGTCTTATGTGGTAAGGTGTTTGTGGCTATGTGCATGTAGATGACTGATTTAGGCTAATAAAGAAGAAGAGTTGGTGGACATAGCCCCAGGGTGGGGGTGAACCACGTAAATAGTGTTATTCTACTCTGTGCGATGTTCTGATGTGTTTATGTGTTATTTTCTAAGTGATTTGGTGTAGATAGATAGATCTGTTTATGCTTTGTTCTTATGATGAATCTAGATGCTAGATCTGACATCTGTGAATTTGCTTAGTGCTTGAGTCTGCTAGATCTAATCTAATCCTGTGTGCTAAGTTCTTATATACATTAGGTCAGGGTAAATGTTGCAATGCTATGTTTTATTTGTGAAGTAGATATTAGGTAAATAATGATGAAATAATAGTGTGAATTTCTCTATTAAGTGCCATAATCACATATCTATGCCCCAGATAAGGTTGCAGACACCTAAGTTCTGCAACCACCCCTACCTCTACCTCGGGTGAGATGTCATATGCGTCACAGGTGTTGCTGAAAGGGCTGGTAGTTAGGGTTTTGTTGGTGCATTGTTGTAGCATTGAACCCTAGGTCTTCCCCTGTGACAACACAAAGATTTGTAGAAACCTTTATAGGCCAAGCTGCAAGATTATGGGAAACACATTCCCAAAGATTGCAAACATGGATAATTGTATCATCTTACTTTGCAGAATTATTTGGAGAAAAGAAATTATCCAAAGAATCCAACATCCTCATCTTCAAGGTTGGTACGACCCAGTCAAACATGTCCACCATTATGAGAATGTATGGTGTAGAATAGGATATAGATATGAAAATTTATAGCCGCACATGTTTCCAAACACACTATATGAAATACCAAATAAATGTTACAAAATCGAAGAATCATGTTGCCATACACTCAATTGGTCCGACACTAAAGACAATTTTATCAAAGAATTCAAATTTATTCTGGAGGAGGAACATCTAAGAGAAACAACACAACAAATTAAAAGCTTCCTAGAAAACCCAACACCAGATATACAAAAGTTAAAAGGGAAGATGGTGGTCGATGAAGTATTGACATCATCTTGCCACCTTGTTTTGACAACATGAATAATTGATATCGGAAATAAAACTTGTCTTGTCTAGAGTTTTCGATGGAAAAGTGACCACCCAATGATGCAAAACCACATAAAAAAAATATTAAAAATATCTAAGGAAGAAAAGGAGTAAATTGAACAACTTGAATTTCTGGAGAGATTTCACAAAAATTAAAGATGGGGATCGACATCTCAAATAATAAAAACCACTAGAGTGGAAGAATGTCGAATTAAAGACAAAAGAGTTCAATATATCAAATGACAATCGACTAAAATGGCATGAGTAGGAAACTTTTGGATAGAGAAAGAGAGAACCAACATAGTAAACTTACTCAAAGAATATCAAGATGTATTTGCACGAGACTATAAAGATATAAAATAACTTGTATAAGAAATGGGAGAAATGAAAATTGAACTCATTCTGGGAGCAAAGACAATAAAAAAGTGACCTTATAAATTAGCTCACAAATAGAATCCGGTCATTCAGAAGGAAATCAAAGGAATGTTATAAAAAAACACCACATATCCAATCGACAAAGTAGAATGGGAAAGTCTTGTGGTGGTCCAACCAAAGAATCATGACCCTAAGAAGTTAAGAATTTTCATCGACTTCAGAGGTCTCAACAAACTAACTTTAACAGATATGTTCCCAACTCCATTTTCCAATGAAATAGTTAATGAATTTGAAGGTCATGAATGCTACTCATTCACAAATGGATTTCTAGGATATAATCAAGTCCCTATAGCTAAATAAGATCAACCAAACATGAAATTTGTCACTGAATTTGGATCCTTTTCCTATAGGATAATTCCATTTTGGATAAAGAATGCCCCAGCAATATTTTTAAGAATAGTAGTAAAAACAATTCAAGAATACATCTATGTTGGACCTCAACCAATTTTTGAGGAAACATTGGTCGGGATTGACCACTTTTGGGACTTCGACGCAACGATCAAAGATGGAGCGCCTAGGCAGAGCTAGGAGCGGGATCTCACTTATTTTGTGGGCTTGTGGACCTAACACAATGTTCATTAGGGTTTTTGTAATGGGTTATGGGATGTCGACCCATGGGTTTACCCATGTTTAGGCCTTTTTGTAAGGAATGTAAAAGTATAAATAGGTAAATAATGTAATGTAGAAGAGGTATTAGAAACCAGTGTGTAAGAAGCTATGTGCTAAGTCAGTGTGTAAGTGCAAGAGGCAAGTAGTTCTGAGTTGCTTTGTGCAACACAATATGTATGTAAGGCTTTGTTCTTGATAGAGGAGTTGGCTATGTTCCTTGACCTGATTTTGGGGAAGGTGGATTTGGTGTGCAGTGTGTAAGCCAGTTGTCTAGTGTGAAGCTTGGTTTTGTGGCTTAGTGCACATGAACAGACAAATGTAAGAGATTGAATAAGACTAATAAAGAAAAATAAGTCATTGGTGGATGCAGCCCCACACTGGGGTGAACCATGTAAATCTTGTGTTGATGGTTTTCTTTGTGCTATAATGTTTATGTTGTGAATTTCCTTAGTACATTAAATGTTATGAATGATAGATAGATCTATGAATGCTTAGTGATTCGTCTATGTTGAATGTGTTAGATGTGACTTATGGTACTAAGTGTGGTGTATATTTTTTCATTTTTACTACATTGATCTGTACTTAGGGTGTGATATGCGATGTGAATAAAGATAATGAATTATTGTGTGTTGTCCCTAAGTAATCTACGAGGTGTTATAATCACAAATCTGTGTCCCATCTTGGTTACAAAAACTTGAGTCATGTAATCTCCCCTGCCCCTACCTGAGGTGAGACTACATCTGCTTCACAGGTGTTGCTGAAAGGGCTAGTAGTTAGGGTTTTGTTGGTGCATTGTTGAAGTGTTGAACCTTGGGTTTGCCCCTGTGCCAAAAAATAATTTTGTTGATGGGACCTGAAACTATGATTACTGGGAACTGAAATAAAAGATAAGATTTGTGCGTAGATCTGTGACTATAGTTCACAGTATCCTACTTGACTTGCGAAGCTATGTTCTAAGAAAGAAACCCGATCTCAAGAAAATAGGTAAGATCTTGAAAGAGGTAAAGCTTTATGATTTGATAAGAGTAAGATAAGTGGAATTTTTTGTTTCGAAAGTATGAATCTAGGTATGTTCGATAGATTTTTTTCTAGTCTAAAAGCTAGGGTACAGTTAGAAGAAGGATTTGATCCAAATAATAATGATAGAAATAGAGAAAGATATGTTATTAAAAAGGATTTTTGGACTAATAAGTGGATGCAAGAAGATAGAAATAATTTTTGCAGATTGCAGGTCCAGCGTTGTGATCCCAGTGCGTAGTACATGAGAGGTTGGGGAACACTTAAGAGAAAGAGAGGAATGACACTATGTTATAATTGCAGAAGACCGAGACATCTTGATAAGGAATTCCCTGATGCAGGTGCTCTTTGTCTTTGTTGTAAAATTATTGGTCATGAAGTTGAGGATTTCCCAAAGATGATTTATAAAGTAGAAAAAATGAATATGAGTCAAGAGAATAAGAGCATGTTAGAGAATCATAAAGAGAAAGAATTAGAGAAATCTCACACTATGTTAGTACAGTTAAAAGAAGTAGTGGATGATCACAAGGATGTTAGTTTATCATATATCTTGAAAGAAAAACAACGCATAAGTATAAGAATAGGAGACTTCAACATAGACTGTGTCTTGGATAAAGAGACACCACTGAATATTATGATACAAAGCACTTGCGAAATCTTGGGAAAGTCTATTGTGGTACCTTCACTGGGAAGGATAGGCTTGTTTAGAGGAAAAATGATAACCCTATTTGGAAGAGTTACTAAGGTACCTGTTATCATCCATGGAACATCGACTCAAGAAGAATTTGAAGTTATTAGGTTTGTTGATAACAACGCCCCTTTTCCTCTTTTGTTAGGAACGACTTGGATCCATAAATATCATATTAGAAGGAAAGCAGAGGAAGAAGCTACAGAAAATAAAAATCAATAACTAAGGGATTTCATAGCTAGAAAAATAGATCGACTACTAGAAGAATGAGAAGTTGAATCGAAGCAGCAAAAATAAAGAGAATTAGATGTCGAAGTTGAAAGAGCGCAAGAAGGTGTGAAGGAATTATCCTTGCAAGAAGAAAGTATATCCAACCAGGAAGTAATAATAAAAGAGGTATTACCTTTGAACCCTTTCAAAGCTCATCAACATTGTGAAGCTACTACGCTAAGAGAAGATAAGAATAAGAATGGAAAGAGGAATATAGAGACTCACATCACAGGAAAGAAGGCAAGGAAGCTCAGTAAGAAAAATTCCAAGTTAGAAAAACTACAGGAAGTTCCAGAGAGGACTTTACAGGAGGCCGGCTTGCAGGCTCTGAACCTCGCCGGAACAGTAGAACCACGCAGAATGGGACTTCGTCCTGATGAAGCTATATGACCGTTGGAGGCACCCCTGACCATTAGAATGATGCTCCAAATGAATATGAAATGCATTTATGGGAAAATAGATCACCGTTAGACATTGATACCGCACCACAACAGACGGATTCACATTGATTGAGGCATTCTTGTTTGTTGGAGGAATCCGTTACGACACTTTCCTATTTAACCCATTGGATGTTGCACTGGGACCACTTTTTCACCATATGTGATTAACATTTATAAAAAAGAATTGATTGTGTGTCGAGATGTGATTCTATAACCTATACCTCGCCACATGTTGGTTACCCCGTTATTCATTCTCCTACCATGACTTATTTGTCAATAGTGAGAATGTCGAACAAGTGCACCAAGCTAGAGAAATCTATCAAAGAAGTTTTGAAGAAGTTTATGGCTGGGAAATCTATGTCTAAGGGAGTACAAACATCATCGAACAAAGGACTGCAGGCTTCCCCCTCGACTAGATGACATTCAGGTGGAACTAACCCTGCTACTGAGAAGCGAAGTAAGAATCATGACGATCTAGATAACACAAAGCAGATCTCGTTGATATTACCTGATTACATCCCTCCTTTGGTTGGTGCGGTTAACTGCGACAATATTCCATGAGATTTAAAGTATACATTGATCACCGCATACATTCTGAAGGGGATACATGTAGAAGGATGCTAGTTGGGACAGATCCTAGCATTGAAGAACAACTATTTCAACCTTGGCAACAGAAAGAACTACGCGATTCTCGCACCTCACAGATATTTGATGAAGACAAATGGGAAGAAGCCTCACATAGTCTCCCAGTCATGGATTAAGGAGCTCGCGCAGTCCATGATACTAAACGCGATGAATATCCCTCACTTCAGATGACATCAGGAGGTTAACGCTTGTGTTAAAATCCTCTTTTCGTGATATCACAGAGGATACATCTGGCTCGACAAGCGCCTTATGGTGGATCCAGCATTGATCCACCTAATCATAAGACTGAGCATGCAGGGACCTGACCCTCAACAGTTCTACCCAGGGAATACTTCAGATCACTCTCTAGCACAACGCATTAAGGAGGCATATGACGAAGTTGAGAAGGGAAAGCAAGGCTACAAGTTATCCTCTATCCAAGATGGTGCACTGTGCCTTGATTGCCAACTTATAGTTGGCAATATCGTCAGAAAGAATTGCCCCACATAGGTCATTGGGTTCACAGTAGAACTCACAGGAAAATGAATGGAGGGGATGAAAATGAATTGGGCGAGATACCTCGTCAACAAGCTCGATAAGAACTATCATGAAGCACATGATCAAGAATACAAGTTCCAATTCAGATGGTTATTGGTGTCGATCACATTTTTCGCATGGAAAATGTCAGAAGGAGCTGCCTTCCCAGAGAGTCAACCTCTAGAGCCATTGGCCGCAAATTTCTCCACTCTATGGTACATGAATGACATGTCAAGGTAGTGGTAGTCGAACATAGTGTTCCATGCCTATTATCAACAACTGAAGGTTTCTATTGAGTCATTCCCATGCATGACTCCACGAACATTGCACCAGTACATACCGTTAGCTAAGTTCCACGCAGATTGACATTTCATTTATGTATGCAGAGATGAGAGAAAGGAGCAGTTACAGTCCTACTATAAGATGACCAACAAAGGTGTGGAGGAGATCACCAAGGAATGGCCGGAAAGGTTCCTTGTACTAGTCGATGATGAATAAATCTCCAACCCTGACATCATTCGAAGTCCCTTGGTCACCCTAGTTGAGCATGACAGATAGACCAACGTGAATAAGAAGAAGAAAAAGGAGGATGTCTAAGACATAGAGACCAATGAGGAGGTCCAAGACATAAAGACCGATGAGGAGGAAAACACCTCAGAGGAAAGTGGGCCTGAATCGCCCACAGGAGGAGGAGGAGACAATGTAGATAACGAAGGAGGAGGGGAAGAAGGAGAAGGTGAATTTACACCACCAAAGGATTCCCCTACTAAGTCCGAAACATCAAAAAAGAGGAAGGTTTCTCCTCAGAAACCCTCAACAAGAAAGAAGACCCATGCTAGTAAGTCCCATATGGAGGCCACCCTCACATAAGATGATATAAGCATAGTCCATGGAGCGATGGAAGATGTGTCCGACGACCTATTACAGAGATATGGCATGAAGTAGGAGGAGATGTATGTAATAGTTGAGAAGGCACTGCAGGAAATTTAGCAAGCCATTTAATTAAGCCGCATAGTATCTATTACACCTTCCTTGTCGGAGTCTACAGAGTTGAGGGATGAACCAACCCAAATTCAATGACTTGTGGATGCAACGGAGGCTCGACTTCAGAGAGTCCAATAATAAAAGGAGAAGGATATAGAAGCCCTGAAGAAAGAGAAAGAGGAGATCTCATAGAAACTATGAGTTGCATGGTACTGCCTGACCACTTATGAAAATGAGAAGGATGATTTTCGAGTGATGCTTGAGGAAGACAAGGAGAAGATACACACGGAAAAGGATCAACTACTCACAGATAAAAATGCATTCAAGGAAGTGGTGAGAAGATGAATTCAATTTGTACTAGGCTTGACACAAAAGGAACATGAGATAGTTGAGATCCAAGTGACGAAGCTCATTGAGGCCATTCAACAGCTTCAAGCAAGGGTAACAGAGTTAGAGCTTCAAGAAGTACCAAGCACTCTGCAGGAAGTGCATGATTAGAGGGAGGGATCTGTTAAGAGAGCAGTGGAAAGGATTAGAATCCTCACTTCAAAATGCAAGCAGCTAAGCGAAAGAAGTGTGTAGACCTACGAACGCCTCACCGAAGACCCAGATATTAGGAAGTTGGAAGAACAACTACAAGAGTTGCAGTAGAAGGAAGTGACAGTACAAGCACAAATGAAGTCACTCACTGCGGTCGAAAGGATGAAGAGATCACAAGAATAGTGTGCATCCCAACAGAAGATTACTTCCATCAAGGGTAGAGTTGTGGACGTCACAAAGAGGCTACAACAAGTGGAGGAGGAAGCCTGTGCAGTGTTGCAACAATGAAACAATGCCTGGAAAGGCCTATAACAGAGAAAATGATCCAGGAGTTCATTGAGCAGGAAGCTGAGGTGAAGAAATAAGTTGAGGCATTGATCCATGCTCGATTCCTTTGAAGCAACACTTCCCAGATCTGAGTGAATCAGGATGAGTCACAAGTGAGTGTTGGGGGCTTGTTGGCCCTCGACCAAGTTTTGAGGAAACATTGGTTTGGATTGACCACTTTTGGGACTTCGACACGACGATCGAAGATGGAGCACTGAGGCACAACTAAGGTCATAGAATCTCACTTATTTTATGGGCTTCTAGACCCAAAACATGGTTCATTGGTGTTTATGTAATGGGTTATGGGATTTCGGCTCATGGGTTTACCCATGTTTAGGCCTTTTTGTAAGGAATGTAAAATTATAAATAAGTAAAGAATGTAATGTAGAAGAAGTATTAGAAAATGGTGTGTAAGTAGCTATGTGCTAAGTCAGTGGCCAAGTGCAAGAGGAAAGTATTTCTGAGTTTCTTTGGGAAAAAGAACATGTATGTAAGGCTATGTTCTTGATAAAGGATTTGGCTCTGTGCCTTGACCTGATTTTGGGGAAGGTGGATCTAGTGTGCAGTGTGAAGGCCACATGTCCAGTGTGAATCTTGGATCTATGGCTTAGTTCACATGAGTTGAAAAATGTAAGAGATTGAAGAAGACTAATAAAGAAGAAGAAGTCGATGGTGGACATATCCCCACACTGGGGTGAACCACGTAAATCTTGCATTGATGGTTTTATTTGTGATATAATGTTTATGTTGTGGATTTGATTAGTGAATTGAATGTTATGAATGATAGATAGATCTATGAATTATTAGTTCTTTGAATATGTTGAATGTGTTAGATCTGACTTATGTTTCTAAGTGTGATGTATATTTTGTCATTGTTACTATGTTGATTTGTACTTAGGGTGTGATCTGTGATGTGAATAAAGCTAATGAATTACTGTGTGTTGTCCCTAAGTACTCTGTGAGGTGTTGTAATAAAAGATCTGTGTCCCAACATGATTACAAACACTTGAGTCCTGTAACCCCCCTGCCTCTACCTCAGGTGAGACTGCATCTTCTTCACATGTGTTGCCGAAAGGGACGATAGTTAGGGTTTGTTGGTGCGTTGTTGAAGCGTTGAACTATGGGTCTGCCCCTATGCCAACAATCTACAAGACAATGGTTGTCTACTTTGATGATTGGAATATACACATCCTAATCAAAAACCACATTCAATGGCTCATATTAATGCTAGAGTGATGTATACAAATCCAATTGTCTCTCAATATTAAGAATTGCATATTTTCCACACCAATTGAAATTCTCTCAGGCCACATGGTATGTAAGGATGGTGTAAAAGTTGACATGGAAAAAATCAAAATCATCATCAACTTGAAGCCACCTGTAAATCAGTAACAGATTAAAATGTTCCTTGGACATACCGGGTATTACCAAACATTTATACACCACTATTCATATATCACTTGTTATATCAAGATTAGCCTCACCTTATGCAAATTTGATCAGAAGGCCTTTTCTATTTCCCTATACAGAATTGAATTATCTTTTTGCAGTTCCTAGATACAAAAATAATATTTTTCCACATATATGCGCCCTAATTATTATAAAACGTGCGTATATGGAGGTTTCCCCATTACATCCCGCATACATTGGGTTTTGTTCCCAAAATTAAAAAATGGTGTTGGCTTTCCATGTCACGTGATGAGATCCATGATCCTTGACCTTCCATATACTGGAAATGTTATGACCCTTCCCTTCAATTCCATTTGAAGGATATAAATGGGCCATATCCAAGCTGTGGAAACATTGTTCAGCCCCCAAGCTCTTCCCTACTTGATGGAGAACCTCATTGTTTGTATTATATGATATTTCCTTTGGTGGAGGATTGAAGTGGTGGAGGTCCAACTGGAAGGGACTTGGTTTCTCAGTTCTGAACCGTGCCGACACAGAAGTTTGTCATTCATACACTTGTGTTGATTACATTTTAACAGAAATACTCTTTTCTCATCCAATTAATGTCTTGCAAATATTTGAATTGTTATTCCATGGGCATATTTTTTATGAATATTGATGGATTATGCTATCGAATGTGATAACTTTATATATTACCACCATATTCTTTTGTATCATGGTTGTTGAGGACAAGTTGCAGGTGTATTTATTTGAGTCATGTGCTCAACGATGGATTTCATCGAATGTCTAGACGAGGTAGGCTCTTTATATTGTCTTCTTAGCATATTTGTTTATACAACATAATTGAGATTAGAGTTGATTTTTGTAGTCATGTCTGTCTATTGTGGTTTACCCCATGCCATAGATATATTTTCCTCGTAACAAAATTGGAGACCATACTGGAGAGAGAATATTATTATCAGGGTTTGGAGTGTTTTTCTCCTTTCATTTCTCTCATTTATGTCGAGTTTCTTATCGTATGATTTCTTAACATCCTATGTTCATTTTGAGCCTATGTTTCTTAGCCTTATCCTAAACCTAGCAGTATTTCAATGCATATACACAAGTTTTTTTCTTGACAGTTGTGTACATACGTGTGTTACCATTCTGTAGGAAGTGTATATACACGGTTTTATCCTAAACAGTCGCGTACATCATTATTGTATTCTTGGTTGCTAATTTTAATTCTTGTTGGGTAAGTTTTGATGGTTGTTGTGTCTTCTTAGGCCTCTATTATGACTGTTAAGTGCCAGTAGAGTAATAGGAAACCTTTCTTTGGCTGAATTTTCAAGCGGTTTTTCTTTCTCATCATCCTTTCCATTGATTTTCCTTGCATCTTGGGTTGGGTGTTTGCTTCTTGATATCCTACTTGGTTTGTATATATTTACATATAGTAGAGTCTTTATATCAAGTTGTTTTTTAGTCCTTTCATTTTCATTCTTTTATATTGAAAATACAAAAATAATAAACATTTTGCATTGTTGGCATTTGATCTTTTGGGTTCTTATCATTGATCTTAGTACATGTATGGAAAGATTGCATCTTATTTTGAATTGCAGAATAAAATTGAAAATTTCATTTTGAAAACCTTATCATTTATTGTGAATTGAAGTTAGGACTTTGCATTTTATTCATATTCATTTATTTTACTTGTTGAGTTATAACATCATCAATTTTGCGACCACACCTTTTTGAGTAAGCAAGGCCACTAAAAGAAACACTAATAAGTTTAAAATTGATAAGAAACGATTTTATTTTTTAGGGTGCACAAAATAGATTAGGATTTAGAGCCTTGGAATAGAATTTTGTGAGTAAGATTATCCAAGGCTATTAAATCAACATATGTGTCTGACTAAGGGAGTGGTGAAGTCCATTGTATAATTGGTGACGTCAAGAGGCTCCACTTACACTGGAGTTAAGCACGAGGTCGAGTGAAGTTTCTTGAGGGGATATCCCCCCAATACCTTGTTAGCATCAGATATATTTCTGGGGATCTATTATTATATGTGGATCTTGCTATCACCTTTACCTTTGTGAGAGGTGTTTCTTTTAAGGTTTTGGGATTTGTTATCCTACCCATACGGTGGACCTGACTTACGACTATTCACCTGGGCATCGGTTATATTGTAGTTTCTTATTTGCTTGACATAGGTACCACATAGGTTACTTGAAGGGGTTATTCTACAAGTACCCTGGGTAAGATAAGGTTCAGACAACACACATCCTTTGTGGAGGATTACCTCTCTGGGGGGATCTTACCGACTGGTTGTCAATCCCAAGAGTGCCCTTATAACTGATTCTGATACCTCTGATATTTTGCAGAGTGTCTCAGTCCCGTCTTGGGTGAGAAATACCTACTTTGGGGAGGCAGGTCCCTTTCAAATGTTGATTAAGTTTGGTTTCCATTTATGTCAACCCTTGAAGAAAGTCTGGTAGAAAATTATGGTAGCACAAAGGTTTGGGTAATGGACCCAAGTTTTTTTTATGTAAAGATGAATCGTTATTGTCTTGTCATGGTTGATAAGAAGTATAAATGGATGAACTCCAAAGTAGTCCCCTTATAGTGAAATCCCTCACGGGAAGATGCTTTTCGGATTGAGTTATCCTAGAAGTATGGTTAGAGAACCCATACTTAATTGTGGAATAATGAGATGAAGGTCAATGAATTTGTCAGTGAAACTATCCTAGGTGGATAGTGCCTATCATGCCATTTTCGGTGGTATGTGGAATGCACATAGATCCTCATGGTTAGATATTTATGGCCATGTGAAGTTGGATGACCCTCATGAGTCATCTAGAAGCCCTAAAAATTCAAAGTGTTTGCAAAAGATTTTTTTTAAATAATAAAGTTAATGGAGAACTCACTAAAATAAGGAAAGTGGGATGCTACATGAAAGTATAAATAAGAGGCAAGGCTATTTCATTTTAATCACACTTGAATATCATTGTATATCTATTTTTGTGAAAGGTTATTTGGGAAGATATTATTGATAGAGAAAAATTGCAGCAGAAAAAGTGCGACAGGAAAAGTGCGGAAGAAAATGTGCAGTAGAAAAAAGTGAGACAGGAAAAGTATGGCATAAAAAGTGTGCCAAGAAAACTGCAGAAGAAAATGTGCGACAGAAAAATCGTGGCAGAAAAATCACGGTAAAAAAAGTGCAGTAGAAAAAGTGCGATAGAAAAATCACGGCAGAAAAATCGCGGTAGAAAAAGTGTGGCAGAAGAATCGCTGCAGATAAATCGCGGCAAAAAATGTGTGGCTAAAAAATCTCGGCAGCAACATGGTTGGGGTCTATTTATGAGAGATATGGCACATCTTGTTTGAGGTATGTTTGTGAGCTAGGGTTTATCTCTTGAGATGGTATTGGATATTCATTATTTCTGCATATATCATATTTGTTGAGGGATACAGTTGTTATTTTGTTGTTGGTATTTGGCATATGGGTATTGGTCTTTCAGTTGTGATGTGTTGTTGAAGTTGTTGGTTTAGCTTGAGGCTACATAATAGTGAGGTTGTGGAATATGGATTGATGTAAGGGTTTATGGTATTTGGTTTATGGATAGAGTGATGATTTTTTTTATGGTTAGACTTGTGTATGTCTTTGGTATATGGTCGATGTACATGTTGGGTACATGGTTGAGACAAGTAGTTGATGAGTTGGCACATACATGAGGTGTATATTTGATGATGTTGGTACATCTTGACGAGTCATAGTTGATGTGTAGTTGATGCATGGTTGATGCATGGTACATTTTTCTTCATGTTATTGGTACAAGATGTTTGGTGCACGTTGATTGGTACAGGTTGTTACAAGTTATTGGTACAGGTTGACAGTGACATGTTGATAGTGGTAGTGGTTGATTCAGTGACAGTGACAGGTTACCTACATTTGGCATTTATATTTTAGGGTGGTTGGACGGGTCAAGTATAGGTGGTTGTATCCACCTTCTGATTGTAGTCAGAGAACATAGGGGGTTGTAGCCTCCTTCTAGTTGTAGCCAGAGAATTTGGGGGTTGGAGCTTCCCTCTAGTAGTAGCCTGAAAAACTAGGGGGTTGGAGCCTCCTTCTAGTTGCAGCTAGAAAACAAAGGAAGTTGGTGCTTCCAATGAATGTAATTCTTCAAGACATATAAGAAAAAGAATTATGTAGTTTTCTCCCGCTTTGAGTTTCCACGTAAAACCATTGGTGTACTGTGTATGTGTGTGATTTTGCATTTGTTCATTATTTATTTACACTGTAACTATGGGATGATAATGCTACATTGATATAACACTTTCATTTTTGGTGAGAAAGGATTACATTTCTCTATTATTGATTCACCCCCCCTCTTAGTAATCCAACCATTGGTATCAGAGAAGGTTCTTTTAGAAATCAATTTAACCACTGAAAGGTAGATCATGGAGAGAAACAACATGTATAAAAATGGAATACCACAGTTTGATGGAAAAAAGTATGCACTTTGGAACATAAGGATGAAAACATATATACAGGCAGAGGGATTTGAAATTTGACAATCAATTGTAGATGGATACATAGCACCAACAGTTCCGCTGGAAAATGACAAAGTAATAAAACTCGGTCAAAATAACTCGAAAGCAACTAATGCACTTTTGAATGGTCTTGGAGAATCGATATTCACCAAATTTGCACATTGTAAATCCACTAAAGAGATTTGGGACAAACTTCAAAATATCTATGAAGGAGATTCAAAATTCAAAGAAGAAAAGCTTCAAACTTACAGAGGTCAATTCAAACAACTAAATATGAAGGAAGATGAGAATATTGCAGCGTACGTTTTACGAGTCGATGAAACAGTAAATGCAATCATGGGATTGGGAGAAGAAATCAAAGAATCTGTAATTGTTCAAAAGGTACTAATATCTCTTCCTATGAGATTTGACCCTAAGATATCGACATTAGAAGAAAGAGAAGATTTGAAGTCAATAAGCATGGACGAATTACATGGAATATTCACAGCATATGAAATGAGAGTTGAACAGGAAAATAAAGATATAAAAGAAGAAGCCTTCAAAGCATCCAAAAAGTCAAAGAAAAAGTGAAAAAAAAAATATAAATAACATAGCAGCAACGGTGACATCTTAAAAGATGATGAAGAAGTGGCCAACTTTTTCAAAATATTGAACAAGGGAACCAATGAAAGGTATAGAGGTAATATTCCTTTTATTTTTTTTAATTGTGATGTTAATGGTCATTTTTCTAACAAATGTCCCCATAAGAAAAAGAGAACGATGAAGGTTACTCAAATAGAAAACAAACATATAAATGAAAAATAACCACAAAGAAAGATTTCAAGAAAAGATTATGCACCAATGAAGACATCTCATCATCATATGAATATGAAGCCATTGACAGTGAGACAGAAAGAGTTATATTCATGGAAGTAGAAGACTCTGATAAAGAATACTTTGAAGAAGAATATGAAGAGGCTGAAGAAGAATATGAAGAAGCTGAAGAAGAATATGAAGAGGGTGAAGTTGACTATCGAGAATAATTTATGCATGCCATAGAATTTATCAGAAGAGAAAAGAAGAAAAACAAGAAACTATAAGAGGAACTAGACAAGAAACAAGACACTCAAGAACAAGAACAAATGATCACAAATTTGAAGGTTCAAATAGAAGAATATAAAATAATTGAAGAACCACTCAAAGAACAACTAGAATAAAAAGACAGGATCATTGGAATTTTGGAAGCAGAGATTGTTACATTAAGAAAGGATCTTCAAAAGAAAAATATGCAGAACAACTCAAAAGTTTTGGATGACATTATCAATAGTCAAAAATATCATCATGACAAGTCCAGACTTGGATACAATTAGATAGAAAAGGGATCAAGCTCAAAAACAACAGAGTAAGAAACATATCCAAAAATCTATGCAGAAACAATCAAAGGGGGTAGGAAGTTCTACAAGGAATATTACAGGGACACTCCTCCACCGAGAATATTTAGATTTCATAATCAACAACTGACAAATAGGCCTCAAGAAGAACAATAATTCATAAGTGTACCTCATTTCAGAATATCTTCAACTCTCAGGTATCAAACTATCTTTTTTGGTTTATGTTATGAATGTAATAATTTTGGAGATAAAGATGTGAATTGCAGAGCTAACAACATGAACATAAACAACTTTGAAAGTCATACACAAAAGTGTTATCCAAGAAGGCCTAGTGAAACATAGAGAATAAGTTACAACATGTTTGAATATTTGAGCATTGAAGTGGAATGTTACAAATGTAACAACTTTGGACAAATGGCCAAAGATTGCAGAATGACAGTCCCTCCTAGATAATCGCAATTGAATAACAAGAGTCACAGACAGGAACCTCAACAAAGGACATGGATAAGAAAGCAGAATCAATATAGCAATGAAGAATTCACACTTTCTCTACAAGCTAAGAAGAATAAATGTGTTTGGTATGTTGAAAGTGGCTATTCAAAACACATGACAAGTGATAGAGACATTTTTCTTACATTAAGAAAGGAAAGAGATGGATTAGTCTCCTTCAAAAATGATGATTCAGCTAAAATCATTAGAAATGGCATAGTTAGAATTGGGAACAAGAATACCAAGGTAGAAAATGTTCTACCAGTAGAATATATAAAACATAATCTTCTAAGTCTGAGTCAAATGTGTGACTAAGGTCATAAAGTTACTTTCGATTCACAAAAGTGCTAGATAAGAAAAGAAGGTTCAAGAAATTCGATTGCTATAGCTACGAGAATTTCTAGAAACATATATGTGTTACGTGAAATTGGAAATGAAAAGTGTTGTCTAGGAAAGGAAGATGAAATTTGGCTATGGAACAGAAGAATGGGTCACATACATTTTGATAACCTTGTCAAAGTCAGGAAAAGAGAAGTAGTCAGAGAAATTCCCCAGATCCCGAAACCAACCAACACTTTATGAAAGCATTGTCAACAAGGAAAGAAAACAAAGACCAGGTTCAAATCAAAGGAATATTGAACGACAAGGCCATTGGAAATTGTGCATACTTATCTAGTTGGACCAACTACAACAAAGGGTTTAATATTGGAAATATAACTAAGAGGGGGGGGTGTGAATTAGTTATGTATATAAGATTCAAACTTTTCTTGTTATTTTCTGATTCCTTCTAGATTATTATTTAATGTGTTGTGGATAACTTAACATGCATAGATATACAATATTTGATCAATCACACAGAATACACAGAGACATTCATTTTCATGAGGAAACCCATAAAGGGTGAAAACCTCTTCTTCTTAGGATGTCAATCAAGATCCAAATTTCATGTACATCACATTCTTTGAGCTCCAACTCAAATATGAGGCTGCAACCTCTAATAGAAAGATACAACTTGCAGAGAGCACCAACTCTCAGATTTCTCTAGCACGAAGCTCCCAGGTTTCTCTAGCACGAAGCTCCCAGGTTTCTCTAGCACCCACTAGATGGAAACACCAACTCCCAGAATATCTTTTAGCACCAACTAGAATTTATAGGACTGCAATCCTCCCTAGCACCACCCTACCACCCTGATTGAATCTTACAAAACTTACTTACTTGCTCTGTCTCTGATCTAATCTGTTACAACTCCATGTCTCCTATGTCTTCTTCATATTCTATGCTCTGTTCTGTTTCTATGCTCTTCTCTTTCTCCTCCTGTGCAACACCCATGACTTTGTTCAACTTCTCTTCTTCCTTTATACTCTGTGATGTATTTTAATGCTATACATTGAAGCTCAAACCTCTAGTTCAGTTCCTGTATGCAGTCACATTCTACCCACATGCATAACTATCAAAAAAAAAAACCTTACTCTTCTTTGTTCTACATGTTTTTATCACACCAAGTCCTCTGCGAGATAATTCCACCAACTCTTCATCTTCTTTGGTGGTTATACTGAGTTTTTTCATCATCAGTGGCTTCTCCTAAGATTCTTTGCCTTCTCTAGCAGTGTGACCCTTCATGTTCTCTGTCACAGTTGAGATTATCCTCTCTGTTATAGTTACAGTCTTCGACACTTTTCCATCTATCAATTGTCTCTGTGATGAGTCTTCATTCCACTGGAATTTTACCTCGAGACTCTTAAACTCCTCTGGATATCACCCTAAGGCTCTTCTAATTCTCTATCAGTTACAACCAGTCATTTTGGCTTCTAAGCCCCTTCCTTCACGTGACCATCGGTAGTGACCATATGCCTATCTAAAAGGAAGTTCACGACTTTGTGCATCAAATATATTTTTGTGAGTTTCCTCGATTCTCCCAACTCTCAATCTCTGAAGTGGAGCCTAGAAACACTAGCTCCTTCCCTTATTTTTTGTTGATGTGACCTTAGCTGTGACCAAGGGCCAAACAAAAGGGTGCTTCGTGTTTTACAAAGTCGCGAGTTATCTCTCCTCCTTTATCTAATGTCTGAACTCCCGAACTATGAACTTAGTCATGCCAGATCAATGTTCCATGACCTTCAGTGATCCAACGGACCATATCTCTCCTTCACAAATCGAGACTTTTCAATTTCACATTTCAACTCTTGTCTGATCAATGACCTAGATCATTCTATGATCCGATGGTCCAGATTTCATCGGGACTTCACATTTCGTGATGTCATAGGTTAGATCACCTCCCTTCTTCTAATTCCCGAACTCACGCTTGCGTCAGATCAATGACCCACAATCCTTCCTCGATCAATGGTTGTGATCACCTTCGGCATTTCAGGATGTCGCATTTCACGAGTTCTTGCTTCACGATGTCGAAAGTTGTCTCACCTCCCTTCTTCCGATTCCCAAACTCTCACTTGCGTTAGATCAATGGCCCACAATCTTTCTTCCATACAATGACTGTGATCTCCTTCACGAACTCGAACTTCCTAGATTCAATTCTCTCATGAATTCTTCTTTGCTTATCCTATCCTTCTACTTCAGAATGATCCAACAGTTGTCGGGTATTCCTCCCGACTTGGAATAATTTCTAAGTTTCAAAGGCCTCAACCTTTGATCCTTCAGCAAGTCCTGATGACTTTTGGTTCTCATATGCATTTATGAAAACACTATCTCTCCTGAGATTTGGCCATGAATTTAACCTCGGCCCTAGCACACACTTATGCTCTGCGTGAAAATTTGTGTTATTCCTCCTGAGCTTCGATAATTTAAACAAGTTCTCCTTGTTGCCAATATGCCATCGTCGTTGTTTTTCTTTCCATCAATGACAAGCACACTCTTCCTTTAAAAATTCCAACAATATCCCCCTTTGGCATTCATATTAAGCCTGAAATGCTGCACTATTTACTTATACCTCCAATTGTAGCATCTAGACCACACCTTTTCTCCCCCTTTGATATCAATGTCAAATAAAAAATGATCCCCCTGATTTGTTGTAGTACTTTTCAAAGGTATCAGTTATTCAACCAACACAAAGCCCCCTTAACAAATACACGAGTTATATTGATAACAGAGTCATGCCCAACTTCTGGCGTAGATACTCAAACTGAGATTTTGCAAGCAGTTTAGTGAAGATATCAACAATATGATATTTGGATGGAATATAATGAAAAGAAACAACATTGTTGGTCACCTGTTCCCTCAAGAAGTGATACTTAATGGGTATATTCTTGGTCTTGGAGTGAAATACAGGATTCTTTGACACACTGATTGCACTAGTATTATCACAATGAATTGGGATCGATGAAGTATATTTTACCTCAAAGTCTTCAAGTGTTTGAATCATCCACAATACTTGGGTACAACAACTGGCATCTGCAATGTATTCAACTTTTGTATTTGATAAGGAAATGGAACCTTTCTTCTTTCTCAACCATGGTAAAAGGGAATCTCCTAAGAAGAATGCACCTTCACTCATTATTTTCCTTTCATCCACACAGTTAGCCCAATCATCATATGAATAGACTGATAGTTGAAAATTCTGATTCCTAGGATACCATGGGCCATAGTTCATTGTTCCTTTCAAGTATCTGAATATTATTTTGATGGCTAGAAAATGACTTTGTTTAGGTGCAGATTGATACCTTCCTACCATTCCAACAACATGCATTATGTCTAGATGAGATGTTATGATGTACAACAGGATGCCTATCATAGATCTATATGAACTCTGATCAAAATTAGGTGATCCATCATCCTTTCTTAACTTGCATCCAATGACCATAGGTGTGCTCATAGGTGTAGAATATTCCATTTGAAACCTTTTCAACATTTCTCATAGATATTTCTCTTGAGAAAGAAATATTCCTTCAGACCTCTAAGTAATTTGCAGACAAAGAAAAAATGGCAGTTCCACTATCGTAGACATTTTAAATTTAGACTGCATGGTAGAATAAAACCATTCTACCAATGAAGCATTATTACTTATGAAGATGAAGTCATCTATATAGACCAACACAATGAGCAAATCATTATCCTTTGTTTTGATATATAGATTGTAGTCAATTGTTCATCTCTTGAACCCTTTGTCTTTAATATACTTATCCAATATGTAATACCAGGCATGAGGAGCTTGTTTCAACCAATATAGGGATTTCTTAATCTTGCAGACAAGGTCAGGGTTATCTGACAATTGGAAACCCTCTGGTTGTTCCAGATAGACTTCTTCTTTTAGATCTCTATTTAGAAAAGATGACTTGACATCCATTTGATAGAATTTAAATTTCTTATGACAAGCATAGGAAAGAAACATTCTAATAGTTTCTAATCTTGCTATGGGCGCAAATGTTTCATCAAAATCCAGTCCTTCTATTTGAGCATACCCTTTTCAGACCAATCTAGCCTTATTTCTTACAATATTTTCTTTCTCATTCACCTTATTTTTGTAGACCCATTTGGATCCTATTACATTTTTATTTGATGGCCTAGGAACATGTTCCCAAGTGTCATTCTTTTCAATCTGATCGAGTTCCTCATTCATTGATTTTAACCAATTTACATATTTACTGGCTTCATGCAAATTCTTGGGTTCCACCATGAATATGAAGGCTATATGTGATTGCTTGGTGTCTTTGATTATCCTTCTCCTGCTTTTTACACCTTTGTCTTTCTCACCAATTATCTGACTTGCAAGATGATTCTTTTGAGTAATTATGGAGGAAGGATTTGATGTTGATTGTTGTCTTAACTCTTCTTGTCTAGGTGTCTCTTCTCCACCTAATTAATGACCTTCTTGTGACTCTGAGATTTTTTGTTCTTCATCTTCATTATTCTCATCCTCCTCTTCATCTGACTTGGTGCTTATTCTCTATTGATATTTTATAGGAGCTTCTTCATCAATTCGAACATCAATACAACCTACTAATTTTTGCATTCTTTTGTTGAAGCATCTGTATCCTTTAATGTTTGTTGCATATCCTAAGAACATGCCTTCATCATATCTACCATCGAATTTTCCCAGATGATCATCATTATTTTTTATGTAGCATTTACTTCCAAATACTTTGAAGTTATTGATTGATGCAGGTCGACCAAACCACAACTCATATGGAGTTTTATCATTGTTCAACTTTAGATGCACTTTGTTTAGAATATGAAAAGCCGTGTGAATAGCCTCCACCCATAAAGTTTATGAAATGTCCCTTTCACTCATCATATCCCTTGACATCTATTGAACTGATCTATTTTGGCATTCTACAACTCCATTTTGTTGGGGAGTATCTGGAATAGTATATTCTCTTTTAATTCCATGTATGTCACATAATTCTTTGAAATATCTTGATAGAAATTCTTCTCCTCTGTATGAGTGAATTTCCTTTAACTTCCTTCCTATTTTATTCTCAGCTAATGCCTTAAACGTTTTGAACTTATCAAAATCATAAGATTTTTCTCTCAGAAAGGAAACCCATGTAAGTCTGGAGAAGTCATCAATGAACAACATAAAGTGGCGTTCTCCTCCAATTCCCTCCTTTCACGATGGTCCACACAAATCCATATGAACAATTTGAAGTGGTTTCTCTGAATATGTGAAACTCTTTCATTTGAATTGAGCACGAGTCAACTTCCCCATTTGATAAGATTTGCATATAGAGTTATGAGGCTTAGATATTCTTGGAATATCTTTCACAACATATTCATTATTCGATTTGACAATATGATCAAAATTCAAGTATCCAGGCCGTCTATGCCATAAACAATTTTCATCAAATTTGCTTAAATGACATTTCTCCTTATCGTCCTTCAGAACATCGACATTGTTTTCATTTCTAACCCCTTTTGAAATCAACTCTCCTGTGTTCACTATTTTTATTTTACAAGCCTTGGAAGTGAAAGTGACTTCACATCCTCTGTCACATATCTGACTAACACTAAGAAGATTATTCTTTAAACCATCAAAAAATAATACATCTTGAGATTTTCCTCCTTCATTACTTAATCTTACTAGACCTTTACCTTTGATCTTTCCTGGATTATCACTTCCAAAAGTCACACTTCCCGATTTAATTTATTTGAGTGATAGGAACTTACTTTTGTCACCTGCCATATGACCAGAGCATATGGTATCAATATACCAGGGTTTCTTTTGTTTTTGATTTGACAACACTAATCCACACTTGTTATCTTCATTTTTCTTCCAAATCTTGATGTTTTCAGTTCTGTGATTTGAATATGGTTTATATTTCTTTAAGAGACAGTCTGCTTCATTATGTCCATAATTATGGCAGATGTAACATTCTGGTTCATTGAATAAAGGATCATAATGATTGTTATTCTTAATCTGCGTTTTTTTCACAGCCATCACATGATTTACAATCTGTGGTTGTTTGTTACTTGGTTGTCTCATTCTTTGTTGTGGCAGATATTTATTCCTTGGATATCTTGATTGCTCATGTATAAATCTTAAAGAACAATTTATAACTTTGTGGCCAAAATTAGAGCAGTAAAAACAATATCCATAGAAAACATCTTTGTACCTAGAAAATGGATGTATTCTTTGATCAGGTCGATTTCCTCCATGCCAATGATTTCCTTGAGAAGACGGTGTATTGTTTCTTTGTTCTATAGATTCAGTTCTGGTACCTTTTTCTTCATTCATCTTTGGCGGTTGATTATCTTCCTTTGTTTCTACAAGTTTTTTGTTGTCAGTGGTTGTAGATTTGACAAACTTGATGGATTCTTTGTTGCTTGGCTCACCACTACTTGATCCCTCTTCATAACCCAAACAAGTTTTCAACTTTGAATTCCTTTGCTGATTTAGAATGGTGGCTAATCCTTCTGAGGCTTTTATACTTGTCATATTTTGATGATACAAGGCCTAAAATTTCTCTAGATCTTTTCTGATAGACACTACTTCAGCTTCCAATTTTTCACCTTTTGTTTTGGACTCCTTCAATTGTTGTTTGAGGATTTCTTCAATATTCTTAGCTTCTTCTAAATTAAACTTCAACAGAGAAATTTCTTTAGATGGTTCATTGCATGTTTTCTCATACTTGAGCAGTAATTGTTTTTATTTTCCTTTCTTTTCTTTGAGTCTATCAATCTCTTCCATGGAACTACAAGTTCTCCTTCAATATCTACTACTGCTTCACAGTCAGCGAAATCACTTCCTTTATCTTCAATGTTTAGATCTTCTAAAGCTATTAGCATTATATAATTTATTTTATCTTAAATAGAAGAATCATTGTTTTCATCATCTAAAGGATCGTTATCATTGTTTAGACAGAGGCTTTTCTTCTTAAAATTATTCTCTTTATATAACTTCTTGTGTTTGTTCTTCTCTTCATCATCATATGTCTGATCCTTTGTTTTGTGAGGACACTTAGATGCAAAATGACCTATCTTAACACAGTTGAAACATGTGAAGGGAAATTTACCTTTGTATTTTCCTGATCCTCTCGTGATTCTTCTCAAAAAAAAAAAATTAATATCATCTATATCGGAGTCTTTGTTTTTCTCTGCTATAAAAGATGCCTCTCTTGTAGTGGATTTACCTTTGGTGATTCTCATTTAATAAGAAGTTAGGGTTCCAATAAGTTGATCTAGTGTTAACATTTTGAGATCAGTTATTTCCTCTATAGCAAAGACCTTTGAGTTAAATCTATCATGAAGAGATCTTAATACTTTCTGGACTAGAAACGGTTCATCTATCTTTTCACCTAGACCTTTCATAGTGTTGACAAGTTCTTTTATATGTAATAAGTACTTATTGATAGTTTCTTCTTCATCCATCTTTAACTGCTCAAATTTCAATATGTGAGTCTAAAGTTTTGCGTCTTTCACCTTTTCATTACCTTCATAACTAATTATCATATTGTCCCACATATCTTTTGTTGAATCACAGTGCATGATTTTGACAAAGTCAGCTTCTGCAAGTCCACTGAGGATGGCATTCATTGACTTTTCATTAAAGCTAAAATCCAGCTTATCATATTTTGAGGCCAAAACTATAGGCTTCACATATCCTGTTTCAACAACATCCCAAATATCAACACCCAAAGACATTAAATATGTTCTCATCCTTATTTTCCAGAAGGCAAAGTTTGTTCCATCAAACAAAGGGGCTCTATTAGTTGAACTTCCTTCATGACTAGTCATGTTCAAGCTTATGGACCTACCTTTGATCAAAGGCACAGGATATGATACCTACTATTGGAAATATAACTAAGAGTGGGGGAGGTGAATTAGTTATGTATATAAACTTGAAACGTTTCTTGTTATTTTCTTATTCTTTCTATATTATTATTTAATGTGTTGTTGATAACTTAACATGGATAGATATACAATATTTGATCAATCAAAAAGAATACACAGAGACATTCATTTTCATAAGGAAACCCATAAAGGGTGAAAACCTCTTCTTCTTAGGATGTCAATCAAGCTCCAACTTTCATGTACATCACAGTCTTTGAGATCCAACTCAAATATGAGGCTACAACCTATGATAGAAAGCTACAACTTGCAGAGAGAACCAACTCGCAGATTTCTCTATCACCAACTAGATGGAAAAACCAACTCCTAGGTTTCTCTAGCACCCACTATATGGAAGCACCAACTCCCAGAATATCTTCTAGCACCAACTAGAATTTAGAGGACTGCAATACTCCCTAGCAACACCCTACCACCCTGATTAAATATTACAAAACTTACTTACTTTCTCTATCTCTGATCTGATCTGTTACAGCTCCATGTGTCCTCTTCCTTCTCCAGCTTCTATGCTCTGTTCCATTTCTATGTTACTCTCTTTCTCCTCCTGTGAAACACCCATGCCTCTGTTAATATTCTCTTCTTCCTTTATACTCTGTGATGTATCTGCATGCTACACGCTACACCTATGATCTCCATTTCAGTTCCTGTAGACAGTCACATTCTACCCACATGCATAACTATCAAAAAAAAAAAACCTTACTCTTCTCTATTCTACATGTTTTTATCACACCAAGTCCTCTGCGAGATAATGCCCCCAACTCTTCATATTATTTGGAGGTTATACTAAATATTTTCATCATCAGTGGCTTATCTTGAGATTATTTTCCTTCTCTAGCAGTGTGACCCTTCATCTTCTCTATCACAGTTGAGCTTATCCTCTCTGTTATAGTTACAGTCTTCGACAATTTTCCATCTGTCAATTGTTTCTATGACGAGTCTTCATTCCACTGGTAGTTACCTCAAGACTCTTCATCTCCTTTGGTGATCACCCTAAGGGTATTTGAATTCTCTGTCGGTTACAACCAGTCATTTTGGTTTCTTTGGATTCTAAGCCCCTTCCTTCACGTGACCATCGATGATGACCATACACCTATCTAAAAGGATCTTTGTGACTTTGCGCATAGGATATTCTATTGTGATTTTCCTCTATTCTCCAAAATCACTATCTTCGAAGTGGAGCCTACCAACGCTAGCTCCTTCCCTTATTTTTTGTTGATGTGACCTTGGTTGTGACCAGGGGCCAAGCAAAATGGTGCTTCACATTTTGCAAACTCATGAGTTAGATCTCCTTCTTTCTGTGATGTCCAAACTCCTTAAATCCTAACTTCGTCATGCTAGATCAAAGTTCCATGACCTTCAGTGATCTGATAGCCTAGATCTCTCCTTCACGAATCAATACTTCATGACTTCGCATTTCACCTCTTGCCCAATCGACGACCTAGATCAGTCTATGATTCGAAGATCCAATTTTCATCAAGACTTCACATTTCATGATGTTGAAGGTTATCCCACCTCCCTTCTTCTGATTTCTGAACTCGCACTTGCGTCAGATCAATGTCCCATAATCCTTCCTTGATCAATGGTTGTGATCACCTTTTACATTTCGATATTTCACATTTCGTGACTTCAGGCTTCGCGATGTCGAAAGTTGGATCACCTCCCTTATTTCGATTCCTGAACTCGCACTTACATCAGATCAATGACCCACAATCCTTCTCCCAACCAATGACTATGATCTCCTTCATGAACTCAGACTTCATAGAGTCAATGCTCTCCTGCATTCTTCTTTTCTTATCCTATCCTTTTACTTTAGAATGATCCAATGGTTGTTGTGTATTCCTCCTGACTTGGAAGAATTTATAAGTGTTAAAGGCCTCGAACTTTGATCCTTCTGTGAGTCCTTATGACTTTTGGGTATCGTCTGCATTTCTGAAAACGCTATCTCTCCTGAGCTTTGGCAATGAAGTTAACCTTGGCCCTGACGCACACTTGCGCTCTGTGTGTAACTCTACGCTATTCCTCATGAGATTCGGGACTTGAAACAAGTTCTCCTTGCTGCCAATATGCCATCGTCGTTATTGTTATTTCCATCAATGATAAGCACACTCTTCCTGTAAAAATGCTAACATTTAAAAGGTGAGAAATACTTTATGTTATCAGTTGATGATTATACAAGAATGACTACAGTTTTCTTTCTCAAGAATAAGTCAGAAGCTTTTGAATACTTCAATATCTACAAGGAAATGGTTGAAAATGAAATGGATTCAAAAATCAAATGCTTGAGATCTGATAATGGAGGAGAGTTCATTTGAATAGAATTTATGGACTACTACAACAGTCATGGAATAAAAATACAATTCTCCGTTGCTAGGACATCTCAACAGAATGGAGTTGTTGAAAGAAAGAACAACGCAGTACAAGAAATGCCTCAAACAATGCTAATGGATTCCAAATTGAAATATATTTTTTGGACACGGGAAGTGCATACAACAATTCAAATTCAAAAAAGAGTAATGCTCAGAAACAACACTAACAAAACTCCCTACGAGCTATGGAAAGGAAGATCAGGAAATGTGAAGCACTTCAGAGTTTTTGGAAGCAAATGCTACATCAAAAGAGAAGATGGAAGAATGGGAAAGTTTGAATCTCATGTAGAAAAAGGAGTACTTGTTGGTTACTCAAGTAGAAGGAAATAATACTGTTGGACAACTGAGAGGGGGGGTGAATCAGTTGTTACCGTGCTTAAACAATTATGCTTCTTTTAAAAACTTTACAAGGAACTCAATGATGATGACAATCATGCAGGGAAATAAATATTGACACATTCAACATCAGTCACATATATGAGAAACACAGAGACAGATATTTCCCGAGGAAACCCATACAGGGTAAAAACCTCTTTTTTCTTTATATGATAATTAATAGTTACATTCTTTACATTATCATACATATGAGCACCAACTCATAATGAGGCTACAACCTCAGTTTTACAAGCTGCTACTTGCTGAGAGCACCAACTCTCTGTTTTCTCTAGCACCCATTAGAAGGAAGCACCAACTCCCTGATTTCTCTAGCACCAACTAGAAGGAAGCACCAACTCCCTGTGTTTAAGCACCCACTGGAACCTCCGAGGACACCAGTCCTCCCTAGTGCCTCCCAACCACCCTGAATTATAAATTATTTGTTACTAAAACTTATTACAGTGATATAAAATTATTCAATGGCTTACCATCCTTGTCGTTGTTCTATTACACTTCTCTGCCCTATCTGCATCAGTGTCTTCTGCACACCTCTAGCACTTTCTATTCTTCTACATTTCATGCTCTATGTGCCATATCCCTTCAATGCACCATTCCTCGACTGTGCATTTTTTCTCCTGCGCTCTACCTCCTCGTACACACTTGAATTCTCCTACACAGTGACAACCCTTATCTCTTCTTTTTTCATCATTCTTGTAGTCTCTGTTGTCTTTGTGCATGCAATATTCACAATTCCTCTGCATGCTCACTTCGCGCCAAATTCATCCATAACTCGAGTGCTCTGTCTGATCATCATCGTGACTCTTCAACTTCTCTGGCAGTTTCACCTATGCATCCATCATCACTGGGTTTTATTCTGAGATTCCTTAGTTTCTCTGGTAGTTGAGGCTCTTCGTATTCTCTGTCTTAGATGAGCTTATCCTTTCTATTTTCAGCTACAAACTTCAATCCCCTTCCATCTGTCAATCACCTGAATCAATAATCCTCAATCCATTGGAAGATGCCTTGAGACTCTTCATCTTCTTTGGCGATCACACTCAGTCCTCTTCGAGTCCTCTGGCAGAGATCATCATTTGTTTTAGTTGTTACACTGAGAAGCGCAAAAGTAGCCCTGTGATCTTGTTCAACTTCACCTACACCATTGGATTGAATTCATAGAAACTTGTGTTTACTTCACCACTTCGCACTTCAGCATTTCGGGATCCCCGTGGTATATATTTCATTACACTCCATGTCCTAATCCCTGAAACTCCGAAATGGAGCTTATCTGAACTAGCTCCTTCCTTCATCTTTCGTCGATTTGACCAATGGCTGTGACCACAGATTGAGCCAAAATGTGTTTCTCATTTAGGCATTTCGGGATTTCGGCACTCCTATGGTAGAGTCTCTTAATGCTCCATGTCCTGATATCCGAAGCTCTGAAATGGAGTCGGATCAATGGTCCACACTCTAAGTGATTCGACGGTCTTGATGTCTTCGTGATTTTGCATGTCGTGATTTCAGGGTTCGTGACTTCAGGACTCCTATGGTAGGAGTTCTTGACATCTCCATCTCCTGAATTCAGAAACTTTGAAAGGGAGTCGGATCAACGGTCTACTTAACCCCCTAATATGGATGGTTGACAGGATTTTGGCATTTCTCATATCGCGATTTCAGGACTCCTGTGGTAGGAGTCCTTGACATATGCATCTCCCAATTTTTGAAACTCCGAAAGGGAGTTGGATCAATGGTCCACATAACCCCCTGAGATGGATGGTTGACGGGATTTTGGCGTTTCGCATTTAGCGATTTGGGGACTCTTGTGGTAGGAGTTCTTGACATCTCCATCTCCCGATTTCTGAAACTTTGAAGTGATGTAAACTTGATGACGTCACACGTGGATTGACACATGTCAAATAATTGCCACGTGTCATTCTGATTCGTGAATTACATGTGCCTGAAATGTTGAATCAACTTAACACTTGTCATTGCCTGGTTGTGCCACGTGTTCTTAGCTGACGTGTCTATTTCAGGATTTTTCATTTTGGCACTTCGGGACTCCTAATGTTGAGAGTCTATGACTTCTCCACCTCCCAATTTCCCAAACTCCGAAATGGAGTTTACTTCAGGGTTTCACATAAGGGAACCCCGTTCCTTTGACTTTCCAGTCAGGGAAACAACGATCTTTCGCCACGTGTCCTACCCGTAAATGGACAATCCTCCTTCTTTCGAGATTTTGTACGCCCGCTTCTCCTTGCACTTTAAAGAACGTACAGGTTCTCCTTGATCCAATGATGGTCAGATCCCATGCTTGGATCTAACACCTGAGATATATCATCCATGTTTGCGCACTCCTCTTGTCTACATTGAGATCTGACAGCCATCGGGAATTCTGAATTGTTGATCCAACGATCACTGTTATTGCTCCTCCCCATTATCACTGCGTTGTTGATCATGCTCCTGTACTCAAGCCATCATCGTTTTTTTACTTTCCATCAATGAAAAGCATACGCTTCTTGTAAAACATGTCAACAATCTCCCCCTTTGTCATTGATGGAAACTAAGGCACCCGAATTCTTTTCTACCACTTTGACATCAATTTCAAAGAAGAGACATGCTCCCCCTGAGCTGTTGCATTAATTTTAGGAGGCATTAGATATTCAAACAATACAAAACTCCCCCTAACAAGATGAACTCTTTTAGGTGTGAGATGAAATGACACCCACCTTATGTCTGAGATATTCAAAAGGTGTCTTGGCTAGGGGTTTAGTAAAGATGTCTGCAATTTGTTCTGTAGTGGGAATGTAATGGACCTGAACAGTCTGATTTGTGACCTGCTCTCTCAAAAAATGATATTTTATGGGAATATTCTTGGTCTTGGAGTGGAATATAGGATTTTTAGACACACTGATGGCACTAGTGTTATCACAATGAATTGGGATTAGTGCAATCTATTTTACCTCTGAGTCTGCAAGTGTCTGAATCATCCATAATACCTGAGTGAAACAGGTATCACCAGTAATGTACTCTGCCTCTATGGTTGATAAAGAAATGGAACCTTTCTTTTTACTAAACCAGGCTACTAAGGATTCACCTAGGCTCCTCCACTGGTGTTTTTTCTCTCATCAACACAGTTTGCCCAATCTACATCTGAATAAGCAGTCAACTAAAGATTTTGATTTCTGGGATACCACAGACCATAAGTCATTGTTTCTTTAAAATACCTGAATATCCTTTTGACAGCTTGCAAATGAATCTGTTTAGGTGTAGCCTGATATCTTCCTACCATTCCCACAACTTGCATTATGTTTGGGCGAGATGTTGTGATGTACAGCAGGCTTCCTATCATTGATCAATATGAACTTTGATCAACATCAGATGAATCATCATCCTTTCTTAATTTACATCCAGTTACCATAGGTGTACCCACAGGTTTAGAATCTTCCATTTGAAACCTTTTCATCATTTCTCTTAGATATTTTTCTTGAGAAATGAACATCCCTTCATGCCTCTGAGTAATTTCTAGACCAAGAAAAAATGACAGTTCTCCTATCATAGACATTTCAAATTCAGACTCCATGGTAGAAGCAAACCATTGTACCAATAAATCCTTATTACATCCAAAGATGATGTCATCTACATAGACTAGTATGATGAGAAAATTATTATCCTCTATTTTAATATACATATTGATGTCAGTTGTTCCTCTCTTGAATCCTTTGTCTTTGAGATACGTATCCAGTCCGTGATACCAGGATCGAGGGGCCTATTTTAAACCATATAAAGCTTTCTTTAGCTTGCATACTAAGTCAGGGCTATCAAATAGTTTGAAACCCTCTGGTGTTTCCATATAGACTTCTTCACTTAAATCTCCATTTAGAAAGGCTGACTTGACATCCATTTGGTAGACTTTAAACCTTTTATGACAAGCATAAGCAAGAAACATTATGATAGCTTCTAATCTTGCTATGGACGCAAACGTTTCACCAAAATCCAGTCCTTCTATCTGAGCATAGCCTTTATAGACTAACCTTGCTTTGTTCCTGATAACTTGTCCTTGCTCATTCAACTTATTCTTAAAGATCCATTTGGAGCCAATGACGTTTTTACCTTCAGGTCTTTGAACCATCTCCCACATATTGTTTTTCTCAATCTGATCAAGTTCATCATTCATTTTTTTAACCCAGTGATCATATTTATTGGCTTCATTAAAATTCTTGGGTTCCAGCATGGATATGAGAGCTATATGAGATTGTTCGATGGTTTTGATTAGCTTTCTCCTGGTTTGTACACCTTTGTCTTTTTCTCCAATTATCTGACTTGTAGGATGATTCTTTTGAATGATTCTGGAGGAGGAATTTGTAGTTGACTGCTGATTTGAGTTTGTTTGAGTGTCTGAGTCTTCATCCGATTCAAATTCTTCATTTTCTGATTCTTAGACCTGTTCATCTTCAGCTTTAGCTGTGTCTTATGTACAAGACTCATTACTGTATACCTCTCTTGTTGGGATTCCTTCATCAATTTTTACATCAATACAGTCAACCATTTTATGCAGCCTCTTATTATAGCATCTATATCCTTTACTGTTTGTAGCATACCCTAAGAAGATACCTTCATCAGCCCTATCATCATATTTGCCAAGGTTCTCATCATTATTCTTTATGTATCATTTACTCCCAAAGACTCTGAAGTGTTTGATTGAGGCAGGTCTTCCAAACCATAATTCATAAGGGGTCTTGTCACTTTGTGGTTTGAGGTGGGCTTTGTTAAGCACATGGACTGTTGTGTGTATTGCTTCTACCCAGTAGGTTTGACCAATGTTCTTCTCATTCATCATTGACCTGGCCATTTCCTGCACTGTTCTGTTTTGCCTCTCAACAACTCCATTTTGTTGTGGAGTTCTTGGGATTGTGTATTCTCTCTTGATCCCATGTTCATCACAGAATTCCTTGAAGTCTCTTGACATAAACTCTCCTCCCTGATCTGATCTTACTACCTTTAACCTCTTGCCTATTTGAGTCTCTGTTAAAGCCTTAAATGTTTTAAACTTCTCAAATGCTTCAACATTTTCTTGGAGAAAGGAAACCCATGTAAGTCTGGAGTAATCATCAATAATCAACATGAAGTAGTTTTCTTTCCCTGTGCATTCCTATATTGATGGTCCACATAAATCCATATGAACTAGTTGGAGTGGTTTCTCTGTTGAAGTAAAGCTCTTGGACTTAAACTGTGTCATGTTTTGCTTCCCTACTTGACAAGGTTTACACATTGAATCTTGGGGCTTTGATATTCTCAGAAGATCTTTTACTGCCTTGACGTTTTTGAGTTTGATTAAGTGGTCAAAGTTTAGATGTCCAAGTCTCCTATGCCATAACCATCTTTCATCATGTTTTCTTACATGACATTCTTCTCTATTTTTTTTCAGCACATATACATTATTTTATGTCCTTATGCCTTTGGCCACCACGTGTCCCGAGTTTACAGAATTTATCTTGCAGTCCTTGGACGTGAACAACATCTCGCATCCTCTTTCACACATTTGACTTACACTGAGTAGATTGTGTTTCAGCCCATCCATAAGTAGAACATCTTGTGCTTTTCCTTTTCCATTACTTAAGCTCACCATCCCTTTGCCTTTTATTTTCCCTAGAGCATCATTTCCAAAGGTTACTTTTCCTGATTTGCTTTCACTTAGAGATAGAAACTTGCCTTTGTCTCCCATCAGGTGTTTGGAGCATCCACTGTCTATATACCAAGGGTTCATTTTTCTTTGAGAAGACAATACTAATCCACACTTGTTACTTTCCTTCTTCTTCCAAAATTTGACATTTTCAGTAGGGGATTTCGAATCTGGTTCATAGTTCCTTAACCGATAGTCAATAGATTTATGTCCAAAGTTATGAAAGGTGTAGCATTCAACCTCATTATTCAATAAGTCAAACTTATTGTTGCAGTGTTGCCTATTTATTGACTGTTGATTATTTCTTGGCCTCCTTAGTTTTATGTGTCCAGACTTAATTTGGCAATGTGCAGTCTGTGAAGGATTATTACTTGACTATATCATTCTTTGTTGTGGGAATTATTTATTCCTTTGAAATATTAATTGCTCATGTCTAAGTCTTAAGGAAAAATTTATAGCTTCGTGACCAAAGTTAAAATAGTAGAAACAATAGCCATAGAAAAATTCTTTGTACCTGGAAAATGGTTGTCTTCTTTGAGCAAATCGATTTCTTTCTTGCTGATGACGTCTTTCAGTAGAGAGAGCATTGTTTCTTCATTCTACAGATTCAGTCCTGGCACCTTTTTCTTTACTCGTCCTGGGTGACAGATTGTCTTCCTTTGTTTCTATAGGTTTGTTATTGTCATTGGTTGTTCTTTTGACAAACTTGATGGGTTCTTCATTTCCTGGCTTCCCATAGCTTGATCCTTCTAATCCTTCTGAGGCTTTGATACTTGATAGATTCTAATTATACAAGGCTTGAAACTTCTCCATTTCTTTCCTTGTTTTCACTACTTCTTGTTCTAATGATTCACATCTTGCCTTCTTTTCTGATAGCTGATGTTTCAGAATCTCTTCGATTTTTTTTGCCTCTTCCAATTCTACTTTTAGTAGGACAAGGTCTTCATCAGGTTCTTTACTGTCTTTCTCGAACTGTATCAACAATTGTCTTTGCTTTCTGTTATTTATTCTTAGTCTCTCAATCTCTTCCAATGCACTGATAAGTTCTCCTTCCATGTCAACCACAAATTCTTCTTCATTAACATCACTCCCTATGATATTATTGGCATAGTCCTCTTTGGCCATAAGTATGAAGTCATTTAGTTTATCTTCAATAGATGAATCATTGTCTTCATCGTCTGAAGGATCATCATCATTGTTTGCACAAAGACTTTTCTTCTTAAATTTATTCTCTTTAAAGAAATTTATGTGTTTGTATTTCTCCTCATCATCAAAATTCTGATCCTTTCCTTTGTGGGGACATTTATTTGAAAAATAACCTATCCTACCATAGTTAAAGCATTTGAAAGGCATTTTACCTTTGTATTTTCTTGATCCCTTCTTCAGTCTCTTCACAAATTTTGCTTCAATTTCATCGGGCTCAGAATCCTCATTCTTGTCTTCTTTAAATGATGCTTCACTGGAGATGGGTTTATCTTTAACTACTCTCATTTCATATGCAGTCAATGTTCCTAGAAGTTGGTCAAACTGCAAGGTTTTTAGATCATTAAGTTCTTCTATAGAAAATACCTTCGGGTTGAACCTATCTGGGAGAGATCTCAAGATTTTCTGAACTAAAGAAGGTTCCCCAATTGTTTCACCAAGTGCCTTCATTGTATTTACCAATTCTTCTACTCTCAGAAAGTATTTTCCAACAGTTTCATCTTCCTTCATCTTCAACTGTTCAAACTGTATTCTGTAGGTTTGAAGCTTTGCATCCTTTACCTTCTCATTACCCTCATAAGTGCTAATGAGTTTGTCCCACATTTCTTTGGCAATTCCTAGGTGCATAACTTTTACAAATTTTTCTTCTGCAAGCCCACTCAAGATAGCATTCATATCCTTAGCGTTGAATCTAAATTCTAGTTTTTCATCCTTATTAGCTAGCACAACTAGCTTTACATAACCAGTATCTACCACATCCCAGACATTTGCACCTAAAGCCATTATGTAGGTTCTCATTCTAACTTTCCATAAGGTAAAGTTTGTTCCATTGAACAGAGGGTCCTTATTGGTTGAATTTCCTTCATGGATTGACATGTTTAAGTTCTAGGATCTACCCTTAGATAAAAGGGGTCGGCTCTGATACCAATTATTGGACAACTGAGAGGGGGGGTGAATCAGTTGTTACTGTGCTTAAACAATTATGCTTCTTTTAAAAACTTTACAAGGCACTCAATGATGATGACAATCATGCAGGGAAATAAGCGTTGACACATTCTGCATCAGTCACATATATGAGAAACACAGAGACAAATATTTCCTGAGGAAACCCATACAGTGTAAAAACCTCTTTTTTCTTTATATCATAAGTAATAGTTACATTCTTTACATTATCATACATATGAGCACCAACTCATAATGAGGCTACAACCTCCGTTGTGCAAGCTGCTACTTGCTGAGAGCACCAACTCTTTGTTTTCTCTAGCACCCACTAGAAGGAAGCACCAACTCCCTGATTTCTCTAGCACCAACTAGAAGGAATCACCAACTCCCTGTGTTCAAGCACCCACTTGAACCTCCGAGGACACCAGTCCTCCCTAGTGCCTCCTAACCACCCTAAATTATAAATTCTTTGTTACTAAAACTTATTACATCGATATAAAATTATTCAATGGCTTACCAGCCTTGTCGTTGTTCTGTTACACTACTCTGCCTTGTCTGCATCAGTGTCTTTTTCACACCTCTAGCACTTTCTGTTCTTCTACCTTTTATGCTCTATGCGCCATATCCGTTCAATGCACCATTCCTCAGCTGTGCATTTCTGCTCCTGTGATTTTCCTCCCTGTACACACCTGAATTCCCCTACACAGCGATAACCCTTATCTCTTCTTTTTTCAACATTCTTGTAGTCTCTGTTGTCTTTGTGCATGCAATATTCACAATGCCTCTGTATGCTCACTCCACACCAAATTCCTCCACAACTCGAGTGCTATGTTTGATCATCATCATGACTCTTCAGCTTCTTTGGCAGTTTCACCTCTGCATCCATCATCACTGGGTGTTATTCTAAGATTCCTTAGTTTCTCTGGTAGTTGAGGCTCTTCATCTTCTATGTCTTAGAAGAGCTTATCCTTTCTGTTTTCAGCTACAAACTTCAATCCCCTTCCATCTGTCAATCACCTGAATCAGTAATCCTCAATCCACTGGAAGATGCCTTGAGACTCTTCATCTTCTTTGGAGATAACACTCAGTCCTCTTCGAGTCCTCTGGAAGAGATCATCATTTGTTTTAGCTGTTACACTGAGAAGTGAAAAAGTAGCCCTGCGATCTTGTTCAACTTCACTTGCACCGTTGGATTGAATTCATAGAAACTTGTGTTTACTTCACCATTTCTCACTTCAGCATTTCGGGATCCCCGTGGTAAAGATTTCGTTACCCGCCATGTTCCGATCCCCGAAACTCCGAAATGGAGCTTATCTGAACTAGCTCCTTCCTTCATCTTCTGTCAATGTGACCAATGGTTGTGACCACAGATTGAGCCAAAACGTGTTTCACATTTTTGCATTTGGGATTTCGGCACTCCTATGGTAGAGTCTCTTGACACTCCATGTCCCGATATCTGAAGCTCCGAAATCGAGTCAGATCAATGGTCCACGCTCTAATTGATTCGACGTTCCTGATGTCTTCGTGATTTTTCATATCAGGATTTCGGGGTTCGCAACTTCAGGACTCCTATGGTAGGAGTTATTGACATCTCCATCTCCAAAAATCCAAAACTTTGAAAGGGATTTGGATCAACGGTCCACATAACCCCCTGAGATGGACAGTTGACGGGATTTCGGCGTTTTTCATTTTGCAATTTTGGGACTCTTGTGGTAGGAGTCCTTGACATCTCCATCTCCCAATTTCTGAAACTTCGAAAGTGAGTCAGATCAACGGTCCACATAACCCCCTGAGATGGACGGTTGACGGGATTTTGGCATTTTTCTTTTCACAATTTTGGGACTCCTATGGTAGGAGTTCTTGACATCTCCATCTCCCGATTTCTGAAACTCTGAAGTGATGTAAACTTGCTGACGTCACATGTGGATTGACACGTGTCGGATAACTGCCATGTTTCACTCTAATTTGTGACTTACATGTGCCTGAAATTTTGAATCAGCTTGACACTTGTCATTCTTTGGTTGTGCCACTTGTTCTTAGCTGACGTGTCTGTTTCGAGATTTTGCATTTCGGCACTTCATGACTCCTAATGTTGAGAGTATATGACTTCTCTATCTCCCAATGTCTGAAACTACGAAATGGAGTTTACTTCGTGGTTTCGCATTTCGCGAATTCGACACATTAGGGAACCTCATTCCTTTGACTTTCTAGTCAGTGAAACAATGATCTTTTGCCACATGTCCTACCCATAAATGGACGATCCTCCTTCTTTCGGGATTTTGTACGCCCACTTCTCCTTGCACTTTAAAGAATGTGCAGGTTCTCCTTGATCCAAAGATGGTCAGATCCCATGCTTGGATCTAACGCCTGAGATCTATCCTCCATATCTGCGCGCTCCTCTTGTCTACATTGAGATCTGACAACCATCGGGAATTCTGAATTGTTGATCCAACGATCACTGTTGCTGCTCCTCCCCATTATCACTACGTTGCTAGTCATGCTCATGTACTCAAGCCATCATCGTTGATGTACTTTCCATCAATGACAAGCATACATTGCCTGTAAAACATGCCAACAAATACAAGTGTTACAACCTGAGTTTGAACAAAGTTGTGGAAAGCCTCAATGTAACAATTGATGAAACAAGTAGACAAGAATTAAAGGAAGAATAAAATGAATCAGTGGAATAAATTTATGAAGAAGAAACAAAAGATGAAAAATAAAGGGAATATGAAGAGGATCTTAGAGAAGTAGAAGAGAAAGTTCAACAAGTGCCTCCAAAGACACCTAGCAGACGAGTACAGAAGAATCATCCTTCATATTAGATTATCGAAAATAAAGAGGCAGGAGTTGAGACTAGAATAAGAATGCATTCACCAGAACAAACACACCTAGCATTCTCATCTATGATTGAACCAACCTGTTTTGAAGAGGCTAGCAAGGATGAATTTTGTAATAAGGCCATGGATGAAGAATTGGATCAAATAGAGAAAAATGACACTTGGGAATTGGTTCCAAGACCAAAGGATAAGAATTTGATTGACACAAAGTGGGTATATAGGAATAAATTGAATGAATATGGACAGGTTAGAAGGAAAAATCTAGATTGGTATGTAAAGGATATGCATAGGTTGAAGGAATCGAATTTGAAGAGACATTTTCCCCAGTTGTTGGAATGGAAGCAATCCGATTGTTTTTAGCTTATGCATGCTCCAAAAATATTAAAGTGTATCAGAAAATGTAAAATAAGATTTTCTGAATGGGGAACTTGAAGAAGAAGTCTACATTGAACACCCAAAAGGATTTCAGTTGTCAGAGAACACAAATTATGTATGTAAATTAAAGAAGGTCTTGTATGGTATAAAACAAGCTACTAGAGCATGGTACTCTGGACTAGATAAATATCTATAGAAGGAAGGGTTCAAAAAAGGAAGTGCAGACAACATCTACATCAAGGTAAGTCAAGATAGTATTTTATTAATTGAAGTTTATGTTGATGATATTATTTTTGGTAGTGATGATGACAGGTTAAGACAAAATATTTCAAAGTATATGAAGAATGAATTTGAAATGTCATTACTTGGAGAACTATCCTTCTTTCTGGGACTTCAGATACGTCAAAGAAACAAAGGAATTTTTATTTCTCAAACCAAGTATATCAAAGAAATGCTAAAGAGGTTCAGAATGGAAGATTGCAAACCAGTTATCACTCCCATGCAAACCAGGTGCAAGTTGCGAAAATATGATGATTCATAGTCTACAGATCAGAGGCAATACAGGTCAATGACTGGTAGCCTACTATATGTGACAACATCTAGACTAGATGTAATGCAGGCAGTTGGATAGGTGGCACAATTTCAAGAAGCACCAAAGGAATCACATGTATTAGCAGTGAAGAGGATTTTTAGATATCTCAAAGGAAGATAAGAGTTTGGATTATGGTATCCAAAAGGAAAAGGTCTATCACTTATTGCCTACACAGATGCAGATTGGGTAGGTTGTATTTATGACCGACGAAGAACCAGTGGAACAATGTTATACTTGGGTGAGTGTTTAGTATCAAGGCTAAGAAAGAAACAATCATCAGTACCTTTATCTACAACCAAGGCATAGTATATTGCAGAAACAACATGTTGTACACAGGTTCTTTGGAAGAAACAAACTCTGACAGATATATAGGTTGAGTATGATGAGCCCATTCCAATCTATTGTGATAATACAAGTGCCATCAGTATCTCAAAGAACTCAGTGATGCACTCCAAGATGAAGAACATTCCAGTCAAGTATCACTTTCTATGGGAACAGGTTGCAAAAAATAAATCATAGTTGACTATGTGGGAACAAAAGAACAAGTGGCATACATATTTACAAAACCACTTCCATGGGAAGCCTTTGAGTATCTTCACCAAAGACGTGGAGTTATTTATACTCCAAAATGAATTCTTTTGAATGCTTATCTTATATGTCTTAGTTGTACATGGGGAAGCACCATAAAGAGGAAATTTCAGTTAGGGGGAGAAGCCCTGGATGGAAAGATACCTTTTCCGTTGGTGACAAAGGGGGAGAGATTTATCATATGCTGAGGACAAAGGCATCATTACAGGTGGAGAAAAGGTCACAGAGATGTAAAGGACAAAGGCATGGTTCTAGGGAGAACATGAGTGATATGACTTTAGTATTGCATGACATGATTTTAGTATTGCATCAGAGTGTTTCCATCAATTCCAAAGGGGGAGATTTTTTATTAAGTCTGGCTGTCATTGATGTCAACCCTTAAAGAAAGTCCGGTAGAAAATTATGGTAGAACAAAGGTTTGGGTAATGGACCCAATTTTTCTTGATTTAAAGATGAATCATTATTGTCTTGTCATGGTTGATAAGAAGTACAAATGGATGAAATCCAAAGTGGTCCCCTTATAGTGAAATCCCTCACAGGAAGACGCTTTGCAGATTGAGTTATCCTAGAGGTATGGTTAGAGAACCCATGATTAATTTTGGAATAATGAGATAAAGGATAGTGAATTTGTCAGCAAAACTATCCTAGATGGGTAGTGCTTTTCATTCCATTTATGGTGGTATGTGGAATGACACATAAATCCTCACGATTAGAGAGTTATGACCATGTGAAGTTGGAGGACCCTCATGAATCATCTAGAAGCCCCAAAAAGTCAAAGTGTTTGCAAAAGAAATTGTTTAAATAATAAAGTTAATGGAGAACTCCATAAAATAAGGAAAGTGGGATGCCACATGAAAGTATAAATAAGAGGCAAAGCTCTATCATTTTAATCACACCTGAATATCATTGAATATCTATTTTTGTGAAAGGTTATATGGGGATGTATTATTGATATAGAAAAACTGTGGTGGGAAAAGTGTCGCAGAAAATGTGTGACAGAAACATCACGACAGAAAAATCGTAGCAAAAAAGGTGCAACAGAAAAATCGCAACAGAAAAAGTGCAACAGAAAAATCGCGGCAGAAAAATCGTGTCAGAAAAATCTCAGCAGAAAAATCATGGTAGAAAAAGTGCGGCAGAGAAATGACAGTAGAAAAATTGTGACAGAAAAAGTGCGGCAGAAAAATTGCGAGCTAGTTTGTATGTCTTGAAATGGTATTGGATGTTCAGTATTGTTGCATATATCAGATTTGTTGAGGGATATAGTTGGTATTTTGTTGTTGGTATTTGGCATATGGGTATTGGTCTTTCGGTTGTGATGTGTTGCTGAAGTTGTTGGTTTAGATAGATGCTACATAAAAGTGAGGTTTTGGCACATGGATTGATGTAAGGGTTTATGGATAGAGTGCTAAATTTTTTATGGTTATATTGGTGTATGTCTTTGGTATATGGTTGAGGTACATGTTGGGTACATGGTTGCGACAAGTAGTTGATGTGTTGGCACATACATGAGGTGTATAGTTGATGATGTTGGTACATATTGATGAGTCATAGTTGATGTGAAATTGATTCATGGTTGATTCATGGTACATGTTGGTTCAGGTTATTGGTACAAGTTGTTTGGTGTAGGTTGATTGGTACAAGTTGTTACAGGTTATTGGTATAGGTTGACAGTGACAGGTTGACAGTGGTAGTGGTTTCTTCAATGACAGTGACATGTTGTCTACATTTGGCATTTATATTTCAGGGTGGTTGGATAGGGCAAGGACAGGTGGTTGTAGCCACCTTCCAGTTGTAGCTGGAGAACATAGGGGGTTGTAGCCTCCTTCTGGTTGTAGCTAGAGAATTGGGGAGTTGGAGCTTCCCTAAGGTAGTAAGATGAAAAACTAGGGGGTTGGAGCCTCCTTCCAGTTGCAGCTGGAAAACAAAGGAAGTTGGTGCTTCCAATGAATGTAATTCTTCAAGACATATAATAAAAATCATTATGTGGTTTTCTCCCACTTTGGGTTTCCACGTAAAAACACTGGTGTACTGTGTATCTGTGTGATTTCTCATTTTTTCATTGTTTATTTACTCTATAACTATTGGATGATAATGATACATTGATATAACACTTGCATTTTTGGTGAAAAAGGATTACATTTCTCTATTACTGATTCACCCCCCCTCTCAGTAATACAACATCAATAACTTTATCTGTTTGTGTGCATATTGGCCTCTTGTTTATTTTGGTGTGATCTATGGTTATTAGTTGACCTTAGGATTTTGTATTGCACCATGAGTTTTCATTATTATGGATAATGGAGTCCCTTTAACTCCCTCATTTATCACTACCTCCCCCATGGTATTTTCTCATTTCATGGGGGAGAATCCGTCTGTGTTTCATAATGGTATGCATAATCATGATACTTGGTCAATAACTTGGGCCTCTAATCATATTTCTCTATATATGAAAAACATACCTTCACCTTTTCCATCCTCTCCCTCACCTGCTCATATGAATCCTAGTTTCAGATCTGGGGACATGATGACTCCTTTTTATACATCTTCGTTTCATGGGAGTCATATCCCCCAACCAAATCACATAGTGGTAGGTTGGAATCAACCTTCTTAGGGATCCAATCCTAGCTTCACTTTTCCAGGAGAAAGTGCTCAAATAGATGGTTATTCTGCTTATTACACTCCATCCATATATCCTTCGTCCGCCATCCAAGTTCCTACAAACAATTTTCCCATGGCATACCTTATTGTATCCTATGGTATTTCATATGGAGAGAGTTCATTTTATAGTACGGGATACCCCCTTAATGGAATCCCTTCATTTGGCAGTAACCTATATCCTCACCTGAGTAACCATTGTCATGACATTTTCTCTTTGAAAACAGCTTCTTCAGTGAAGATTTTTGGGTCTTTGTTTTAACACCCCTATTACCCTATCTTCTCTTCTATATTAGTCAATTTTACCTTTGACATATGCATATGTTGTCTATTTCTTCCACAAACGTACCTTATGACCTTATTCATGTGCATAATGAGGTAACCCATGTTAAAAGCATGATTTTTTTTATTTCTTAATTAATTGGGACTAAATGATTGTTGTTTATGATTCTAATTACTTTGATTACTTTAAGTAGCTTCATGAAAATGCATTATCTCATCCGATACTCATTTTTGGGATTCGTCTGGTACTTCCGTTGGTCTGGTACTACAACATTCAACTGTTCTATTCTAGTACTCCACCTGATCTGGTACCAACTTTGCATTGATCCAGTACCAACTCTGTGTTGATCCGATACCAATATATTTTACTGTGTTAGTCTGGTACTAAAACCTCTTCTACAAGATGGATGTTTTGAATGAGTACACTGGCGATGGATCCAATAAATTGGTTGGATGGAAGAATCCTTGGTTTGTTTGAAGACCACGATAGACTTCATCACTCATGCACTTCGTGTCATGAGGATGAAGTTCATTCCTTGAGATACACTAAGTTCACCAATTGTAATATTTTGTAAACATTCAGTGATTATCTTCAAAATTTGATTGTAACGGTTGACCTTATTTAAAAGGTATGTTGTATAGATGATCAATAATAAAGATAATATACATTGGTATGTTGGGAAATTGAATGTTGAATTATTGATTCACTCGTTTAATTGAAAGAATACAAATGATAGATTTTGCAATTCATGGATGTGAGTAAAGTATCTATTATGTAATTTCTTTAGAGCTACCTTGTTGGTTCGGAAAGGGCCCACTGCCCCAAACAAGGTAAGTCTCCCTATATATTTTTATGTGTGGACATAAGTTAATTGTGTGTAAGGGTGAAAATACAGTAATTGTGTATTGAAAAGGATTCTGAGTGCATGAACTTTCCTAAGTACAATGTAGATCTATAAATAGATACCTGTTAATTTTGGATTAGTGTGAATGAACATATATACATTAAGCATAGTAGATGATTCTATTTATGTTTTTTCAATGTGATATCTAGTCAACAAAAGATGGGTAGATGTTTGGGATTGTTAGATAAGCAATTGTTATTTTTCTCAATTTGGAAGTCATAGTAATTGTGTTGTCCTCAGTAGGTACAAGAACAAGTAGACTTCATATCTCACCCTTCATGCATCAGTAATGAAGTATTTCAATCATATTGACTGTCTCCTATATTGAGGAATGAATTTTTTATTAGAATTGATTAGGTCATGATTGGTTTATTTCCAAGAGTAAATAGAGTGAATTGACAATTGTTATGTGAATTCAATTGCTATAGGAAGTAGGTTCTTAGTTCATATTTTTATTTCATGCGCCTATAATGAACAAACTTGTTATATGAGAAAGAAACCTTTCCAAATGAATGTTTGTTTGAGAGTTTTACTATGAGCTTTATCTTCTAGTTTGAAGTTGTGTGAAGAATAGTGTTCATATATTCCAAAAATAGAGTATTTTGTTATTGTTTTTTTATTGATTGAGACAGATACAACAAACATAGATAGATTACCTATTTTCAACACATATAGTGTAACAACTCTTTTGATTACGAATCTCGGATTGATATATAAATGAGTGCAATATACTAAACATATATTTAAACCAACATTTTGGCGTCGTTGTCGAGGAGTTGTAAATGGTAATAGGTAGTGTTTTGAATTTGATTTGTTTGATGAGTTTGGATTAGATTTAAGGACAACCTAGGGGCGGAGAGAAGATGGTAAGACGAGAGGTAATAACCTGCGCATCCACTTTGGTGGGGTTTCTCCAAAGTCAGGTTGTCCTCTTACCTTCAGTAGTTACAATTTTGTGTTCTATTAGTAATATAGTTTCTTCTTTTTTGTACATAAACGTAGAGATAGAAAAGGTAGATTTGTTACATCTGAAATTGCAGAAAATTCAATAAAACCCCCAAAAGTTACTAAAAATTCAAGAAAAAACCCCCAGACCAACTCAACTAATGCTTGTGTAGGAACATTTCTCAGAGGAGAAAGTTCAAAGGTAGCAATTGAAACAACAGTAAAAGGCACCAAATCTGAAGCTATTGTTCATATTGAAAACATAGTACAACAAGCAAGAAGGGAAGCACTGGAGACCAAATCGGAAGGAAGGGTTGGAAAAGAGACAGAGGTAGTGGTAGAAGAGGTTTCATATTCCATTGGGACAACACACAAGGTATTGGAACAATTGGATATACCAAACAACCTAGTAGTTTAACCATCACTTAGTGGGGAGACATCACCAACACCCTATAACGTGTTATTTGGAGATAGGACAGATGAAGAGGGAAATACAAAAAATGAGACAGAGACATTTGGATTCCCAATATTAGACATTACCAGAGATGTTTCTATGAAGAATAATCCACTTTCATCACTACCTCACTTCCATGGTATGTCAACAAAAGATCCTGATTCATTTTTGTTTGAATTTGATATACTATGTAGAAGTTATAATTACACTGATAATGCACAAAAACTAAAACTCTTTCCAACCACACTTAAAGACTCAACATTAAGGCGGTTTATGAGCCTAGGATAACACACTATTTTATATTGGGATGGCATGAAGGAAACTTTCCTCCAGAAATATCAAGACTACTGCAGACCTAGGGATGCTAGGAATGACATATTTAAAATGAAGCAGTCCGAGGAGGAAAGTTTGGAAGATTACTTAGATATGTTCCTATATAGCTATCAAAAGACAAAATAGTTTTCCTTAGACATAGCCATAGTTAGGACCATATTCCTAAAATGTATAAGGGATGACTGTATCTAGGTACTAAACCTCATGAGTTTTGGAGATGTGTATCAAAAATTGTTTGCAGACATTGCAGAGTATTGTAAAAGGTACTCTCGCAGCCAAGCCAAAACATGAAAAAGTGTAAGGGATCCTATAAAAAAAATTACTAAACCCACACCATGAGGTGTTACTAGGATAGAATTGGGGAATCTACTAGAAAAATTCAAAAAATACATCCTCAACACCATCAACACCCAACTTGATACCATTAAAATCAAAAGAAAACAAGAAGAAGAAAATGCTACTTTGGCAATTTTATGTCCACGGTGTAGGAAAAGGCATCCTGAAAAGGAATTTCCTATTAATGTTATCAAAATTTGTGGCCTTTGTACAAAATATCACCTTATCAATGAGTGTCCTTCTTTACCTAGACTAAAATCCATTTTCAAGGGAAGGGGAGAACCTCATGAACATCATATTCCCCTAAGAGGGTATGGAGGCAGAAAAATCCTAATATGTTTTTAGATCCTACCACACAATATTCACAACAACAATGGGTACCTCCAATGCCTTACCCTCAATGGTCTCCTCAAAAACCACAAATCCACCCTTAGAAACAAGGATGGAGGGGACCTGCATATGGGAATGTTACCTTTTAGCCAGAAACCATTCCCACTTACCCATAATACCCTTCCAATATCTCTCAAATGCTACTGGAATTTAATCCACCTGCTCTCCCTCCACCTCCACAGCTGCAACAACAACTTATATTGCCTATGAACCCAAATCTGTAGCAACAAATGCAAGTTTCACCTATCCCAAACCATCCTCGGCCTATCCCTATTACTGCACAGCCCATTCCTAATCAAAACAATAGACCTACACAACATGTACAAAATCTTGAAGTAAAAACCTTCCCCACTTATGTGATAACTCTTGCTTCATTTAATGTAATTCAATTAAGATCAGGGAGTGTTTTGAATAAACCAAATCCTACTGTGGTTATTCAAGAAGAAGAACATGTAGATTACCAAGCAGTTAAAGAAGAAGAAAAAATGGATAACCAATCAGGTGAATAAAGAGACACCCCTGTACAACAAGAACTTCCTCCTCACATTCCTCATCCATCAGAAATACCTTAGAAAACTGATCGTCCCCCTTATCCATAAATTTTACTTGTGAAGAAATATGAGGTACCTCTAGAGCATAATCTTAGAAACATATGTGTAAATATTCCCGTACTTCAAGCCATCAAGGAAATTCCTATTTATGCTAAGATTGTAAGGGATCTTTTCATTAAAAATCTAGGGAGGAAGAGGAAGGAGCCTCCTGTTATATAGGTGGTTGGACAATTATCAGAATTTATATGAGAAATGCCATTTAAATATAATGATCCAGGAAATCCAGTGGTGACCATAGAGATTAATTGTGTTTCTTTTCCAAGCACACTTATTGATCTAGGAGAAGAAATAAATGTTATGCCGGCTGACACCATGAAAATGATGCAACTAAATCACCTAAGACCAACGCAGACTTTGTTGGAATTAGCAGAAACATCAGTTATCATTCCAATAGGAAGTATAGATTATGTAACAATCACTTTGGCCTCTTGGGAGTACCTTGTGGATTTCTTGGTGATTCATCCTAAATCCTCCAAACTAGGACATCCAGTGGTTCTTGGCTAACCTTGGTTGGCCACTGCTAATGTATTTATTAGTTGTCGGTATGGAGAGATGATAATCTCCAATGGGATCCAAAGTCAAAAAATTATTCTCTTTCCTCCTGCCCAACCAACCAGTGAATTTTCTTTCTAGTTGGAGAATCCCTATGGGGAGGAGGACTGTACTCAACCCTTGTTAACACTCAAGCAAGTAAAAGGAGTTCAAGAGAAAACTAAAGAACACATTTTAAGCTTATTTTTGGATGATACCGAATGCATTGAATACCCTCAATCTTTTCCAGAATATACCCATATCTTCAACTCTGAATTTTAGGAAATATGGCACCCCTCCACCTCTATAGTGTCCACCATTTCAAAAATAGATGAAGGGAAGGAATCAATTGTCCAGACTGTTGAAATCAGTTCTGGAAAATCCTTGTATATCAATGCTAGCTTAGAAACATATCAACAACAAAAATTGATTCAAATGATTCAAGGACAATCTGGTGCTTTTGAATGGGATTACTCTGGCATGAAAGGGATTCACCCAGACACTTGTATGCATCATATTTACACCAATAACCAAATCAAACTTGTTAGGCAACCCCAAAGAATAATGAATCTAGCCTTAAAATACATAGTGAAAGAAGAACTCCAAAAACTCATGCATGCCAATTTTATTTACCCTATTTCGGATAGCAAGTGGGTATCCCCATTAGTTATTGTCCCTAAGAAAAATGGTAAATGGAGGATTTGTGTGGAATTTCTAGAATTGAACAAGACTGCCTACATGGATTACTTTCCTTTTCCTTTCATAGACTAGGTCTTGGACACTTTCTCTGGGAAGAGGTATTTTTCTTTCTTGGATGGGTTTATTGGTTACAATTAGATCCAAATTTCACTAGATGATCAGGAAAATACCACATTTACTTTCCCATGGGGTACATATTCTTATATGGTTCTTCCTTTTGGTTTGTGTAATTCCCCTGCCACCTTTCAAAGGGTTGTCCTATCCATTTTATCTGATTTGACCCATGACTATGTAGAAGTCTACATGGATGAATTCACAGTATACGGGGATGATTTCCAGGGATGACTTTAGGGGCTAAATTTCGCTCATGGGATAATTTTCCATGGTTTTTCCAAAAACGAGATTCTCTATTTTAAAAATGATTTGCCCAAATTCTATAGGATAAAATTATTTTACCTTAAAAATCACCAAAATTTTATAAAAACTATATAAAATCCTTATAAATTTGAATATTTTTACAAAAATATTGCCAATCATTTATCGTTGGCATATGAAGGATTAGTAAGATTCGCCAAAGTTTCTATATTTTAAAATAAATTTCCATCCTTAAAATCATCCCTGATGATTTCCATCAAGCATTGAACAATTTGGAGAAAGTATTGATCAGGTGTAAAGAGACCAACATTTTCCTCAGTCATGAAAAATATAGAATGTTTTAGGTCATCACATCTCCAGTACCGGAATAAGGGTAGACCCTTCCAATATTGACATCATTTCTCAAATCAAAATCTCTAGCTCACAAAAAGAAGCTAGAATATTTTTAGGGCATGTTGGTTACTATAGGAGGTTCATTCAGAATTTTACAAACCTAGCCACCCCACTGTTCAAATTGTTAGCAAAAGAGGCTAAATTTTGTTGGAATGAACAATGTCAGATTTCTTTTGAAATTTTAAAAACAAAGCTTTCAAGTGCCCCTATTTTAAGAGGACCAAAATGGTCTCTTCCTTTTCATATCTGTATGGATGCCTCATATACAACTTTGGGGGTTGTTTTAGGACAAAGGCAAGGACATGTTCCATATGCTATATACTTTGTTAGCAAAAATATTTCACCTACTGAAGTAAATTACACTGCCACTGAAAACTAATTTCTGTTAGTAGTACATACCATTAATAAGTTCAGACACTACATAATAGGGTATGAATTTTTTGTACATATAGACCACTCAACCATCATAATTTTTATGAACAAACCTGTCACAAATGCTAGAGTGACTAGATGGTTTCTATTACTGCAAGAATTCAATATCACCATTATTGATAGACCTAGAAGAAATAATTTAGTTGTTGATTTCTTGTCTAGACTCATTCATACAGGTGATCATGCATCGGTAGATGACAATTTTCCAGTTGTGAATCTATTTGCTATTTCTACTTACATTCCTTGGTATTCAGATTTAGCCAACTCTCTTGTAACATGAAATATACCTCATAATCTTTCCTCCCGAGAAAAACAGAGAATTATCTAGTTGAGTGCCAATTACATGTGGCATGATGATTTTTTATACCATATTGGGCATGATTTGGTGATTAGAAGGTGTGTTCGAGAGGATGAGATGCATGATTGTTGTGGGGTATTCTACCCTACGGACTAGCAAGCTAGGGCTCTAAGCTCGCATGCATATCATGACCCTTCCTAAGCTACTTTTAAACTCCTACCCGAATCTGAAACCCCTTTTCTTAGGCAAACATGAGAAGAATAAACCAACCTTTTTCCGACAGTTGAAGTAGATCCTCCGTTGATCTTTTATCCCCTTGCTGCTGCTGCTCCTTCCAAAAAGCTTCCCTGCAATCAAGAAAAACTATGTATGCATGCTACTGATCTATTATAGGGTTAGAGATTAAACACAAATCAAATAACATAGATAAGACTCATGTATTCGGGACGGGAAAAGTATMTTTTTCATTAACCTCAATATGAACCAACTTACAATGATTTCTGAGGCCGGCCACTGTTCAACGATCCTGATCCTGGGCTCTTCCTCTTCTTTGTCCTCCAACTGATGTGCTTGAACTTCTCCTAAAGCTTGAGGAAAGGCTAAAGGGTTGGGACAATAATGGACTTGGCAATTTTGGTAGAGTTTCTTTGCTATGATTTTTCCCCCCTTTGAATAGTACCCCTACCCCTCCTTTTATAGGCTAGAAGGAGCTAGGGTTTTAGGCGAACTCTCGGCCATGCATGGCGAAGAGTTCCAGTTAACTGACAAAAAGCCTCGTGTCCTGGCGGAAACTTTCCTGATTTTTTGCTTTGTTAGGTACCCGCGGGCTGTAGTGGGTTAGCCCGCAGATATCCGCGTGCAGTAGAAGGTCAGCAAGCGGTCCCCCGCGCCCAGTGAGAGGTTAGGGCGCGGATTGCTTGTTTTAAGTTGTTTTTCAAGGTTTTATTCAGCATGGCTTTGGCTAGGAAGAGGTATGAGTTGGCCTGATGCCAGGTAATCTTGTGTGGTGCATTTTAGGGTTATAACAGATGCCCCCTAATGTGTGAGGTCAGAAGAGCATCTGATGGCCGAAATACATTACCAATTCTTTACCAATTTGTACTGATATGCTGAATGAGTGAGCCCAGGAATCAGGAATCGGAAGGTGTCGTCTGCAAAAAATATCAAATGTCTCACCGAGGCGGGCATACCCATGCTCGGGATAAATCGAAATCATGGCTACCAATCAAATACACTGTAGATCCATGTGAAATAACTAAGAGTGGCCGTGAACAATACACAGCAGAGCTACATCTCGAAATCAGAAAGATATACAAAGAAAGTATCCATCTCTCAGAAGCTGATTTGGCCTGATGGCTGTACTTCAGAGCTTGAGCAACAACTTCAAAATCTTCTAAACTCGGGTAGGAGTGTAATATGAATGTACGACTGCACTACCCAGAGGTATTCGACGGCTCTTCGGTTATGGACTTGATAATCTTGATGATCGGACTGAAGGCTTCAGTGATTTCGAACAAAGACTTGATTGGACATTCAGGATGGCCGGGTATGCGGATAAGAGACATATTGCAGAGTGGCCGACTCAGGCTAAGTAACAAACTTCCCTTGGATAATAGCACGACAAGTGATAAGACTCAGGCAGCATATCT
>ML793552.1:177061-196699 GCA_009831015.1 Picea engelmannii
CATGATGGCTTCTTCCTCTGAGAAAACCCCTGAAGTTGCGACGTCTTTGGATAACTGCAGAACTAAAGACTTAAGGAACCACTCTAGCAGGAATGCTGGTGGGACGGGTACCTTGATAAGACTCTTTCGGCGTCGCCACTCTCAAATATGATCTGAGATATGGTCCGCTGACGTCTTCTTGAAATTGGCTAGCAACTCTGTGCCGACGTCGTATCTCACAGGTAACTGGAAATGGTTAAGGAAAGCCATAACCAGTTCGCCAAAAAAGGAATATCGTGAGCGGTCAAGCTCTATGTACCATTTCGCGGCACTCCCAATAAGAGTGTGTTGAAACAATCGCAACTGGACGGAGTCATCTTTCAGTGAGTTAGATGAACACCATAAGTGGAAAGTAGTCACGTGATCACCCGGATCTTCATTAGGCTTGGCTTCGAACTTTGGGATGTATGAAGGCAACTTCGTCGGCATAGGAGGCCAACGCGGATCGTGACAGATAGGATCATTCAACAACTGTGTTAAATCCGGCAAGTGTAATGTTGCCAAGAAAGGAAGTTTAGGTTGTTGCTGATAGCCGAGATAAAAGGGTCCTGGGGTTTGACTGGCACCAGGTTGCCAGGAAAAGTTGGGTTGCTGACCAGGGTTTTGGTAGAAACCTTGGCCTTGACCAGCGTAAGGGTTTTGCATTTGAGGAGACATCGTTTGCTGATTCCCCATGAAGGACATAGGATGTTGGGCATTCATCGTATTTGAGGGACTTTGGGAAGGATTCCCCCATGCCGGTCCTGTGGGGAGAGGCATAGAGGCTTGTCCAGGGTTCCATTGATTGTGGAAAGCAGTACCCCAGAACGGCATTCCCGTGGCAGGATTGGATCCTTGTCCTGAGTTCCAAGGTCCTGGTATATGTGCCCCCAGTGCAGGAATAGTACCCTGTGCCGGATTAGACTGTCCAAAGATGGGTGTGCCCCCTGATGGGAAAGCAGCGGATGCGAAGGTGTTATTACCACCCGTCCCATTCCAAACAAACGGTGACGAACCTACCGGCTGAGTTTGCCCAAGTGTTCCTTGACTCCCGGCTCCAAATGAACTTGTGTTTGTAGGCTGCCCGGCGGACTGCTGATGTGGACCACCGAGCGAAGGGGAGGAAGGAGGGATCTGACCTCCAGCGTAAGGAAACGCATTGAAAGGGACATGAGTGCCCCCAAGTTGACCTTGCAGAGAAGCGTTTGAGCTTCCTACCCCCAGACCCAAAGTCTGTGAAAAGGAAGAAGTGAGTGCAGGAACAGTACCTAAACTAGGCATACCGTATGAAAACGGAGCACCTGTCGCACTAGGTGTGTAAGGTTGCATGGCCGCCGCGATAGATGAGGACGGTCCACTGTGCGACGTAGTTGCGGCCGAGACCATGGTGGCCCGAACTGTCGACAAAGGCAAGTTAGGAGAGGCTTCTCCTGTGGTAGCAACAGTGATAGGAATGGAAGAGGTCCCAGTTGATATGATTTGTTCCATAACTGGGTTAGGCGTTGATAGGCGTTCGTAAAACTGAATTGGCACAATAATGTCCGGCCCAAAATCAGTGTTTGAGGTTTCAACCAATCCAAGATTGGAGGTCGATTCCTCGGGGGGTTGTTCGGGATCGAAAGTCCCGGTTGCTTCGAAAGACCCAAGATGGTCTAACTTCCGCCTCAGTGGTGGCGGGGGTGGCTCCAGGATAACCGGCGGCAGGCCCAGAAGCCTTCGTGACCGGCGGAGCTCTGAATCCTCCACTGTGTGAGAAGATTCACAACACGCTAAGGTATTCTACACGAACAAACAGTAACACGCACTAAAAGAAATCCCCTAGAAGATAAATCAAGAAAGCACTATATTAGTAGGAAGAATAGTTACAACAACCAACACTAGAGTACCTTACCGGTGAAAGTGAAACTCGAATATGGAAGCACCCTCCGGGTCTACTCTGCAAAGCGTTGGTCCGATGTCCATCCTAGGTACCACGGTATACCCCCGCAGTCACCTGTGTATGTCCCTAGAAAAGATAGGCAACTAATTTTCCAGCACGTGAACAACTATCAGGCGGGTACAGTCGGCAGTCGGGTAGACCACAATGAGCAGGGTATCAAGCCCGAAACCTGTCAAAGGTATCGAGAGCAAGTGTTCCAGAAGACGACTGAGGACCTCGAATGGATTCGAGACCCACGAAGCTCCGTGGCAAATGCTAACGACGGAATCCCTTAACAGATCCTCAATATGTGTTCTCCACAATGCTCGGTCCAGCTTTGGAGGGGTTATCTCTGCTGCCTTTCCTTACGCGACCTCGTGTTTAGCCCCTATGTTAGAGGGGGGTCCTGAATAACTTTTCGTAACTGGACTTCTACACTCCCTAATGACAGACTCCAATGTTTGGTTTGGGTGGCCTTGGAGAATTTACTCTCCAACCTATTCCAAGGCCCTATCTTGAGCTAATGTGTGCACCCTACAAACAAAAAAGTCTACTTGATTTTATTTAGCATTTATTTTAATGGGATTTTTAAATCTCAAGGTGCGGAAGTGAAACTGATGGTGTCTAAAAAGACTCAAAGCAAAAATGCACAGAAATGCTTGGAAACAAACTTTTTCTACAATGCAAAACCAGCAACTTTTCAATGAAAAGACTTCTTTTTTCTGAGATTACTAAGATTTTATGCAGTAAATATGAAGGATTTTCACTCAGATCTGCGAGCTACTTATACTAGACATGCACTGCAAAAACTTATGCAACAAGACTTCTTTCCAAGCTACTGACGCAACAACACAATCCTCAAATCAAGAAGAAAATGAAAGATTTTTTTTTTTTTATTTCGTTGTAAAATAACGCAACAAGGAAAAATGATGACAAGATCAAAACCAAGAGAATGAAAAGAAAACTCCGGCTTAAAGCGCAGATCGAAAACAGAATCAGAGCACAAAATGCAAAAAGCAATCAAGAACGCACTAATTCCAACACTTGCCTAAAAACCATAAAACCAATATATATATATATATATATATATTTTTTTTTGTCTTTTCTATCAAAAAATCAAATAACAAGCGCAAGCTAAGGGAGAAATGCCCTAACCTGCTAACTGTGCAGCCCCAGACTCTAAACTCCTGAGAGGAGCTCTTCTCACCACAGGAGGGGATGACTGCCCCACCCAAGCTGAAAAGCTACCTAACAGACCCACGACTGTCACCAAGACAGCCCGCGTGTACACGCGTGCTGCACTACTACAGAGCGCGGGTACCCGCGTGCTAAACCTAAGCAGGCCGCGGGTATGTTTAAAAACTAAGATAAAATCACACACAGACAGTCTAGTCCTGAAAAAGGCCTCTAGTACAGACAACCAGAGTCTCTGACAGGCTGAGATGCTATCACTTTAACAGAAAAAACAAATTTGCAAAAAAAGAAAAACCAATGTGAAGAAACACACAACAAGAAAGACTGAAATACAAGACAATAAACCAATCAAGACCCAGACAAGATCCAGAAAGCCCCCTGAGAAGATAAACCTCTGACAGGGAAGAGGAGACTGCCTCTCTAGCTTCCTGAAAACTACACGCTACTGAAACTACTATAGCCTGCGGATACCCGCGTGCTGTAGACAGTTAGGGCGCGGGTTACCCACATGCAGGCCTCTTGCAGGCCGCGGGCACCTCTGTGTGTCCCGAGACTAAATGTCAAGCATCAGTCAAGGAAAACTGGTATTCATGACCAGGTTCCCTACTAGATTTTGACTAACAGAAAACAAAATAAGCAAAGAAAATAAAGCTCTACTTCTTTGATCTACCCAAAAGATCTTTAACCAAATCCGGAAACCCTAAGAGTAAGATATCCCCAGTGGAGTCGCCAATTCTGTTGTGGGGTATTCTACCCTACGGACTAGCAAGCTAGGGCTCTAAGCTCGCATGCAGATCATGAACCTTCCTAAGCTACTTTTAACCTCCTACCCGAATCTGAAACCCCTTTTCTTAGGCAAACATGAGAAGAATAAACCAACCTTTTTCCGACGGTTGAAGTAGATCCTTCGTTGAGCTTTTATCCCCTTGCTGCTGCTGCTCCTTCCAAAAAGCTTCCCTGCAATCAAGACAAACTATGTATGCATGCTACTGATCTATTATAGGGTTAGAGATTAAACACAAATCAAATAACATAGATAAGACTCATGTATTCGGGACGGGAAAAGTATCTTTTTCATTAAACTCAATATGAACCAACTTACAATGATTTCTGAGGCCGGCCACCGTTCCACGATCCTGATCCTGGGCTCTTCCTCTTCTTTGTCCTCCAACTGTTGTGCTTGAACTTCTCCTAAAGCTTGAGGAAAGGCTAAAGGGTTGGGACAATAATGGACTTGGCAATTTTGGCAGAGTTTCTTTGCTATGATTTTTCCCTCCTTTGAATAGTACCCCTACCCCTCCTTTTATAGGCTAGAAGGAGCTAGGGTTTTAGGCGAACTCTCGGCCATGCATGGCGAAGAGTTCCAGTTAACTGACAAAAAGCCTCGTGTCCCGGTGGAAACTTTCCTGATTTTTTGCTTTGTTAGGTACCCGCGGGCTGTAGTGGGTTAGCCCACGGATACCCACGTGTAGTAGAAGGTCAGCAAGCGGTCCCCCGCGCCTAGTGAGAGGTTAGGGCGCGGATTGCTTGTTTTAAGTGGTTTTTCAAGGTTTTATTCAGCATGGCTTTGGCTAGGAAGAGGTATGAGTTGGCCTGATGCCAGGTAAGCCTGTGTGGTGCATTTTAGTGTTATAACAATGATACATTAAAATCCTGTCATGATGGTCCATGTGGAGGCCATTTTGTTGATAAAATAACAACATACAAGATATTACAGTCTGACTACTATTGAACAACTATTTTCAAGGATGCAAAGAAGTATGTGGCCAACTGTGATGATTGTCAGAGGATGGGAAAAACTACCACAGTTGATAAGATGCCTCTCCAAGATCAGGTAGTAATTGAAACTTTTGAGAAATGGGCTTTGGATTTTGTAGGACCCATTAACCCTATGTCTCGAAGGAAGAAGTACATCATGGTCTACATGGATTATGTGACCAAATGGGTGGAAGATAAAGCTTTATATTCTACTAGTGAACAATCTATTATAGATTTTCTTTTTTAAGAAATATTCACTCGCTTTGGTGTGCCTTGAGAAATATTAACTGACCAAGGAACCCAATTCACATCCAATTTGATCAAATCTATTACTGAATAGTATAAAATTTAACATAGAAACTCTTCATCTTATCACCCTCAAGAAAATGGGCAGGTGGAATCAACTAACAAGGTGATTGAAGCTATTCTTACCAAGACTGTTTAGCTACATCATAAATATTGAGTTGATAGGTTTCCTGAGGCCTTATGGGCCTATAGAAAATATTGGAGAAACAAAATAGACCATACACCTTATGAGTTGGTATATAGGAAGCAGGTGGTGTTTCCCATAGAATTCTAAGTGAAAACCTTCAGGGATTCCATGCAATTAGGGATGGATTTGGAGGAAGCTCAAAAACAAAGGATATTCCAGTTGAATGAGCTTGATGAGATCAGGAAATATTCTCTTCAAAGGAATACCCATATACAAGAACAAAAGACTAAATGGGATGACAATTACATCAAGGAAAAGTCTTTTCATTCAGGTGATTGGGCCCTACTATATGATAGTAAGTTCAAGAATTTTAAAGGTAAATTATATACTATATGGTTGGGACTCTATGAATTTGATATGGTTTACAACAATGGTTCAATTAAGATAAATACTATTGATGAGAATCATGCATCCTTTGTCATGAATGAACATGGATTGAAGTTTTATCATAAGCCTCTATCCAAAGAGGATTTTTTCATGCATGTTCTTCAAAATTATGAAATGCAATTGGTAAGAAAGGGGACTTCTCATCTCGTTGATCCACCACAGTAAGTATGTTGTGTGAATTGATTTGGCTCTATACATATCTATAAATAGGTGTGTCATTAGATAGAAATTTTTGTGTTACTAACAAAAACAAAAAGTTGATTGTGTTCTCATGTAGATAATTGAATAAGGAGTACATCTGCTAGATGTAGGTTTATCCATTTATCTGTCTCTGGTAGATCATGTATGGAAAAGGAGCTAAATGGAGTTTTATTTAAGTTTTTCAGACTCCTAAAAATTGAAAATACCGGCGAGTAGGAACTGGCCCGAGCTTGAGAAAAATCCACAGGATAGTAAATGGAGTTTTCTTTAAGCTTTTCAAACTCCTAAAAATTGAAAACACTGATGAGCAGGAACTAGCTTGTGCTCGAGAAAAATCCACAGGAAAGTAGATGGATTTTTCTTTAAGTTTTCCAGACTCCTTAAAATTGAAAACACTGGTGAGCATTAACTAATATGGGCTCAAGAAAAATCCACAAAATAGTAGTAGTTAGTGTTATTTTTTATAATAAAATGGAAGTGGAAACAGAAGCAATGATCAACTTGGTTCCAAAAAGAGGAGTACTATGAATCTCAACATGAGGTTTTTCAGCCACAGAGTACCTTCTTGTTAAAGAGCTTGGAGCCCAGTCATTGAATTATTTTGCTTCATTTTCTAACACTTCCCCTGCAATTTTAGAGTTTCTGTATGAGGTGTTGTTTGTCGTTTTACCTATATGGTCCTTCAGTAGAATAAAATCACATGTTCTCTTCCATAGCAAAAGGAAATTCCAGTAATTTCTACTAAATGCATCCTACAAGTTCTAGTCTACAGAATACGCCACCATGTACCTTATCCAATTTTCCTTGGGTACCAGAATACAAATTTTTGGTGATTCGGTACTATATAACATCTCTGTGATGTTCCGGTACTACAAATATTCTCTCTGTGTTCATCCGGTACTGGGAAAGTCTCGGTGTTGTTCCGGTACTGAAAATATTCTCTCTGTGTTCATCTGGTATTGGGAAAGTCTCGGTGTTGTTCCGGTACTGCAACAATATTCACCTTTGTGTTCATATGGTACTGAGGGAGAAGGCTTGTGTTGGTTTGGTACTACAACAATTTTCTACAGTGGTCCAGTACTAAGCTATGATCCGGTATTGGTGATGAAGTTTTGGTAATTCTTATTCTATACTCAAAGTTTTTTTTGCTTGATACAAATGCTTCAAGTAATAAGAGGTATAACCTCACTATTTTATCCTTTTTTATTAAAGAATCATACTGATTATGTAATAAATACGTGGTTACTCTCATGCATCCTCCTTTCCTTAATTATTACGAATTCCCTACCATGACCTTCTAAAATCTCGAGGGTATTTCCTACTAAAGAAATCACTCATATGCACTAGAAGCTTTTGATGGGTTGGTCATAATATGTTGAGAGTACAAAGTAATTATACCTTTAAAAGGACCAATTTCATTCTCATGGTCAAAGACCTTTGTTCATATGGTGAAGAAACATCATAGTTCCATAATCCAACATCATTCCATGAGGATGATTTATTTAAACCATGTCCTAATGCATGTCAAATCCATGATTCTTTTCCGGTCACTATGGCGTCAAATGATTGCATAACTGTGAATTCTAGTCACATCGACCATATCTCCTGTAATCATTACCCAACATTACCATGAACATGATCTGACACAAACCTCCATACGATTTTTTTTAAGTTATTCATGGATACGACTTACCTTACCTCACAATCATTACCACTAAATTGACCATTGTAATCTGAATTCCAACTTATAACGCTCCTATGGATGGATTTTCCATCCAGATGAGTGTTATTTACCTGTTCATTTTCCATAAAATATCCATTTACACTGTGTTTTGTCCCTTCATACCATTTTCACACTCCGTACCCTTCCGGTACTCTATCGCATGCTTCTTTGTTCCAGTACTAAACCTTCGTTCTTCATCCTGTGGCCATATACACTGTTAGAATTGCTCTGGAGTGAACATGGGGGTTGATAGACATGAACCAGTGTTCCAATTATACAGGGAGATGCAGGAATACCAAGCTTGCAAAGGAAAATTTGAGTAGGCCAGCTAGGATCCATTTTCGGAAAAATTCAAAGGTTATCATGGGGGGGTATCTCTTTCTTTTGCTTAGACCTATGATGGCAATATTTTCTAGTTTGGGAAAATGAAATTAACAATTACAGAGGACACCATAGTGGAATCTATAGGCTTTCCTTCCTCTGGAGAGAAATATTTTAAGGGGGTGATCCTCGACAAAAATCTTTGTCAGACATTTCTAAAGACGAAACACCAGGATCCCGATTGGACCAAAGGTATTCCTCTTATTTGTATTAAGGAAGAGTACTAGACAATTCTCATCATCCTGCAGAGGTTTCTCACTTGTGAAGGGAGGTATGTCGTGACCTTATTATATCATTTAAAGATTTTGTCACACTTTGAAGGTGGGCCACGAATTGACTTTCCCCATTTCCTCTGGATGAGTCTACACAAAATTGTTATGGGAGATAAATAAGCATCTAAGAAACCTGAAACTATTATCCATCAACATGGCTTAATGAAATTATTGGTTATCCATGCATTGAGAAAATAAGGGAGTAGTTGGAAATAACTCCTTCAACAAAAAATTTCTCAAGAGAGAGTTTCTAAATCTATAGAAGAACATGAAATAGAGGCATGTAGTGAGGGGTCCAATAGAAAGACAAGGGAAAGGAAAAGCAAAGGGAAGAATTTAGGAAATGAAGAAGTTGTTGTTACACCTAGTTCATCCCAACCTATTGATAGATTGGACGAGGGTAAGTCTTTTATGATAAAGGATCCTACTGCATCCAGGAGAAAGAGGACCTCCCATTCTCAGAAACCAAGTCCAACCCTGGTCCCTAAAACTAAATTACCACGCAGTAAGAGGTAGAAAATAAAGAAATTTAGGCAAGGTGAACTTTTAGATAGTGATCCTAAGGGAACTATTGAATTATCACCAAATCTAGTTATCAATTTAGAGAAGGCCCATGAAATAAATATTCAAAGCAGGAGATAGATTCAAAAGAAGGATGTGCCAGAAAAACAAATGCCATAGGATCCTACTACATCCAGGAAGGAGAGTTCATCCCAATATAAGGAACCAAGTCCATCCTCGATCCCTAGAATTCAATTTCCATGAAGTGAGAGGTGAAAAAGAAGAAATATGGTCAATATGAAGTTTCATATGGTTCCCCTAAGGAAACTATTGAGTTTCCTCAAGATCCAGTTAGTAAGTTGGAGAAGACTCCTGAAGTGAAAATTGGAAGTAGGGGGAAGCCTAAAATGAGGAATGTGTAGAAAGAGCCAACTCTTGTATATACACCTCCACCCCCTAGGGTAAAAACAAGGATTGTACAGAAAGAGAAAAATTACATACCTTCACTTCAATCCCCTAGAGTAAAAATGAAGAAGGTACAAAATAAGTAAACTCCAAAGCTAACACCTCAGTCCTCTAAGGTAAAAACAAAATTTGTGCAGGAACAACAGGTTCTGAGATCTACATATGCTCCTACAACAAAGAAGAGAAAATTGTTTGGGAAACTTCTACTCCTGTCAATACATCTAATGAATCCTCACATCTAGTTCATAGAACTAAAAGAAGCATGGATAAACAAATGATAATTCCATATGTTCCTTCTTTTCCAAAGGATCCTATTGATATTCCGACTTCTCCAGAGAAGGAAAGTTTCTATGGAGAAATGATTAATGATATCAAGGGGTTAGTAACAGAGACCTTAAGAGGTTTAAGGAAGGAGGTGGAAGCCCGAGGCAAGGTAACTGAGAAAGTAACCATATCTGATCCTATCGGTTCCAGCTTGAGCAAGAAGAAGTTAGTATTGAAGGTTTGGAAACTTACAAAACAAAATAAGAAGTTAGAACAAGAGTTTACAGAGTATCAAGTTTTAGATAGGAACAATAAGGCATAAAATGCACAATTGAAAGAATATAATCAAAGGTTATAGGATGCGCAAGAAGAATTCTCTGCTAATCTTAACAAAGTTCTTTGTTTGATCCAGTACACAAGGGTTATTAAGAAGGAGCTTAGGAGTGAGGCATATGGTTTCAATGTTCTACAACCAGACAAATGATGTTCAGACAGGATGGAAGACAATTTCAATTTTGAAAAATTTTGAGTACCAATTTTGACATTTTTGCATGGGAACATGTAATGAATTAAGCATGGGGGAAATGTTGGGTCTCCATTTTGACACCAATATTACCCTATCTTATATTCTATATTGATCAATTTTACCTCTGACATATGCATATGTTGTCTATTTATTTCACAAACCTACCTTGTGACCTTATTTATATGAATAATGAGGTAACCCATGTTAATAGCATGATTTGTTTGATTCCTTAATTAATTCGGACTAAATGATTGTTCTTTATGCTTCTAATTACTTTGATTACTTTAAAAAAGCTTCATGACAAGGAATTATCGCATTCAATACTCATATTTAGGATTCGTCTGGTACTTCCGTTGGTCCAGTAGTGCAACATTAAACTGTTCTATTATGGTACTCCACCTCATATGGTACCAACTCTGCACTGATCTAGTACCAACTCTGAGTTGATATGGTACCAATATCTGTTACTGTGTTAGTCTGGTACTAAAACCGCTTCTACATGATGGAAATTTTGAATGAGTAATCTGGCGATGGCTCCAAGAAATTACTTGAATGGAAGCATCCTTGGTTTGTTTGAAGACCACGATAGAATTCATCACTCATGCACTTCATGTCATGAGGATGAAGTCCATACCTTGATATATGATATGTTCACCAATTGTAATATTTTGTAAACATTCGATTATTATCTTCAGACATTGATTGTAATGACTAACCTTATTTAAAAGGGATGTTGTATAGATGATCGATAATAGAGATAATATACATTGTTATGCTGGGAAATTGAATTCTGAATTATTGATTCACTCGTTTAATTGAAAGAATACAAATGCTAGTTTTTTCAATTCATGGATGTGAGTAAAGTATATATTATGTAATTTCTTTAGAGATACCTTTTTGGTCCGGCAAGGGCCCACCACCCCAACCAAGGTAAGTCTCCCTGTATATGTTTATGTGTGGACATAAGTTAATTGTGTGCAAGAGTGCAAATAGAGTAATTGTGTATTGCAAATGATTATGAGTGCATGAAATTTCCTAAGTATAAAATAGATATCTAAATAGATACATGTTTATTTTGGATCAGTGTGAATGAATTAATATACATTAAGAATAGTAGATGATTCTATTTATGTTTCTGCAGGGTGATATTTAGTCAAAAAAAGATGGGTAGATGTTTGGGATTGTTAGATAAACAATTGTTATTTTTATGAATTTGGAAGTCTTAGTAACTGTGTTGTCCTCAGTAGGCACAAGAACAAGTAGACTGCATATCTCACCCTTCATGCATTAGTAATGAAGTCTTTCAATCATATTGATTGTCTCATGTATTGAGGAATGATTTTTTGATTGGAATTGATTAGCTCATGATTGGTTTCTTTCCAAGAGTAAATAGAGTGAATTGTAAATTGTTACGTGAATTCAATTGCTACAGGAAGCGGGGTCTTAGTTCATCTTTTTATTTCACGATCTTATAATGAACATAATTGTTATCTAAGCAAGAACCTTTTCCAACTGAGCATTTTCTTGAGATTTTTACTATGAGCTTTATCTTCTAGTTTGAAGTTGTGTGAATAATAATGTTTAGATATTCCAAAAACAAAGTATTTTTTTATTGATTGTTTCTTGATTGAGCTAGACACAATAGACATAGATAGATTACCTATTTTCGACACATATAGTGTAACAACTCTTTTGATTATGAAGCCTTTACAACCCACTATGAATCAATTTGGAGGAGGATACTATCTTGTTGGGTAGGGATAGGGTGTAGACCAAAATCCTTCTTGGAATGCAATTTCTAAAAACTAGTCTTTCTCGGGACCTTGATCTCAAATTCTGCAACCAATTGTCGCCACCAGTTTAGTCACTACAAGTCATATTGGATATTGGTCAACAACCTCTGCAAGACATGTTGAAGACGAACAACTAGTCGTTGCAATTCATGCTGGGGGCACAACTCTAGTCACCATGAGTCATACTGACATCACATATCCAACCACAATATGCCATGTTGGAGAATCATCACCAAACTTTGTACATCATGTTCAGGATGAACCACTAGCCTCTGCAAGTCACACTGAGAGCATGTCACTAGCCATTGCGAGTAATGTTGAGGGAATTCATACGATTGAGAAGCCTCTATATATAGGACGTAAGCCCAAGTTCCTTTGTAGGATTTATAAAGGAGGTCATTTAAATCACTTGTTCCCTACTACTATTGTAGTAGAAGAAGCACAGTCTTTGTATGATAAACGTGTGGGTTCAGTGTCGTCTTTAGTGTCCCAAAATTCTACTTCTTCTTTTATGGACACAACAATCATGCCAATGAAATCTTCACCTGACACCACTGCTATTTTGAGGAGTGAGGCATCTTTTGACCATGTCATTTACATTTCTAGTCATGTACCTTCTGAACAAGAGAGAGTTTTTCTCTCATTGAGTATGCTCCCTCCAAGTCTTAGGAAGGTTCACATTGACTAGGATGGTCTTTTGGGGTATAAAATTCCTTTTTCTATGCCCTTTCAGATTAGGGGCATTCTTTCATATATCATTGAGAACGTAAAATCCATGAGTATTTTATCCCCCTCTACGTGGAAAACTCTAATTTTTCCCAAGATTGTGTCAGTTGTTCGTAAATTCCCGGCCTTTCACAAAAGTTCCACATGGGAGCCCTGTCCTCCCCCATGACATGCCACTTAGAAAAATCCCAACGAGTCTATATTAATCTCTTTTATGACTCTCTAAAAACGAGAAAATATTGTCGAGTGAACATGTCTCTTTCACACTCGTAAATTGGTTTGAAAGGATGTCTATTTGGTGTAGTTTAACCCCTTTTTTCAAACCAAGTATACTAAATTTACGAAAAAAGGACATTTGTTGGCGTTAAGTTGTAATTGCATCTCATTCTCTTGCTTGCAGTATTGATCCTATTGTCATCTCTCTCTTTCACATTATAATATTATCACCTAAGTAGTTTGCATCATTAGCCAAACAGATCCTTGTTTATATCCTTTGCATCTTGAAAACCTATACCCGAAGAAGAAACATTTCCCCCAGTGTCCATATCCTGCATGCACCTCCTTGAATTGAGCATAGGTATGTTCCATTGTTGAAAATAGTTTCTTACTAGAGACACTCATTTCCTCCTCTATATCATAACATTCACTTTACTATGAAAAAACAAAAAAAGGACGGGCGGGAAAATAATATTATCTTATATTGGCAACAGTCGTGTTTCCTTTGAGAAGAGCACACACTTTTGAGTCCACTTGTCATCAAAATTTTGGGTTTAGCATGACCTTAGGAAGATGATCTCGTTACTTAGAGTTTACTTCCCCGACTGGTTACTCTTCTAGTCCCTATGGAGAGTTTGATTGGTTCCTCCTGCATCACAAAGTTTCATCATCGAGTCTATGTTTCTAGAGTCTTCCATATGTCTCATGCTCTTGTTCAAAGGATGTCTATCAACCTATGTCATCCATTCCTCATAACTCTTGACTTTCCATGTCGACCATACCCTTAGTGTGTCTCAGAGTTACATGAAGTTGTAGTCCTATCGTGCACCATGGTTCTAATTTCATCATTGGTAGGTAACCTTGAACCAAAGAGTCGACATTTCATCATTGGTCATTGACTGGGGGGTTTCCTTTGTGTTCGACGACAATAAATATATTCACACGTTGGGATTCATGCAGTGTCTTGGATTCCATTAACCATATTGTTGGTTTCCTCACCTTTGTCAATGATTTTCCTTATTGGTTTCTATTCAGAGGTTATTTTTCATGTACCACTTTCATCTAGCACACACGAAATATGCATAGGGTCCTTGGCTCATGAACATGTTCTTCGTTTGAATTCCTCCAAATCATCAAGATACCTCTTTGTACCTCATGTTTAATGATGAGTGATGCTTTAATGCTCTCCTTTCAACTGGTCTCCTTCCATCGACTTCATCCCATCTATTCTGGAAATGAGGCCTAGAGTCCTATGAGTACCTAGAGGCTTGCAGTCATTAGTGGCAGTTTCTCCCACCATTGATAGTTGGGAATACATCAATGTCTCCTGATCAATGGATTCTTCAATTGTTTGACCTCAACACCTTTATTCACACTTGTAAGAATGTACTTGGTGCCTTGATACCTACTTTCATTATTGGTAGGTTGTCTCATGTTTGTTAACGGTATACCTTAATGACCGGTAATCAAATGAAGTCTCATTGTGTTCGAACTCAACTCATTTATTCATATCATGTAGACTTGCACCTTTGGATGATCGTGTAGAATACTTCAATACATCATCTTATAGTTGCAACTTTCCTACGTTGTTGTTATCTTTCATTGGACCAATACCTATGTGACCTCAATGACCATGGGAGATCAGATTGTACTCCATTGTATACATATATCTTCATATTGATTTTGATATTGGTTTTACTAGGCCTTGTTCATGACTATGAAATCCTATGGCATGTAGCCACCTTTGTGTTTCCTATGCATGGACATGAACAATTGTTTGGTATATTTTCACATGGATCTGCAGTGTAATTCAAATTGGCAACCATGTGCACAAAGTCAATACATATTGTAATATTCTCATGAGAAACCAGCTCATCCAACTGGGTCTCCATTGATCCACTTCTGGGTATTATAATGTATTTCAACCAACCCAGATACTCCTCTAACCTCACACATTAGGGGGCATCTGTTATAGAAAGATTTCCCTGACCTTATGAAAATTTTCTTAGAATGCCTTTTCCATTTCCCTATGTAGACTTGAAGTCCCTTTTTGTAGTTCTCAAAGATAAAAATAATATATTTCCACATATACATGCCCTAACTATTATACAACATGCGTATATGAAGGTTTCACCATTAAAACCCGCATACATCAAGTTTTGTTTCTAAAATTAAAAATGGTGTCGGGTTTCCATGTCACGTCATGAGATCCATGATCCTTTACCTTCCATATACTGGAAACATTCTGACTCATCCCTTTAGTTCCATTTGAAGGCTATAAATGGGCCATATCCAAATTGTGGAAAATATGGGAATAATTCAACTTTGAGAGCAAAGTTACCCTAGAGAAATTACTCACTTCATATTGAGTCTACATCCATTTATCCTTTTAAGTCTGAACACATTGTTCATCCCCCAAGCTCTTCCATACTTAATGGAGAACCTCATTGTCTCTCTTATATGAGCTTGCCTTTGGTGGAGGATTGAAGTGGTGGAGGCCCAACTGGAAGGGACTTAGTTTCTTGGATCTGAACCATGCTGACACATAATTTTTTCATTCATACACTTTTTTTTATTACATTTTAATAGAAATACTCTCTTCTCATCCAATTAATGTCTTACAAATATTTGAATTGTTATTCCATGGGCATATTTGTTATGAATATTGATGGATTATTCTATCAAATGTGATAATTTTATATATTATCACCATGTTCTTGTGTATCTTGGTTGTTGAGGACAAGTTGCAGGTGTATTGATTTGATTCAAGTGCTCAACGATGGGCTTCATCGAACGTCTAGACGAGGTAGGCTCTTTATCTTGTCTTGTTAGCATATTTGTTTATATAACATACTTGATATTAGAGTTGATTTATGAAATCATTTCCATTTTTTGTGGTTTACCCTATTCCATAGAGATATTTTCCTCGTAACATCACTTTCCCAACAGATGAGCTACTTCAGAAATAAATTGAGTTTAGATGGAGTTAAGACTGCCAAGAGTCATTCAAAATTTTAAATACGCAACTGATCAAAGATGTCAAACAGTTTGTTGAGGTTGATGGAAAGTTTGTATGTATTGTTGGTTTTCATTGATTTCAACCATTGGAGAGTGATATTTTAAATTGATTTCAACCCTTAGTGATTGACTTCAACCCTTGGATAAAGTCAAGTAGCGAATTCGGGTAGCATAAAGGTTTGGGTAATGGACCCAAGTTTGTTTGATGTATAATGATATGAGTTTTAATATAGTTTAAGGTAATACTATTCTATATTGGTATTACATGTCATTCCATTTCCAGTGGTATGTGGAACATCACATAACTCCTCACGGTTAGAGAATTATGGCCATGTGAAGTTGGAGAACCCAGGTTTGGGTAATGGACCCAAGTTTGTTTGATGTATAATGGTATGAGTTTTGATATATTTCTAGGTAATACTATTCTATATGTATAGTACATGTCATACCATTTATGGGGGTATGTGGAACGTCACATAACTCCTCACGGTTTGAGATTTATGGCCTTATGAATTTGGAAGACCCTCATATGTTGGCTTGAAGCCCCAAAATGTCAAAGAAGTCAAATTTCTTGCAAAGAAGAAATTATTTAAATAATAAAGTGAAGTGACAAAGTAAAAAAGGATTATTTAAATAATAAAGTGAAGTGACAAAGTCAAAGAGGGTTATTTAAATAATAAAGTGAAGTGACAAAGTCAAAGATGATTATTTAAATAATAAAGTGAAGTGACAAAGTCAAAGAGGATTATTTAAATAATAAAGTGAAGTGACAAAGTCAAGGAGGATAATTTAAATAATAAATTAAATGGATAAATTTCTAATTATGGAAAGTGGTTAGAAGTGGGTTAGCCCTAAAATAAGGAAATTGGGTTAAGATGGTTAAAAGGTAACCCCTTGAAGAAGCTACATGAATGTATAAATAAGAGGCAAGGCTCTCTCATTTTAATCACACTTGAGCATATTGAATATCTAAAGGTGACTGAGGTAACCAAAGGATATCTAAGCCGAATTTCAAAGGGAAGGTGAAGTAAATAAGGCCAAAATTCAAGGGAGGATAAATTCTTTTGATGATGCTTTCTAAGGTATGTTATTTACAGGTCATCTCACCATTTTCGCAATAACTTGTTTTCTAGAATGATTCAGACCGTGAAATTGGGAGGACATTGAGGAAACATATCCAAGTAGTTGTGGCACAAATTTCATCTTGTGGATCATTTTAGTTTTGGATTTACACTCCGTGGAAAATAGGGTTTGTGGCTAGTCCTAAAACCAGTCTAAAACGAGTCTTTTTGGTAAAAATGTCATAACTTCTTCGTAACAGATCCAAATTCAGTAAGAACAAATGTGTTGGATATATTACATTATGTAGTATTTTTTGTACAATTTTTATATCCATACAACAAACATTCTGTGCGGGGCATGCTCTACAAGTTCGCTCTCTAGAATAATCCAAAATTCAACAAGGTATGCCATTTTTTCTATAACGCCTTTTCTGAGAGGCTGAAAATAGTGACACCTAGAGGAATTGTATAAAACACACTGAAGAACATTGTGTACTATTTTCAGATCTTTATTCATTATAGGTACATAGTTATGATTATTTCAATTTAGGGTTGTTGACTAATCCAAAACTAGTCATGTGAGACTAAAGTAAAGTTTGATGAATATTATAGTCTCTTATTGTTAAAGTTAAGGAAGGTTTGCAGATATGTGATCATATACACCAGGTCTATTACAGAGTTACAAATCATATTTGGATGATGAAATTGATGAGTTATTTTGGTTGAGGTACATGTTGGGTACATGGTTGAGACAAGTAGTTTATGAGTTGGCACATACATGAGGTGTATAGTTGATGATGTTGGTACACCTTGATAAGACATAGTTGATGAGTAGTTGATACATGATCGATACATAATTGGTACATGGTTGTAGGCACTTGTTATTAGTATTATTGACACATGGTTTATGAATGATGTAGCATACTTGTATTGGTATATTATTAGAAGAACATATCGATCTTGGTGATGATTATGAGTTATAGAGTTATGCCTGGTTGATGCACATCTTTTAGAGTTATCTTGGTGATTGTTCTTGGTGAGTAGATCTGATTTGGTTGATAATATTTATGAGACGTGTTGTTGTGATAGGTTTTTTGGAGAGGTTGTTGTGATATGTTGTTTGGACAAGTTGTTGTGATAGGTTATTCGTACAAGTTGTGTGCATGGTTGATGCACTTATTCATGGTACAGGTTGAGGTACAAGTTGGTGCATGGTTGATTCACTTGTTTATGGTACAGGTTGATTACAGGTTGTTTGGTACAAGTTGGTGCATGGTTGATGCACTTTTTTATGGTACAAGTTGATTACAAGTTGATATACAGGTTGATGCAAGGTTGATGCATGGTTCAGGTGATTAGTACAGGTTGTTTGGTGAAGGTTGATTGGTACAGGCTTACAGAAGTATATCTCACAGCGATAGTGTGACAGTGGTTCCATCATTCTACTTATATACCGGGGTGGTTGGACGGGGAAAGGACAGGTGGTTGCAACCACCTTCCAGTTGTAGTTGGAGAACATAGGAGTTGGTAGCCAGATAATTGGGGAGTTGGAGTTTCCCTCAGGTTGTAGCTTGAGAAATTAGGGAGTCAGAGCCTCCTTGCAATTGTAGCTGGAAAAAAAAGGAATTTGGTGCTTCCAATGAATGTAATTCTTAAAGATATATAAGAAAAATCATTTTGTGGTTTTCTCCCGCTTTGGGTTTCCATGTAAAACACTGGAGTATTTTTCATTTGTGTGATTTCTCATTTTTTCATTGTTTATTTATTCTGCAACTATTGGATGATAATGCTACATTGATAAAAACATGTTAAGAACCAAATATCAATATAGCATAGAAAAACCTCAGAAAAAGTATTGAACGCCTTGAAAAAGAGATAATTTCATATAATAAGCCTCTTCAAGGGGGAAACCTCCTTTTACCCCACTTAAATGTTCAAGTACAAGATGATTCAAAATGAAAATGTATCCTTGGTATATATAGGAGACTAGGAGGTATAATTACAACTAATGGCCTAAAGCCGACATAAATAAAATAACATTACTAATATAATATGCCCCAATTAAGGGGTAATAATCCAATATTAGGGCTTAACATGCCCCTCCCCTTGAGACAAGTGTTGTCTGCAATGCTTCAGTAACTTTGGATGCTTCTGTATAAAAGACTCATCTTCCCAAGTGGAATCTTCAGCCGGTAGTTTCCTCCATTTAATGAGATACTCTGAAATGGATCTATTCCTCAGCTGGTGAATTCTTGTGTTAGTGATGGCTTCAGGCTCCAATATGATTTTTCCTTCCTCAGCAAGTTCTGGAAATATAGTTTGATCTGGGATCTTGGCACCTATAACCTTCTTTAAGCATGAAACCTAGAAAACTGGGTGTACTCGTGAATATGCAGGCAACTCCAATTTGTATGCCATAGTGCCAATCTTTTGCAACAGCTTATAAGGGCCATAGTACTTTGGTGATAATTTATTATCCTTCTTGGCTTGCTTGAGGGACATTTGTTTGTATGGCTGTAGTCATAAAAATACCCAATCGCCTACTTCAAAACTTTTTTCACTACGATGTTGATCTGCTTATTGTTTCATGCGATTATGTGCCATGGTCAGGTTGTCCTTTAAGATTTGGAGAACTTGTTGTTGATTCTCGATGTGATCTTCCACTGCTTGAACTTTAGATTTTTCTTTTAGAGAAGAAGTGATGGAAGGAGGGTGGTATCCAT
>ML793552.1:196749-206749 GCA_009831015.1 Picea engelmannii
ATGATAGGATGAGCTATGAGTCAATTGAGTACCCAAACAAGAAAATAATTATGTCCAAAAATGTCCAGTGAAGATGGGATCTCTGTCACTTACAATAATATTTGGGTTGCCATGTAGCTTTTGAACTGTCTCCATGAATGTGGCGACAATTGTACTAGCTTTGAAGGGATGAGAGAGTGCACAAAAGTGTGTGTACTTGGTCAGTCTATCAATAGTCACCATGATGACACTCTTTCCTTCAGACTTTGGTAACCCTGTGATGAAATCCATGGAAACCTCCTCCCAGCGCTGACTTGGGATGGATAATGGTTGTAAAAGACCCAGGGTCTTAATTTTTTCCACCTTATTTTGTTGGAAAACCAAAAATTCTACCACAAACCTTTGAACATTAGTTTTAAGGCCATCCCAAAAAAAATCCTTCTTGACTCTATGGTAGGTTTTCAAAAATCCTGAGTGCCCTCTAACTGGAGAGGTGTGCAATTCCAATAGTACATTTTGTTTGAGTTGGGAGTTCTTACATAAATATAAGCGATCTTTGTACCATAGTGAATCATTTTTCCATGTAAATGTATCTGATGCACTGGAATCCTGTGTAATTCCCTAATTTAACAAAGCCTAATTTTTTTTTGTAAATTTAAACAATTACAATTATTTCGATGTATAAGCAGCAGAAATTTAAATTTATGAACAACATGATAATAAATTTAAATAAACATCACATATTCATGAGAATGCATAAATAAAAATACCTTTGTATGATGCTAAATTCCCGACCTCTGGTTGTCCTCTCTGCTGCTCTATCCAGACTCTGCCCAAAACTGAATCTTCCTCCCTGCCAACTAGGAACAGAGCCTGTCCAACTCCCTAGCTCTAGGATTCTGTGAGGATTCCTAACCCCCGAGCCAAAAACTCCAAACAACCTAATGCACCCCTATAATAGTCCACCCAAACCCCAAAACCAAACTCTAAAACCAGAAAAATATCCAACATAAAATACAAAAAATACAGTCCTCTCCTCCAATAATGCTCCTCTCCCCAAAATTTCATAATCCTCTCTCGAAGGCCTCTACCCAGTCATATCCCCCTACATTCACCGACTCCTACCCTCATTTAATTCCACCCACCTTATCCCTCCATTTATTACCTTATCCTTCCATTTATTACCTTATCCCTCCACTCAATGCTTCATCCCCCTGCATAGATAAAGTTTTATAATAAATAAATAAAAATTATTAAGCTCTTAATTCATTACCCAAACCTTTAATGAGTTAATTAATTAATCAATAGATATAAACAATAAATAAATAAATAAATAATATTATTGATAAATAATCATTGTTTAACTAAAATATATTAGGACAGTTAATTATTTAATTAAATATACTTGATAAACCCTATGCAACTATTTAACTAGGGTTGTTACATACACCCACCCTTCAGGAAACTTCGTCCCGAAGTTAAGGTATTTTATGATAAAAGGGAAAAGAAACATGGTTCACACATTCATAGCAAATAATTGTCATTATTAGTAAGTAAGCCAAGAAACTCATTCATACTAGTGTACATGCGCAAGAAATGCATGTGTAGCTAGTACATACTGTTACACATTATTTTCGTCATCCCTATGACCATTAATGATGTAAACCTATATGTTGCCTTCAGAGGGGTCAATGGCCTGAGTTCCTGAAGAAAGAAGAGAGAAGAACTTTTCCTAAGAAAAGAAGTTGCATTCTCCTTTGTAAAAACCCTATTAAAGAGGAATAGGCAGGGTGCGAGAATGCCTCATTCTCATAGGTTTCACCGTAGCTGGGTTGCGAGAGGTTTGCAGGTTTCTCTATAGGTAGGGTGCGAGAATGCTTACACGTGGGAAAAACGATCGTTTTCTCAAATCTTCTAGAAGGAGAAACTTCCATGGTGAGGTGGCATCCGAATGGTTTGGATCTTACTCGCTTTCATGATTTAGTGGGATCATCCTAACCTATTCACCTTATCCTCTTCAACTTATAAAAGGAGAGGAGATCTCATGGAGAAAGTGAGATTTGGAGATTTTTGGATTAGCTTAAGTTGGATTTGGCTTGGAATTATTAGCTTGGTTAGAGTGGTTTTGAGTTTTTCCTTTGTCAAGATAGATTGTGAATATTATCAAATCTGTGCTCTCAGAATTCTTGGAGTGAAAGTGTGTGGGGAATGAAGGACAGTTGGAAGGGACCTTACGACATCAAGGCCATGGTTGTAATCTCTCTTTCACATTTAATATGATACNNTAATATGATACTTTCCTAGAAAGCTTGTCGCGTTTTATTGTATGATTCCTTGATCACATACATAGGTTTATATTGAGTTTATGCTATTACTATCACTTTGGTTGGTTGCGTTATTTTGCAGGATCATCATTGTATGAGTGTTGGAACGAAGCTAGGATGGAGATGGCGAGATGAAGTGATTTTTAAAAGGTATGTCACCTATCCCTCTTTAGTTAGTAAATTCAATATTTAAAACTTAAGGAAAGTGTCATGTTCTGGTGTGTTTTGTTCTAGATCTAGGTGGATCTAGGGAGATCAGTTAGTGTCCACACCTACCAATTTATCCTATAAAACATACAAGTCTCGTTCATGTACTAATATCAATAACTATCATCTCTATAGTAATTTCCATATGCATCCAATACCTTCAACAAGACTATTCATTTTATAAAAGAAAATAAACCAATCTAATGTTTGCGAAATCCTTTAATTTCAATTATCTAGATCAACAACATTATTTAGACAATTGTAATTTAATTACATAATTATGAATATTCATATATATATGCATTTTCTTTTCAGAAGGAAAAACAATAAATTCCACCATAAGACAAATCTCCATACACTGTCAACTATTTCTACTCATCCTTCCTCCCTAACTTACTTCCATATTCCATTCCTATCCTTCCTCTGCTGGACTATCTTGGAGTGTCAACTATATTGACCTAACTCCAAATAGAACCCATAAGAGGAAGTGTCACTATCTTGACCAAGCTTCCCCAGCAGGCAACTGACAGTCATCATCACACGTCTAGGGGAGTGTGAGCTAACACCATCCTCCCATGACTTTAGGTTTCAGAGGATACACGGTGGGAAATGCCTCTACCCCTCCTAATCATAACTAGGGTCCACACCCTACAATGGAATTTATATTGGCACTGTGTTGTTGGGAGTTTTGTCATCATCTATTCAGTTTTGGGCAGTCTCACCACCTGAAATCCTGCACTAGTCCACATATCATAGAAATGCATCCAAACCAATATAATTTCACATACAAAAATTCATACCATATTGTTTCTCTGCCAGTGGTCATGAAATCCACTTTCATCCGCATTATCCCTTGGCTATTTCATAGCCCATAACCTCCAGATTAGTCTGTAACACAAAATCATACATTTCTATGCATTGCCATCATGTAATTGCATACAATCATAATTTCAATTCGGTATCCGCGTACCAACAACTTTAACATCAAAATTTTCAAGTTAGAAATAGATCTCATAATACCCCATAATTCAATTAACAACACCCATTCATAAAATTATCATTTACATAATAGATTGCATCATATCCAACATCGTTCAAATAGAATTTAAATCTTCATAGGATTCTCATTCACACAATATGTCGCATCATATCCATCATCATCAATAACATTTAAACATTCATAAAATTTGCATTCTCACAATATATCGCATCATATCCATCACTATCCAAATACATTTAAACATTCATAAAGATTCATACGTCTTAAAAAGTTCAAGTGTATCATTTAATAGTTTCACTTGTGAATAGAAAATAAAGGTGTGTAGGCCTCAGGTAATCCTGGTTGTCTAGGTCAAAAGGTGGTGTTACATACACCCAAACTTCAAGGAACATATTCTTGAGGTTGTCAAAAAAGTGAGGGATAGTCTAGTTATAGTGTCTTAGCGTCTTCCCAAGTAGAAGATCTTGGACTATACTTGTCCCATTGGACCTTAACTTGGTCTACCAGACGGTTCCTGAGCTGTCAGACTCTATGGTCAAATATGCGTAACGGTTATACCGTGAGAGTTCCCACGTCTGATACCTGCAATTCCTTCCAAATTAGCTTATGTGGTTCATCATCAACATAATGATGTAAAACAGATACATGAAAAACATTATGATTTTTATGCAGGTGGGTTGGTAATACGAGACGATAGGCAACAGGTCCAATTTTCTCTTGGATTCTAAATGGTCCTATAAATGGAGGTGACAACTTTGTCCCCTTCCCGAACCATATGGTACTCTTGTTAGGCCTGATACGAATGAAAACCTGGTCTCCCACTTCATAAAATTGGTCGGTCCTGTGTGCATCCACATAACGTTTTTGCCTATCCCATGCTTCCTTTAGTCTCTGCCTAATTTGAATCACATGTTCCTCCATCTCTTGAATCAATTCTAGCCCAATTGTTACTCGGTCTTCTAATCTATCCCAACTCAATGACGTTCTGCATGGCCTTCCATACAGAGCTTCGTAGGGTGGCATTCTAATGGAGCTATGAAAACTCTTATTGTAGGCAAACTCTACCAAAGGTAGGTACTTCTCCCACTGGGTTTGATTATCCATGACATACATCCTAACCATGTCTTCCATGACTTGATTTACTCTCTCGGTTTTCCCATCTGTTTCAGGATGATAAGATGTGCTTAAGTTCAACTGAGTCCCCAACACTGACTGCAAACTTATCCAAAACCTAGAAGTGAATATGGAGTCCCTATCTGAAATGATCTTCTTAGGTATCTTGTGCAAATGGATGACCTCACTTACAAACACACATGCCACATCAGTGACATCGTAAGTGTCTCTAACCAAAATAAAATGATCACTCTTTGTTAACTTATCCACTATCACAAGAATGGAATTGTGTCTATGATATGTGAGAGGCAACCCCACAAAAAAATCCATATAGATGACTTCCCACTTGGACATAGGAACATCATGTGGTTGTAGGAGGCCTGTCGGGTGATGGTGTTCAGCTTTCACTTGTTGACACTCTAGGAACTTGGTGATGAAATGGACTACATCGCGCTTCATTCCTACCCAGAAGAAAAGCTTCTTCATGTCTGTGTACATCTTCTTCACACCTGGATGCACACAATAAAGTGCTCTATGGGCTTCCTTCAGTATGATGCTTCAAATATCCCCATTTTTAGGGATGTACATCCTTCCCTAATATCTTAACAATCCATCTGCTTCCAGACTATATCCTTCATACTTTGGATCTAATTGCCTCCCACTCTGGAGGTTTGAAGTAACCTCTAAATACCAACTATCTCCTTGGAGTTGCGTCAATACACGTTCCCTCAGATTGACTTTAAAGGGTACCAAGGAGAAGACACGTGTTCTCCTACTCAAGGCATCTGCGACCACATTCTCTTTTCCTTTGATATATGAAATACCAAAATCATACTCACTCATGAACTCACTCCATCGCTTTTGCCTAGCATTCAGATTCGTTTGAGTGAAGAGATGTTTTAAACTTTGATGGTTTGTTTTGAGCTCAAAGTTTCGCCCCACAAGATAGCGCCTCCAAAGTTTCAAAGCTAGCATTACAGCTGCCAACTCTAAATCATGAGTTGCGTATAGCTCTTCGTGTTTCTTCAACTTCCTTGACACATAAGCTATCACCCCTCCATCCTTCATTAGCACGGCCCACAACCCTTGCATCGAGGCATCCGTGCAGACTGTGAAGTCCTTTTCCATATCTGACACTCATAGAACTACCGCACTAGTTAGTAACCTCTTAAGTTCAATGAATGCACTATCACATTCTTCTGTCCATTCATACCTGACCCCCTTTCACTGCAAAGTGGTGATGGGTTTCGCTATTTTTGAGAATCCTTCCACAAATCTCCAATAATAACCTGGTATCCCCATGAAGCTTCTCACCTCATGGGCATTTTTCAACACTAGACACTCCATAATGGCCTTTACCTTTTTTGGGTCCACAGAGATTCATTCACCAGAAATGATATGACCTAAATAGTGGATCTCTTTCTGAAAGAAGGAACACTTTGACAACTTCCCATACAATTTGTTCTCTCTAAGGTAGGACAACACCACTCACAATTGTTCCTCATGATCTCTTTCATTTTTGGAATAGATGAGGATGTCATCTCGAAAGACTTATACAAAATAGTGTAAGTACTTCCAGAATATGCCGTTCATGAGGCTCATGAATATTGTTGGCACATTGGTCAATCAGAAAGGTATTACGACAAACTCGGAATTACCAAACTGAGTTTGAAAGGAATTTTTTGGGATATCTCCTTCCTTAATCCTTAACTGATGATACCCTGATCATAAATCAATCTTTGATAATACTGTTGCTCCTTTCATCTGATCGAAGAGGTCATCTATTCACAGAATTGGGTACCTATTTTTCACTGTAGCATGATTCAAGTCCCTGTAATCTATACACAGTCATAAGGATCCATCCTTCTTCTTTACAAATATTACTGGTGCACCCCAAGGTGAGACACTGGGCCTTATTAGCCCTAAGTTCAGTAACTCTTTCAACTGCATTTCCAATTCACAAAGTTTCGGTGCTGTCATCTGATACGGAGTATTGGAAATTGGTTCTGCACTAGGTTTTATCTCAATAGTAAAATCAAGCTCCCTCTCAGGAGGTAACCCTGGTAACTCGTTCAGAAAAACATCCTTAAATTCTAACAATATCGGGTATTGATCCAAGGGGGTCCCCTTCCTTTCATTCACCGCTTTCACTACATATAGTAGACACCCTTGCCTCAAGCATCGCTTAACCTTCATAGTTGAGATAAAGCGTAATGACACCCTTCTCCATACACCCTGGATCTCAACTAGCCTTCCTTCATTGTCTACACAAAGCACCCTTTTTGCGAAACAATCCACCAAATATTGATGAGTTTCAAACCAATCCATTCCAATGATTAGGTCATACGCCCCGAGAGCAGTAACGTATACCTTCAACCTGGTAGTACACACTCCCAGGTCTACTATACAATTATCAATGCTAGGTCCTACCTCTTATTTTTCCCTCGAAGCCATATTGACTTGTTTAAAGTCATCATGCTCGTAGGCTGCCAACCCACTCTTTTCTAATGCAGATGGTGAAATGAAACTATCTGTAGCACCAGAATCAAATAAAATCTTAACATTGATACGATTTAGCATACATGATGACTCCACCACCGTGGATTTATGTTCATCCTGGCGATTATTAACCGCTGCGTAAATCTGGTGGCTGCTACTTGCTCTTCCCATCGGGGCCTTTCCTTCTCTATGCACAAATATTGATTGTAACTCTAGGTAGTCATGCTGGTAATGGGGTCGTCCACATCCCCAACAGGTAACACGGGATTGAACCTACGCACTGTTCTATGACTATCTCTTAAATGAGTTCCTTTCCCTGGAACCCCTACCCCTACTAGTTGCTCCCTGAGATGGTCGTGGACCTGCTTGCATCGTTGGTAATGAACGAGATGCTGCACTCACTGCCATTGAAATCCCTGCGGCTACTGTCCTTGGTGCAACTCCGTTACCATATGGAGGTGGCCTTGAGCCCCCTCCCATGGAAAATGTCCTAGGGGCCTTCCCCACGAATCTAGGATGATGCGGAAAGGTCGGTCTCATACCTCTAATTAAGTTCATGTGTTCCTCCGCATAACATGCATTTTCCACTTCTTCTGCTACTGAAGACAGTTTCCACATCTGCACCATAGCCCTTATCTCAGGGTTTAACCCATAGACAAAGCATTCTATTTGTCATTGGTCATTATCCATGTATGAAACATATTTGACCAATTCCATAAACCTGATCTCGTATTCTTCTACGGTCCTGTTTCCCTGTACTAGAGTGTGAAACACTCCCACCTATTGTTCCTCATAGTAAGTTGGTAGATATTTCCTTCAGAACCTCTCCTCGAAAAGTTCCCAAGATACGGTGTCCAGAGTAAGATTTAGTTTCCTTTCCAGGTTGCCCCACCAGCTCAAGGCACTGTCTCTTAACTAAAAAGTCTTTATCTTCTCCTTTGAAGTGGATGCATAGTCTCTTAAGGAAAAACACCTTGTCATGCCTTCCAACCATGCTTTTTCACATTCACTGGCACGACCCCTGGAAAACTCCGGAAGTTTGATCTTCTACAGTTCTCTAGTGATGTCTTCAGGTGGAGGTCCTCCACCTAAATCCCTTGACGCTTCTGAATCACCCGTTCTAGATGGTGGGGGCTCCACTTCGATCCTTGTTGGTTGTCTCCCCTTTAAAGTCTCATTTATGGCCTCCAAAGAGCGTAGTATGAGAGCTAGTTCAGGCGACGGTGCTGGCAGTGTTGGCGGTCCTTGCGACGATGCTCCTCTGCCACGATTTCCTTGAGTCCTAACCATCTTGTATGATTTAACCTGCATCAACCAAAGTTGTCAGGGTGAGTTCAAGGGCGTTTCACATTTGCACAACTTAAAATAGAAAGTAGGTTTAGGCGTAAGTTTTTTTTACTTGTCTGTAAATAGACGTTACTCTCTTTAGGGGAGTGGCTAGGTTAGGGTTAAAGCATATAAGCTTGATTTCTTCACCTAAGAAAACTATTGACCCTCTCCCTGGTAGTTACGCTAGCACTGTACCACACTTTCCACATGCATCAGATCCCTTATATGGTGCTTTCCACTATACCCCTATTCTACCCTGACTATTTCCCATAACCTGCATCAAACTCCCACTACTCTACAAGGACTTTTAACCTGTAAATTATAAAGTTACACTATTAAATTCATTAATCGAGGGGATATATATATTTGATTAATAATAATAGGTTTCAAACCCATTATTAACATTAAAATTTTATAATGTTAACACGTTGTGCACAAAATGCTCCCTTGCGGGCTTGGTTCATGGCTTTGACTAGTGGAATGGAATGGAAGGACTTGGCGATGGGATCAATGAGTTGTGTGCATGGTCTTGTGATCTTGGCACTTGGATAATCGGAGATTATACTTCGGGATAGTACTTTGTTACTATTGATAATTAAATTATTTACATGTAAATTTATTTTGTAAAAGCGATATGTGTGGCACATTGGTGTTTGGTCATTTCTTAAGGCTTGGGCTTGGTGGGTGGTCGTGGGTTCAAAACCCATAGACCCCATATCACCCCTTTTTTTTTAAGTAACATTTTTTTTTATATATTCAGTTTAAATTAATTAATTTAAATTTTAAATCCCTAATTTAAAATAAAACCTAATTTATTTAATTTATCTAAACTATCAGAATTGTTTATTATATATATTTTTTAATAAAATAAAATAAAGAAATTTAATTGATAAATAAATGAAATAAATAAATATATAAAAAAATTACCTCATATGTAATAATCTAGACCTCGCATGCGATCCACGTGTTATCCCTTCTTATTTCCGAAAATAAAAAAAGTTATCATTTAAACCGTAAACGCAACCATTCCTTTCTCATTTGTTGGGTCGTCTGGTGCTTTTGTAGGGAGAGGTTGAAGGAGGGAGTTTAGGCATGGCCAAGGGTTCAGTTCCTCCCTCAGCCTTGGTCACTGAGCTATGGCTCTCTCTCTCTCGATGGGTGTGGAGCCATGGGTTCTCCTAGGCATGGCTCCGCACTGGCTTGTATATTGTTTTGATAGTATTTTTTTTTATCTTCGCCTATTTAATTTATTTGTAGAGTTTTATACCAAGTTTTTCCCAATCTTTCATGAGCCCAAGGCTATCGTATTATGTTTGGCGCCTTGCGCTTGGGCACTGACTTGTTTGTTGTGTGTTGGCTTTGCAGGCCGCATTGTGCAGTTGGACGCGTAGTGCAATTTGCTACTGCAAGATACCAGATATATAAAATATGCAGTACAGAAACGAAATGCTAGAAATAACAGAATAACAGTAAAATATCCAGCATACTCTTCACAATACACAGAAATGATATACGAAATAGCAACAGAAATAGCACTTGAACAGAAATA
>ML793552.1:232982-251284 GCA_009831015.1 Picea engelmannii
TTTTACCCCACTTAAATGTTCAAGTACAAGATGATTCAAAATGAAAATGTCTCCTTGGTATATATAGGAGACTAGGAGGTATAATTACAACTAATGGCCTAAAACTGACATAAATAAAATAACATTATTAATATAATATGCCCAAATTAAGGGGTAATGAGCCAATATTAGGGCTTAACAAAACACTTTCATTTTATGGTGAAAAATGATTATATTTCTCTATTATTGATTCACCCCCCCTCTCAGTAATCCAACAAAATCCCTGAGACTAAAATTCCTCGAATGGTCGAGACAGTCTCATGTCCATGTTGATGCTTCAAATGTCAATGTCGGGTAGGTTCTATCACAACCATGCGACGACACAATGGACTACCCAAATGTGTATGTCAGTCAAAAGTTGAATAAATCATAAAGGATTTACTCGACCACATAAAGGGAATCCTTATTGATGACATTTGCTTTGCATAAATTTTGACACAACTTGTTGGAAAACCCATTCACATTCTTTATATATCATCATGCACTAAAATATTTAGTCAATAAACATGTTCATCAAGGAAAAATATTTCTTCAAGAATTTGGTTTCGACATAATTGTCTGACCCAAGAAAAAAAGCGTTGGGCCCAACCATCTGTCTCAGCTAGATATGGGGGAGGACTCAAGCATTATAGAGGATGAAATTATAGATGAACATCTATTCTATGATGGAGTAGCACCAAAATATATGGAAGAAATAACAAATTTCTTGAAAAAGGGGAAGGCTCCCAAATATCTCTCAACAAATAAAAAAAAGTGTTATCTCTAAAAGAAACACCATTCAAAATAATAAATGAATATTTATACAAAATGGGACATGATGATGTCTTGAGGAGATGTTCTCTAGAAAATGAAAGAGAATACATTATCACCGAGGCACATGTCGGACCAAATGGGGGCCAATTTCGGGCTAACACGATAGTGTGAAAGATACTTTAGGAGGGTCTGTGGTGGACTACTCTTCATAAGGACTGTTTGGAACAGGTCAACAAATGTGATAGCTATCAAATAATGGGTCAAACTTTTTGGAAGAACAGAATTCCATTACACTCTATCAATACTAATCAACCATTTGATATCTGGGTCATCGACTTTATCGGTCCATTTCCTCAAAGAGAAAATAGAACAAGAGTGGAATATATTATCACTACAATTGATCATGTGACTACGTGGGTGGAAGAAGAACCAATAAAAACATGTATTAAGGAGGTTTCAATGAAATTTATTTATGAGAACATAATCACAATATTTGGATGTCCACTAACTCTAATCAATGACCAATAGACACACTTTGTAAATGAGATGATCCAATTCCTCCTCAAGAAATTTCTCATTGATCACAGATGAACAACAACATACCATCCCCAAGAAAATGGTGCGGTTGAAGAATTTAATAAGACACTACATAAAGGACTCACTAAAATTTGCGGCATCAACAAAAACAACTGGGATGAAAAAATTCATGTAGTCTTATAGGTATACATATATGCTTATAATAAGTCAACTGGATAGACTCCCTTTAAATTTATCTATGGACAAGAAGCTGTCATACCACTTCAATGTTGGTCCAACTAAGACAGAGTATCATTTGTTACTAAATTCGACCAAGACAAAAGAAGAAAATATCGTCTTTACCAATGGAATAAGTTGGAAGAAGGAATATTAATAGCAATGCACCACCAAGAAGTTCAAAAACAACAACAAAAAGCATAGCATGATTTTCATATGAAAAAGGAGATAAAAAATGGATACTTAGTTCTACTATACAACAGTTGAATCAAAGGAAAATATAGGAAGTTAGAGACAACAAGGCTTGGTCCTTATGTTATAGAAGATATTCGACCGACATGTGCAGTTCAAATTCAAAAATTTTTGGAGCATCCATTTAAAAAATTAATTAATGGTTCTTGATTAAAGAAGTATACATAGATATGAGGAACCTTGTTGGAAAAGTCTATCGAAATTTTTTCCAACAGGGATTGATCCACACTAGAAATATAACAGTCTGATCGAAGTCGAAGTAGATTAGTGTATATTAATAATAGTATCAAGTATTAAATCATTTTTTAAAACTAAAATTTAGTTGCAAATAATTCAGATACATGAAACTATTATAGGAAATGATAAGTATTAAAGAAGTTCCAAAGATTGGAAGAAAAAGTAAAGGAAAAGTAGAATGGAGAGAGAAATAATCCCCTAGTTAATCCATAGAGAACATGGATGAAGAAGAGATCAACACATGTCTCCTTCCCCGGACTTATGAAAAATCCTCATCAAGTGACAACCGATTGATCGAGGTAGATCCAGATCAAGAGAGGGAGGTTCAAGTGCGAAAGGCTCAAGCGAGCGAAACTATCATAGAGGGGACTACCATAAAACATAAAAATGTAATAATTATCAAGAACATTAACTAATAAGAACTGACAAGTGGAAACCCAACAATAAAAAAGAAGAAGTCGGGCGAACCATGTATCGACCGCAGAGCAATAGAGGATACTTAGTCGATCGAGCAAGAGAAAAAAGTGACCACAAAAATTTTGAATCCAAGAAGGAAAATATATTTAAGACACAGAATCAAAGGACCAATGAACCTAACAAAAAAAATTATGCTCGGCGTGACGAAGAAGATCGTTGTGCAGCCATCAATATAACTTCATATCAACTTGACATGTATGACAATCAATTGGAAGATGAAACTTTTAATACCTGATGGGCCTCACACAACTGCCAATTCAACATTGACATATACGTATCCTCACATGCGTTCTCCATCACATCAATAGTCATGGTTAAGACACATGCATCCATGGATCAATAGGTTAGGAAAACAAATATCTCTCATCAAGACCGTAAATATTTTGTTAGTGTACAACAACGGAATGGGGATCATATCAACAATAGTCAATTCGATAGCAAAGGAAAATAACCATCACTAATCCTGCAGTTTTATGTCACTGAAAATTAAGTCACGTGTGAAGCGTCCCACTACCTTATTAGTTACCTACAATATCACGAAACCAAACTCTATATATCATAATTAGAGGAAAGAGAAAAAACCATTATGCGCGTATTCAAGTTTTAAACCTCTATAGTGGGGATGATAAGCATAGCATATGATGACCCTCCTAAAATAGATCATCAAAATACAAAAGTTGTTCATTCATCATGGTTACAAATGTCAAAAGAAGAGATTCACCTTCACATGAAGGAAGGAGTTCCCCCTGTAGTTTCATCCACTTAATTCTCAAGATGAGGGGATCACTAGAGAATCATCTCTAATATTGAAAGTCACAGTATAGTACAATCTACCTGGAAAAAGTGCAGAAAGAAAATGTCAAAATATCATTTCAAGTAACATATTTCTGCAGGAAGAAAAGTTTATTGTGGACTCAAAATTAGGGATGATTTCAAATTTGGGAATTCAAGGAAGTGAAAAGAGACACTAAAGGATGGTCAGCAGAAGCTACATAACTTCTTAAAGCACCAGAAAACTCTTCCTTTCTCTTTCTCCTTCTCTTACTATAATTTATATTTGTAAACAAACAATGTAAAATAAAAGTCTGTTTTACTCCCCTCTTGCTCGGGATGATAAATGAATTGACGTGGGGGGATATGTTGTAGGGGCTAGTCGACTCTGTTGAATAGACTCAAAATTTGACGAATATTTAGTCGATTGAATGTTGAGGTAGAGAGCATAAGTTGTTCGAGAGTTCTATTAACTCGTTGACCCAGGCAGTTAAGTAGTTGCAACTGCCTAGTAGTTGAATATGTAGGTATAAATAGACAGGTATGTATCATAGAAGAAGGTATCCATTGTGTTGTATTGAATCATCTATCTAGTAAAGGTTGTTCTTTGGGATTCCATTACTTTGTGTATGTCTCTATATATATGTATGTATATTTGATTCTATGCTTTCCTATGTACTAAACTACTGGTAACATTCCCCTACTTTTCCCTAGATTAAAACACATTCTATAATGTAATAATTGAAATTCATTAGTAAACCAAAGATAAATAAAGTAAGAGAACATATTTGAACTCGATCCAATAATTGGGAAACAAAATTAATAGGGAACCCATTCCTCCCAACCATAGACACAAGCAACCAAAATCACTTGTCCTTGTCACCCCCAAGCCTAAACCATTATTCCATGGGGACTAAAAGTTGTATAACCTTTTTTGGATCTCTTTGAGTTTATTTCTTCATAGAACCATCAAACCCTTTCCCTCAAAAGTACTCAATAAGTGTCCTACCTCATAACATACTTGTCTTTAATATCTTTTCCAAGGTATTTTCAAGATGGCCTCATCCCTAACCATAGGGAATATTTTTTGCCTACTTTTTTGCTATCTTGTTCCCTCACATCCCACACCTTTGGGAGTAGGTTCCACTTGTCTCCTGGATGATAATTCATTCTAGTGGTTTTATCCTTTTTACCCACCCATGGAATAATCAATTACTCTTTGTAGTTAGATTCCCTAATCAATTTGTCTCTTGTTAATTAAATAAATTAAAAATAAAAGTTATAAAAATATTCCTCATCAATGTTTATGATGGCATAGTTCCACGTAAGTCTTTCCTAATATCTTTAATGATATCAAATTTGACATAAACTAGCAAGAAATTAAATATTTAAATTTGTAAACTAGGGGGAATTACAATATGTAACATCCCTGACAACCTAGGCTAGGCCATGCTACTCCAGAAATGATTTCATTCTCTGCTCAGCATACTCTAACATACCCAGCACCCAACTGAGCTATGCCACATAATTTTTTCGAACTACATGCAATTAAAACATATACACACAGAACTCTTGTAGAAATTTATATATAAAATGTAAAAAGACAAATGTATTTCGTAAATGCATGGATTCATACTGAAATAACAATAAACATATACAGGAAATACCCATAAAAAAAACATGTAAATAATAATGCAACATATAAATTAACACACAATTGACACTTATATTGGTAAGAATATCACCAACTATGTGAAGACCTTCCACAAACCTCCCAGCCTTAGACCACACTTCTCATCACTCTCAGCATTGGGTCACCCCCGAGCTGGGACTAAAGTTCACCTGGGTAAAGGGATTCCTAACTATGTTGGTTATCTCAAACAATAGGAAAGACTCTGTCACAGGTGCCAACTCAAACTAAAATCCTACAGTTACACATTCCTCAGATGCATTTCCCACCCCAAGAAGTGTGCCCCTTCTCTTCTCAACAGTCCTTCAGCTTCCCCACTTCCTTTCTGGGCTTCAACAACAGGCCGGATAGAAAGTCTCTGAGCCCTATAGCTTCATTTTAGAACCTTCAAAAACCAATTCCCAACAATTCTCTCACCTAGAGAGAAATTTCTCACGGGCCTGACAACCCGCTTGTTTTTTCCAACACCCAAGCTAACCAGGTACACAAAACAGGTATGGTTATGGATATAGGTTCAGGTACAATGACTTGAAGGTACGGAGGATAGTTGACTAATTGAGTGACTGCTCATGGAATGGTGGAATGGATGACTGAATGATGGAAGGAATGATGGAAAATGAACTAAGTGCAAACCATATATTTGCATGTCCCGAACTTGACACTTGTCATGTTGGGAGCTACTTTTGCCCACTTGTCCCCATCCTTAGAACTTAGGATAAAATAATTATCCATACTTTATACTTAAGAAATATTAATATAATATTCCTTTTTGGCTTAAGCTCCCTAGATTAACCCCTTTTCCTTAAATTTTAGCACTCCCTTTCCCTAACTAGTGGAGTTTAGTCCCCCATACTCTTTTATCATGGTCAGTCTATGCGTCACGATGTATTTTATATTAATTGATTAGGAATATAAAAAAATATGTGCAATGGCCTTTAACATCTAGGCTCTCCATCCTAATCAAAACATAAGCCACCTAGCTTATAATATGTAGCAGCCCCAAGGACGAGTCCCTGTTGTAATTATGAATTGTAATTATGTTTATAGTCTAGTGAACCAAGTGTATATAAGATGGTGGGATTATGTGTTTATTAGGCCGAAGAGCCTAGGTGTTAAATGCTAGGAGCCTGATTTTGTATATGTATTTATGTACATCATTAATAAAATATAAACATCGTTGCGTGCTGATCGACCACAAAGAAAGAGTGATGGGGGAATAAGATTCCACAAGGTTGGGTAAGGGAGGAGGCTAAGTGTATGGTCCTAGGGGCTAAGATAGGGGGCTTACCTATAAAGGGGATAATAATTTATTATTATTTCCTAAAGGCTAAGGTGGAAAATTGATGAGTGTTGTCCTACATTCCTAGGAAAGGGGAACAAATGAAAATGTAGTGCATGCAGCTCCAGGAATAAAATTTTCAACCTGGGCACATGCATTAAAAGATGATGAGTTAAGCCATGTTGGGGGTTCATTCTGTGGAGTCTGGAAATTCTCCAACCACTGTCTAACTGTGAATGGGGACATCCACCAGGAACCCTAGAATGAGTAACCTATGAGTCATTATGCCATCCTCCATATGAGTTAGCGGTTCATCTTGTCCATTCTTCTATGCACAGCCAAAACCCAAAACCAAGAGAATCGACCTATGGTCATGCACCTTGAAAACCAATGGGAAAATCCTGTGGACTGATCCGTCGTCTAACTTGTTCGATCTCTACATAGTCACGCATCCTGAAACTGGTAATCAGTGAGTTGTTCTATGTATTATAAGGAACCCGACACCTAGGTAATCACCTTATCCATGTCATGTTTTAGTGTGGGTTGTTGCTGCCTACGGTGACATGCCCATCTGTTGTTGTTGTTGTCATCCTTGTGTGAATGAGTGTTGAACCGTTGTTGTTGTCCTCCTTATGTTGGAAGGGAGTTGAAGAAGCAGGTTGTTAGGCCTATGTGCAACACTCTCTCCAGGTGAGAGAGGTGGTTGTGGTTGAAGAGGAAGGTTGTTAGGAATTTGAGAAGCTCTCTCTGAGTGAGAGAGTCTGTTGGGAAGTGGTTTTCTCCTAGAGAGAGTCCAGCACCAGCTACGAAGCTCTGCGAATTCATGATTCAGCCTGTTGTCGAGAGCTAGAGAGGAAGGTGAAGCACCAATGGACTGTGCTTGTGAAGGTGTATACTCCCAGGTGGAACATGCATGTGGGGAATGTGAGTCTGTGAGTAGTTGGCGTAAGAAGGCTCCTAGAGAGAATCCTTCCGATTGCACTATGCAGTTTTCCTGTAACCTCAGCCTAGTCTAGAATTCCCTTGCCTTGGGTGGAGCTTAGTCCTAGCTCAGAGGTGCCCCAATGCTGAGCGTGATGAGCAGTGTGGTATAAGGATGGGAGGTTTGTGGAAGGTCTGCACATAGTTGGTGGAGTTACTACAATTTCAAAGATAAGTATCATTATGTGTTTAATTTCAATTAAAATGCATGTTTGTGATGCCTGTAATATTATCATGTATTTTGCTGCAATAATATTTATTTTTAATTCTATTTAAGTCTATATGATGGCAGTAACTCTATGTTGAATGAGTTAATTTGATTTAATATGCATGTTATATATAAATTTATGAGAATTTTCCACGTAGTAGCATTACCCGACAGTGGGGTTGATGGCTAGGGACATTACAAATTGGTATCAAATATTTAAAGGCTAAGTTAAGATTGTGTTGGTAATGTTGCCCGATATGTTGGTGGCTAGGGATGTTACAAATTGGTATCAGAGCCAGGTTACAAAACTGATCCTGGATGGGCCATCTTAGTGGAAGTTGAAGCAACAGTTTCAGAAAGAATTATTGTCGAAGTAGACAAAATTCGAGTTCAGACCCATGGTTTCAAACACTGAGCCTGAATGGGCTGGATAAGTGGTCATTAGAGCCAAGGTTTCAAGAGGAAATTGTGTCTAGAGGACCAATTTCGAACCTCAGAACGTTATTGAGTATCAAGAGGTTACCTTGGCCATGTTATGAAGTTCAACAGTAATGGTGTGGCAAAACCACAACAGAAGTGGTATTGGGCCACAGAGTAATGTGGACCTTAGGATCTATTCGGGAGAGGGAAAACCCTTCACGACCTTCATATATAGTAATGTTCTGAGGCAGTTAGACATGAATTCCTTTGGAAATATGCAGAGTAATAGAGCTTGTTTTCCATCATACGATATGTTCAGAAGGAAGGGAAATACCTTACGACCGTCAGATCTAGGGAAGGTGCAGAGGAGTTAAACTAGAATCCCTTCAGACTTCATGACTTCAGTGAAGTCTAATGTGAGAAACAAGAGAAGGGATGAAGCACGAAGCTCCGAAGTGGATCTACACTGTTGATCTAGAGAGGAGAGCTCGACCATTGGATCAAGCCAATGTTAAAAGGTCAAATGTAGTAGTGAAGGGAGAAAGCTCCCAAAGAGCTAAAGTAGTGAGTCATGATGTTGTCACTTGGATGGACGTGAACACATGGGATGTGTTCCACATGTCAGTGGGTTTAGAACCCATGGAAGGTTGAAATTCCATATGGAACATGACATGTAACACCCATCTAATTGGGTCGTGAGTTAGTCTCTAGTATTCCACCACGTGGCATCCTATCTGAGCAGGGTTACTGGTGCCCGAGGTTACATAACGTAGTTAAAGGTTGAGGTACCCACAATGGCGTTGATCACGATACATCAAGATCAACGGCTAGAAGGCATTGTGGGGACCCAAGTTGCACATAATTTAATTATCCAAGGAGGTCCCACAATCCAAACCACGGTTTCACCAAGGGATTACGTGTTAGCGTCAGAAGAATTGTAGGATGAAAGGAGGGTTACTCCAAACCACTATTACATGCCCCTGCAACTGGAAAATGTTAAGTGATGTGATGTAATGATGTCACTGTTGGCCCTTGACCAAGTTTTGCGGAACACTTGGTCATATTTGATCGTTTTTGGACTTCAACAACTTGTCAAAGATGGAGTGCAACGTGAAGCGGAGATCGTGGAAGCTAGACCCCTTTCTTGGGTCCTTTTTGGGTTTTAGGGGATAATGTAATGGGTATGGGATGTCCTCCCATGGGTTTACCCATGTTTAGGCCTATTTTGTAAAGTATAAATAAGTAGCTAGGAAATGTAAGAGAGGGAAATAAGCTAAGTGCTAGTAAAGGCTTTGTGTATACTGTGTGACCGACTTGCAGAGCTGAGTGCAAGTGTTGTAAGTGATGAGTGCATGGATTGTAAGAAGGCTCTGTGCTAGATCTACTTGGCGAAGGAGGATTTGGCGAGGTGCACGTAGATCTCCTATCCTATTCGGAGTACAAGTTTGAGCTCTATGTTGTAACCAAGTTGACCAAAGATAATAAAGAATAATAAGAATTTGTGGACATAGCCCCAGGGTGGGGGTGAACCACGGTAAACCTGTGTGTTGTGCTCTGTGCTTCGACCTAATGTGTTTGTCTCTTTCCATGTGTTGTTCTTTGATATGATTATGCGATGTGCTTTTCTATGATATACTTAGATAGATCTACTTTCCTTTGTGCTTCTTAGATGTATGGATGTAGATCTGACATATATGAAAGTGATAAGTGCTAGACCTATTTTGTTGTTGATAAGTGCTAACTTAACCTAGATCTAAGTGAATGTTGCAGTGCTCTGCACCATCTGTGGAGTTCCATGAGGGTTAAATACTGATGAATGATCTTTGCTGAAGTGTTTGCTAAGTGTTAGAATCACAGATCTGTGTCCCAGCTAAGGCTGCAGACACCTGAGTATTGCAACCACCCCTACCTCTACCTCGAGTGAGACTTCATCTACTTCACAGGTGTTTCCAAAAGGGTCGGTAGTTAAGGTTTTGTTGGTGCACTATTGAAGCGTTGAACCCTGGGTCTGCCCCTGTGCCAACAAATGGTTCTGTTGTCGGGACTAAAACTGTGATTGCTGGGAACTGAGGAAGAAGAAACTTTGTGCAAAAGGAATCTTTGTGCATAGATCTGTTTCCCTAGTGCACAACATTTTACTCGAACTATGAATCTTTTTTCCAGGAATAAGATCATATCTGAATAAAGGAAGATTGGAAGATCGGATCTGAAGAAAAGAAGCGAGATCTGAATGCTCTGTGCTCTAAGAAAAGTAAAAGTGGAAATTTCTGAAAGAAAGAAGTCAGATCTATGGAAAAGAGGTAAGATCTGTAAGCTATGTCCTCTAATAAAGGTAAGAATAGTTAAACGTTCTTAGATATGGAAGCTTTATGCTCTGTAGAAGTGAGATAAGTGAATTTTTTTTTTTTTGTTTCTAGAACATGGATCTAGGTATGTTTGATAGATTTTTTCCTAGCTTAACAAGTAGGGCATTAATAGATGAAATAAAGTTTGATATGAATAGATCTAATAAGTATAATGATAGATATGTTATACCTATTCATAGAAAGAATGTCTGGACTAACAAATGGATGCAAGATCCTAGAAATAAATTTTTGCAGGCTAGCCATTATGATCCTAGCACGCAGTACAAGAAGAGTTGGGGATCATTGAAGAGAAAGAGAGGATTAACTCTTTGTTACAATTGCAGAATACTAGGACATCTTGCTAAGGAATGCCCTTGGAGAAAACCTAATTGCCTCTATTGTAAGGCTATGGACCATGAAGTATTGGACTGCCATAAAATGATTACTAGACTTGAAAAGTTGAATATGGAGCAAGAAAACCCTAAAGGAGACCAAGAGACTAATATTATAGAAGAACCCCAGCAAGAATCAGAAAAACTATTAATACAGATGAAAAAAACCCTGAAGGAACATAAATATGTCTGATTACCAGATATCTTCAAAGAAAAGGAGCAATTCGAAGCAAGAATAGGGGACTTCGACATTGACTGTATTCTCGATGAAGAAACAAAAGTGAACATTATGACAGAAAGAACTTGGGAAGATATAGGGAAGCCTGCCATGATTCCTTCATTGGGAGGAATAGGACTATTCAGAGGAAAACTGATGATGTTATGTGGAAAACTCGACCAAATACCTATGACGGTCAATGGAACTTCGACAAAAGAAGATTTTGATATTATCAAATTCATTGAGGACAACGCCCCATTTACTATGCTACTCGAAAAACCTTGGATTGAAAGAGATCAAGCCAGAAAGAAGGAAGAAGAAGAGGTTTTAGAACAACAGAGACAAGAGTTAAAAGATTTCATGACTAAAAGGATCACACAGTTAATAAAAGAATAGGAGAACCACTTGTATCCATCTGACACTAGAAGCCTAGATGTCAAGGCCAAAGCTACACAAAAGGATGAAATTTCTACCCCGGACAAAGAAGAAGTGATATACCTAAACCCTAGGAGAGAATCTCACCAGCACGAAGTGACTATGTCCAAGGAAAATAAGAATCAAAATGAGAAGAGAACTACTGAGACGAAGCTCACTGGAAAGAAGGCTAGAAAGCTAAGTAAGAAGAAGTCTAAGATTGAAAATTTATAGACAATACCAGAGGGTACCTCACAGTAAGACACTTTGCAGAATTGGAGCTTCATCGGGATATCAGAACAATGACATATGCCACTTCGTTGAGGCGAAGTAATATAGCCGTTGGAAGCCAATATAACCATTCGACTACTGCTCTGAGCAGGTCCAAAAGCATTTTTGTCTCACCACTAGACCGTTAGACTATCATAACGGACATAACATAAGTTAATGGAGCCTCATACCCGTTGCAAGAAGACCGTTGCTAAGTTTCCCTACTTAGACCATCGCGCCACACACCGAGAATACTTTTTGCTAAGTGAGAATTTGAGCCTGAAACCTGAGATTACTTCACCCTATAATCATTTCCTTGTTCCCACACTATTCACTGTAGTCTCTGAATTCACTTCACACCCGAGCTAGTTGACCCAAGATTGTATGTCGGACGAGCTCAGCGCTGCTGAGAAAGTAGTTGAAGAATTTTTGATTGACTTAATGACTAAGAGATTCATGTCGGATCTAGGATTATCTACAGGAGTCCAAGCATCATCAACGAGAGGAACCCAGGCCTCCCCTTCCACTGTTCACACCAGTCCATACCGTCCGACCGATGAGAAACGGACCAAGCACAGGGATGACATCGCAAATGCCAAGATTATCCCATGCATTCTACCTACTTACTTACCACCTCTAAAAGGTGCCATCAATCATGACAGTGTACCTCGTGACTTCGAGTACACTTTGATCACTGCGTACCTTCCAAAAGAGGTGCATGCAGTTCGTGCTAACCAGGATAAGATCGTAGCACTGAAATTTAGTGATTTTAACCTTGGATATCATAAAGTTTACAACATGTTAGCCCTACATAAGTACTTAACCAGGACCAAAGGAAATAATTCTAAGATTGTCCCACGGTCATGGACCCAGAACCTCGTGCAGTCCACATTGCTTTATGTAATGAACATCCCACACTTTGGTATACACCAGGAAGTCAATGCATGTGTCAAGTTGTTGTTTTCCTGCTACCACGTAGGATACTTATGGTTGGATTGCCACATCACTGTGGATCCTACCTTGATCAATCGGATCACAGGCCTTAGTATGAAAGGCCTTGACCCACAAGATTTTTACCCTGGAAAGACCTCATATTGAGCACTAGAGTAGAGGATAAAAGAAACTTATGGCGATGTTGAGAAAGGAACACAAGGCTACAAGGTAGCTTCTATCCAGAGTGGCGCAGTGCGCCTTTCCTCTCAGTTGATCACGGGCAGGCTAGTTCACAAGAATATACCAACACAAGTGACGGGATTCGTAGTTGACCTCACAGGGAAGTGTGCCAAGGGACTATAGATGAACTGTGTGCAATACCTTGTAAACCAACTAGAGATTGATTGCAGAGAAGTCCAAGACAAAGGGTATGAGTTCCAATTTAGTTGGTTGCTCATACTAGTCGCTTTCATCACCTAGGAGATACCAGAAGGTGCCACTTTTTTGGATATCAAACCCTTCAAACCACTGGCCAAGAAGTTCTGTACGATGTGGTACTCCAGTGACATGAACAAGCAGTGGTAGTCCGATGTCGTCTTCCACACCTGTTACAACCAATTGAAGAAGGAAATCCAGTCTACACCGTGCCTCACGCCAAACACACTTCATAGGTTTAGACCTTTGATAAAATTCAGCGTGGACCACCACTTCACCTATATCATAACGCGCACTGATGAGCGCAAAAAACAACTCCAGTCATACTACAAGTTGAAAGAAGAAGACTTGGAGCAGATTACCAAGGAATAGTCAGTGGACCTCCTTTTTGCAGTGGAACCCGCAGAAATGTCCGACATAGAAAGCCCTGAAGCTATGTCAGATACACCTAGACCAAGCAAGACTAAGAAGGATGATGAAGTTGAAGATGTCCATAGCACATCCACAAAGACTAATTCGATCTCACCTGTGCAGGGAGGTGATGGTGAAGAACTAGATGGCACAGAAGTTGAGCAAAACAAAGGCAAGGTTACTTTGCCTCGAGAGGAGGAGGATCCCACTAAGAAAAGGAATATTACCCCACCAAATCCCTCATGCCGAAAGAAAACTAAGGCCACCCAGACTACGTTTAAGACTATCCTCACACCAGATGACTTCAACTTCTTAATCGTCGCGTTGAATGATGCTTCACTAGAGATCATAAAAAAGAAAGAAGTGAAGCAGGAGGAGGTATTCAATCGAATCAAGGGAGAACTTCAAGAGGTGTAGCAAGCACTCCAGTCTAGACGAGCAGTTTCTACTGTGCCCTTGACAATTGGAACAGTAGGAACATGCAATGAGCCCACCCAATTACACCAAGCAGTTATGCTTTTCATTGATGGCAAGATCAGAGTATGCAGCGATGGAAAAATAGGGGCAACATAAGCTCAGAATAGATAGTGCAGAGGTGCACAAAGAGTGCAAGAGTGTTCTTATTTATTTGATGGAAAACAAGGAGGCAAGGAAGACCAGCAGTGCAGGAATAATTTCATGGAAAGATCAGAAGCATAAACTCCATTTCGGAGACTCGGATATCAAGAGATTGAGAAGTCAAGAGTTGAGACTCTTCAACATAGGAGTCCCGGAGTTGTGAAATCCAGAATCTCGAAATCCCGAAAGAGGCACATCAAAAAGAGTTTCGCAGACTGGGAAATAACACCATTTTGGAGTTTCGGATACCGGGAGTTGGAAGAGTCAAGACTCTTCATCATCAGGAGTCCTGGAATCGTGAAATGTGAAACTCTGAAATCCCAGAAGAAGGAGGAAAATTTTGGATAACGGGAGTTGAAGTGTCAAAACACTTCACCATAGGAGTCCCGAAATCGCGAAATGTGAAACACCGAAATCCCGAAAGCAGAAGACAATTTCAGATACCAGGATTTTAGATACTGGGAGTTGGGGATGTCAAGAACTCTTACTACAGGAGTCCCAAAGTCGCGAAATGTGAAATCCCAAAATGTCAAAGACTCCATACTGGAGGTTTGGATACCGAGAGTTGGAAATGTCAAGGACTCTCACGATAGGAATCCCGAAGTTGTGAAGTGAGAAAAGCCGAAAAGTTGAGCTGACTCCATTTCGGAGTTTCACAGACCAGGAGGTGGAGTTGTCAAGAAATCTCACATCAAGAATGCCAAAATCGCGATGTGCAAAATCACGAAGAGATATGGACCGTTGAATCATATAGGGTGTGGACCGTCGATCCGACTCCATTTCGGAGCTTCGGATACCGGGAGTTGGAAGAGTCAAGTGACGAGACTCTTCATCACAAGAATCATGAAAGGCCAAAATGCGAAATGCCGAAATGATCGAAGCTAGTGCAACCAAGCTCCATTTCGGAATTTTGGAGATCGCAACTTGGAGAGTCGAGATGCCACACAACAAGATTGTCGAAATGACGACGTGCGAAATGGAGAAATGAATGCAATATTCAATGAAGTCAATTCAATGGTGTAGATGAATTTGAATAAGATCAGAGGGCTACTGTTTCACTTCACAGTGTAACTACTAGAAACAAATGATGGTTTCTACGAGAGGATGAGCTCGTCTATGATAGATAAGACGAAGAGTATCAACTACCAGAAAAGATGAGGAATCTCGAGATAACACCCAGTGATGATGGATGCATGGGTGAAACCGCTAGAGAAGCTAAAGAGTCGCAATGATGATCAGGCAGAGCACTCGCTGTGAAGAGCATGCAGAAGCATTGCGCATAGAGGATGCACAAGGTGAACAGAGACTATAAGAATGCAAAATAAATAAGATATTAGGGTTGTTGTTGTTGAGTGTGATTGAGGTGGGAAGAAGGAGGCAAAGCACAGCAACAGAGATGTACAGAAGGGGAATGGTGCATTGAAGGGACATGGCGCAAAGAGCATAAAAGGAAAAAGAACAGAAAGCGCAAGGAGTGTGCAGAAGACACTGATGCAGACAGAGCAATGCAATGTAGCAGAACAATGATGAGACCAGTAAGCCATTGAAGAACTTTATATCGCTGCAATAAGTCATAATAGAAAATATTTATATTTCAGGGTGGTAGGGAGGTGCTAGGGAGGACTGTTGTCCTCAGAGGTTCAAGTGGGTGCTTGAACACAAGGAGTTGTAACTTCCATCTAGTTGCATCCAGAGAAACCAGGGTGGCAGGGTGGTGCAAGGGAGAACTATTGTTCTCTATTATACAGGTTGGTGCCCATGTGACTGGAAGTTGGTGCTTCCATCCAGTTGGTGCTGGAACACTTAGGGAGTTGGTGCTTCCTTCTATTAGGTGCTAGAGAAAACAAAGAGTCGGTTCTCTCCGCAAGTTGCAGCTTGAAAAACAGAGGTTGAGGCCTCATTATGAGTTGGTGCTCATAAGTATGATAATCTAGATAATGTAAAGAATACTTATCATATAAAGAAGAAGAGGTTTTTACCCTTTAACGGTTTCCTCGGGAAATATTTGTCTCTGTATATTTCATATATGAGAATGATGTTGAATGTTCTATTGCTTACTTCCCTGGATTATTGTGATTGTCATTAAGTGCTCTGCAAAGAATTTAAAATAAGCATAATTGTTTAAGCACAGTAACAACTGATTCACCCCCCCCCCCTCTCAGTTTTCCAACAATTGGTATCAGAGTCGGCCCCTTTTATCTAAGGGTAGATCCTAGAGCTTAAACATGTCAAGCAATGAACGGAATTCAACCAATAAGGCCCCTCTGTTTAATGGAACAAACTTTTCCTTCTAGAAAGTTAGAATGAGAACCTACATAATGGCTTTAGGTGCAGATGTCTGGAATGTGGTAAATATTGGTTATGTAAAGCCAGTTGTACTAGCTAGTAAGGATGACAAGCTAGAATTTATCTTCAACGCTAAGGCTATGAATGTTATCTTGAGTGGGCTTGCAGAAGCAGAATTCGTAAAAGTTATGCACCTAGGAACTGCCAAAGAAATGTGGGACAAACTCATTAGCAGTTATGAAGGTAATAAGAAGGTAAAGGACACCAAGCTTCAAACCTACAGAATACAGTTTGAACAGATGAAGATGAAGGAAGATGAAACTGTTGGAAAATACTTTCTGAGAGTAGAAGAAATGGTAAATGCAATGAAAGCACCTGGTGAGAAAATTGAGGAACCTTCTTTAGTTCAAAATTTTTTGAGATCTCTACTAGATAGGCTCAACCCGAAGATATATGCTATTGAATAACTTAATGATCTGAAAACCTTGGAGTTTGATCAACTTCTAGGAACATTGAATGCATATGAAATGAGAATAGTTAAAGATAAACCCACCTCTAGAGAAGCATCATTTAAGGTAGACGAGAATGAGGATTCGAAGCCTGATGAAATTGAAGCAAAATTTCTGAAGAGACTGAAGAAGGGATCAGACAAATATAAAGGTAAATTGCCTTTCAAATGTTTCAACTATGGCAGGATAGATCATTTTGCAAATAAATGTCCCCACAAAAGAAAGAATCAGACATGTGAAGATGAGGAGAAGCACAAACACATAAATTTCTTTAAAGAGAGTAACTTTAAGAAGAAAAGTCTTTGTATAAACAATGATGATGATCCTTCAGATGATGAAGACAATGAATCCTCTATTGAAGATAAACTAAATGACTCCATACTTATGGCCAAATAGGATTATGATAATATAAGCACAGGATGTGATGCTAATGAAGAAGAAGTTGTGGTTGACATGGAAGGAGAACTGATCAGTGCACTAGAAGAGATTGACAGACTAAGAATTAAGAACAAAAAGAAAAGACAATTGTTGATACAGTTTGAGAAAGATAGTAAAGAACCTGATGAAGACCTTGTCCTACTAAAATTGGAATTAGAAGAGGCAAAGAAAATCGAAGGCATTCTGAAACGACAGTTATCAGAAAAGAAGGCAAGATGTGAAGCCTTAGAACAAGAAGTAGTGAAAACTAGGAAAGAGATGGAGAAGTTTCAAGCCTTGTACAATCAAAATCTATCAAGTATCAAAGCCTCAGAACGATTAGCCACCATTCTGAATCAGCAAAGGAATCTGAAGCTGAAAACTGGTTTGGGTTATGAAGAGGGATCAAGTAGTGATAAGCCAAGAAACGAAGAACCCATCAAGTTTGTCAAATCTACAACCAATGACAACAATGAACCTACATAAACAAAGGAAGACAATCAGTTGCCCAGGACGAGTAAAAAAAAAGGTTCCATGACTGAATCTGTAGAACAAAGAAATAATGCACTCCCTACTGAAAGATGTCATCAACATGGAAGAAATCGATTTTCTCAAAAAAGACAACCATTTTCCAGGTACAAAGAATTTTTCTATGGCTATTGTTTCTACTGTTCTAACTTTGGTCACAAAGCTATAAAGTGTTCCTTAAGACTTAGACATGAGCAATTAATATTTCAAAGGAATAAATACTTGCCACAACAAAGAATGATACAGCCAAGTAACAAACCTTCACAGATTGCAAATTGCCAAATTAAGTCTAGAGACATGCAACTAAGGAGGTCAAGAAATAATCAACAGTCAATGAGTAGACAACGCTGCAACAATAATTTTGACCTATTGAACAATGATATTGAATGCTACATCTTTCATAACTATGGACATAAATCTGTTGATTGTCGATTAAGGAACTATGAACCAGATTTGAATTCCCATGTTGAAAATGTCAAGGTTTGGAAGAAGAAAGAAAGTGACAAGTGTGGATTAGTGTTGTTAGCTCAAAGAAAAATGAACCCTTGGTATATAGACAGTGGATGCTCCAAACATATGACGGGAGACAAAGGTAAGTTTCTATCTCTAAGTGAAAGAAAATCAAGAAACGTAACCTTTGGAAATGATGCTCCAGGTAAAATAAAGG
>ML793552.1:251334-270355 GCA_009831015.1 Picea engelmannii
TTGGTGTTCATGTTCAAGGACTACAAAATAAAGTCTATAAACTCAGGACAAGTGGTGGCCAAAGGTATAAGGACATAAAATAATGTATATGTGCTGAAAGAAAATAGAGAAGAGTGTCATCTAAGAAAACATGATGAAATATGGTTATGGCATAGGAGACTTGGACATCTAAACTTTGACCACTTAATCAAACTCAAAAATCTCGAGGTAGTAAAAGATTTTCCAAGAATATCAAAGCCCCAAGATTCAATATGTAAACCCTGCCAAGTAGGAAAGCTAACCAGGACACAATTTAAGTCCAAGAGATTTACTTCAATAGAGAAACCACTCCAACTAGTTCATATGGATTTATGTGGACCATCAAGATAGGAAGGCACAGGGAAATAAAACTACTTCATGTTGATTATTGATGATTACTCCAGACTTACTTGGGTTGCTTTTCTCAAAGAAAATGTTGAAGCATTTGAGAAGTTTAAAATATTTAAGGCTTTAACTGAGACTCAAACATGAAAGAGGTTAAAGGCAGTAAGATCAGATAGAGGAGGAGAGTTTATGTCAAGTGATTTCAAGGAATTCTGTGATAAGCATGGGATCAAGAGAGAATACACAATCCCAAGAACTCCACAACAAAATGGAGTAGTTGAGAGGAAAAACAGAACAGTGTAGGAAATGGCCAGGTTAATGATGAATGAGAAGAACATTGGTCAAAACTACTGGGTAGAAGCAATACACACAGTAGTCCATGTTCTTAACAAATCCCACCTCAGACCACAAAGTGACAAGACACCTTATGAACTGTGGTATGGGAGACCTGCTTCAATTAAACACTTCAAAGTCTTTGGGAGTAAATGTTACATAAAGAATAATGATGAGAACCTTGGCAAATATGATGACAGGGTTGATGAAGGTATCTTCTTAGGGTATTCTACAAACAACAAAGGATATAGATGTTATAATAAGAGGCTACATAAAATGGTTGACTGTATTGACGTAAAAGTTGATGAAGGAATCCCAACAAGAGAGGTGTACAATAATGAGTCTTCTACAGAGGACACAGCTAAAGCTAAAGATGAACAGGTCCAAGAATCATAAAACAAAGAATCTGAATCAGATGAAGACTCAGATACTCAGACATACTCAAATCAACAGGCTCCTTCAAATTCCTCCTCCAGAATTACTCAAAAGAATCATCCTGCAAGTCAGATAATTGGTGAAAAAGACAAAGGTGTACAAACCAGGAGAAAGATAATCAAAAACACCGAGCAATCACATATAGCTTTCATATCCATGCTGGAACCCAAGAACTTTAATGAATCTAGCAAATATGACCTTTGGGTTAAAGAAATGAATGATGAATTTGATTAGATTGAGAAAAACAATACGTGGGACATGGTTCATAGACCGGAAGGTAAAAATATCATTGGTTCCAAATGGATCTTTAAGAATAAGTTGAATGAGCAGGGACAAGTTGTCGGGAACAAAGCAAGGTTAGAATCTATCAGAATATTTCTTGCCTATGCTTTTCATAAAAGGTTTAAAGTCTATCAAATGGATGTCAAGTCAGCTTTTCTAAATGGATATTTAAATGAAGAAGTCTATATGGAACAACCAGAGGGTTTCGAACTGTCTGATAACCCTAACGTAGTATGCAAGTTGAAGAAATATTTATATGGCTTAAAACAAGCTCCTCATTCCTGGTATCACATACTGGATACGTATCTCAAAGACAAAGGGTTCAAGAGAGGAACAGTTGACAACAATCTATATATCAAAACATAGGGTAATGATTTGCTCATTGTGTTGGTCTATGTAGATGACATCACCTTCATATGTAATAAGGATTCATTGGTAAAATGGTTTGCTTATGCCATGGAGTCTAAGTTTGAAATGTCTATGATAGGTGAACTGTCATTTTTTCTTGGTCTGCAAATTACTCAGAGGTCTGAAGGGATGTTCATTTCTCAAGAAAAATATCTAAGAGAGATGTTGAAAAGGTTTCAAATGGAAGATTCTAAACATGTGGGTACACCTATGGTTACTGGATGAAAATTAAGCAAGGATGATGACTTACCTGATGTTGATCAAAGTTCATATAGGTCAATGATAGACAACCTGCTATACATCACAACATCTTGCCCATACATAATGCATGTTGTTGGAATGGTGGGAAGATATCAATCTGCACCTAAACAGAGTCATATGCAAGTTGTCAAAAGGATATTCAGGTATTTGAAGGAAAAAATGACTTATGGTTTTTGGTATCCTAGAAATCAGAATTTTTAGTTAACTACCTATTCAGATGCAGATTGGGAAAACTCTGTTGATGAGAGAAAAAGCACTAGTGGAGGAGCATTCTTCCTGGGTGACTCATTAGTAGCATGGCTTAGTAAAAAGAAAGGTTCCATTTCCTTATCAACTACAGAGGCAGAGTACATTGCTGCTACTACCTATTGCATTCAGGTATTATGGATGATTCAGACAGTTGCAGAATTGGAGGTAAAATACACTGCATCGATCCCAATTCATTGTGATAACACTCATGCCATTAGTGTGCCTAATAATCTTGTATTCCACTCCAAGACCAAGCATATTCCCATAAAATACCATTTTCTGAGAGAGCAGGTCACCAATCAGGCTGTTCAAGTCCATTACATTCCAACCACAGAACAAATTGCAGGCATCTTTACTAAACCCCTAGCTAAGACACCATTTGAATATCTCCGACAGAAGTTGGGTGTCATCCCGTCTCACACCTAAGAGAGTCCATCTTGTTAGGGGGAGTTTTATATTGATTGAATATCTGATACCTCCTAAAATTAATGCAACAACTCAGGGGGAGCACGTTTTCTTTGACATTGATGTCAAAGGGGGAGAAAAAGGAGTGGTTCAGACTGGATGCTACAGTTGGAGGTCCAAATAGATTAGCGCAGTTGTTCAGGTTTTCCATCAATGACAAAGGGGGAGATTGTTGGCATGTTTACAGGAATGTATGCTTGTCATTGATGGCAAGATCAAAGTATGTAGCGATGGAAAAATAGGGGCAACGTAAGCTCATAAGAGATAGTGCAGAGGTGCACGAAGAGTGCAAGAGTGTGCTTGTTTATTTGATGGAAAATAGGCAGGCAAGGAAGACCAGTAGCATGAGAATAATTGCATGGAAAGATCAGAAGCATAAAATCCATTTCGGAGTTTTGGATACCAGGAGATTGAGAAGTCAAGAGTTGAGACTCTTCAACACAGGAGTCCCGGAGTTGCGAAATCTAGAATACCAAAATCCCGAAAGAGGCACATCAACAAGAGTTTCGCAAACCGGGAAATAACTCCATTTTGGAGTTTCGGATACCGGGAGTTGGAAGAGTCAAGACTCTTCATCATCAGGAGTCCCGAAATCATGAAATGAAAAACGTTGAAATCCTGTAAGAAGGAGGACAATTTTGGATACCAGGAGTTGAAGTGTCAAAACACTTCACCACAGGAGTCCTGGAATCGTGAAATGCGAAATGTCGAAATCCCGAAAGTAGGAGACAGTTTTGGATAATGGGATTTCAGATACCGGGAGTTGCGGATGTCAAGAACTCTTACTATAGGAGTCCTGAAGTCATGAAACCTGAAGTCGTGAAATGCGAAATCGCAAAATGTCAAAGACTCCATACCGGAGGTTCAGATACCGGGAGTTGGAGATGTCAAGGACTCTCACGACAAGAATCCCGAAGTTGCGAAGTGCAAAAAGATGAAAAGTTGAGCTGACTCCATTTCGGAGTTTTGCAGATCGAGAGGTGGAGTTGTAAAGAACTCTAACGTCAAGAATGCCAAAATCGCGATGTGAAAAATCATGAAGAGATCTGGACTATCGAATCATCTAGGGTGTGGACCACTAATCCAACTCCATTTCAGAGCTTTAGATACTGGGAGTTGGAAGATTCAAGTGACGAGACTCTTCATCACAAGAATCGTGAAAGGCCGAAATGAGAAATGACAAAATGATCGGAGCTAGTGCAACCAAGCTCCATTTCGGAGTTTCGGAGATCATGACTTGGAGAGTCGAGATGCCACACAACAGGATTGCCGAAATGTCGAAGTGTGAAATGGAGAAATCAACGCAAGATTCAATGAAGTCAATTAAATGGTGCAGATGAATTTGAATAAGATCGGAGGGATGTTGTTTCACTTCACAGTGTAACTGCTAGAAACAAATGATGGTTTCTGCCAGAGGATGAGCTCATCTATGACAGAGAACACGAAGAGTCTCAACTTCTAGAGAAGCTGAGGAATCTCGAGATAACACCCAGTGATGATGGATGTGTTGGTGAAACCACCAGAGAAGCTGAAGAGTCGCAATGATGAGCAGGAAGAGAACTCGCTGTGAAGAGCATGTAGAAGCATTGTGCATAGAGGATGCACAAGGTGCACAGAGACTATAAGAATGCAAAACAAAGAAGAGATTGGGGTTGTTGCTGTTGAGTGTGATTGAGGTGGGAAGAAGGAGGCAAAGTGCAGCAACAGATATGTACAGAAGGGGAATGGTGCATTGAAGGGACATGGCACAGAGAGCATAAAAGGAAAAAGAATAGAAAGTGCAAGGAGTGTGAAGAAGACACTGATGCAGACAGAGCAGTGCAGTGTAGCAGAACAGTGATGAGACCGATAAGCCATTGAAAAACTTTATATCGCTATAATAAGTCATAATAGAAAAGATTTATATTTAAGGGTGGTAGGGAGGTGCTAGGGGGGATTGTTGTCCTCAGAGGTTCAAGTGGGTGCTTGAACACAAGGAGTTGTAACTTCCATCTGGTTGCAGCCAGAGAAACCAGGGTGGAAGGGTGGTGCAAGGGAGAACTGTTGCTCTCTGTTATACAGGTTGGTGCCTGTGTGACTGAAAGTTGGTGCTTCCATCCAGTTGGTGCTGGAACACTTAGGGAGTTGGTGCTTCCTTCTAGTGGGTGCTAGAAAAACCAGGGAGTTGGTGCTTCCTTCTAGTAGGTGCTAGAGAAAACAAAGAGTTGGTGCTCTCCGCAAGTTGCAGCTTGCAAAACAGAGGTTGAGGCCTCATTATGAGTTGGTGCTCATAAGTATGATAATGTACATAATGTAAAGAATAATTATCATATAAAGAAGAAGAGGTTTTTACCCTTTATGAGTTTCCTCAGGAAATATTTTTCTCTGTATATTTCATATGTGAAAATGATGTCGAATGTTCTATTGCTTCCTTCCCTGCATTATTGTGATGGACATTAAGTGCTCTGCAAAGAATTTAAAATAATAATAATTGTTTAAGCACGGTAACAACTGATTCACCCCCCCTCTCAGTTGTCCAACATTACTCAGTTGAATCAAGGGAGAACTTCAAGAAGTGTAGCAAGCACTCTAGTCCATCCGAGCAGTTTCTATTGTGCCCTTGACAATTGGAACAGTAGAAACATGCGATGAGCCCACCCAATTACACCAGATCACCGAGAAATTCAAAGCTTACCTTTGATGAGGTCAAGAAGACATAGCACAAGCCACCTAAGCTTTGACACAAGCACAAAACACACTTGTAGAACAACAGAGTAAGGTAGAACGGGAAAATATTTCCCTGCAAGCGAATTGGGATGAGGAAAAAGAACAGTTACAGTAGATAAAGGACCAGTTGCTAGCAGAGCAACTTGAGGTACATGAATGGGTTCACAAAGCACTTCGCTCTGTGATAGTCATAGAAGTGAATATTGAAGAACGTGTCCCATAGCAGGTGGCACAACTTGAAGAAGTAATCCAAGAACTTCAACAGCGCATCACATATCTGGAACTTTGTATCGTTCTCGAGACTCCTCAAGAAATAAGAGATCTAAGGGAGGCAACTTCCCGTAGCGTAGTTGGCCGATTAAAAACATTTTCCTTGGAATTAAAGAAGTTGAGCACTAGAATCGCCCAGACTTATGAGAACCTCACAGAGAATCTAGAGTTACAGGCATTGGAGGCACAGCTCCAAGAAGCAAAGAAGCACGCAGATATGCTACAGGTGCAGCTGAAGGCCTTGACCCCAGTTGAAAGAATGAAGAGGTTTGCATAACAATGCACCACCCAACAATAGGTACACATGTTGCAAATTAAAGTGATGGAAGTCTCCCAATGACTTCAACCAATCCAAGAAAAGGCATGTCAACTGTTCACTGAAGTTAAAAGCCAGGGAACTGAGCTTGAACATGTTGTCATCACTGCAGAATAATGCCTGGAAGGGCCAATAAATGACGTTGTGATCCAGGAGTTAACTGAGCAAGAGGCTGTCACACTGCAACAGGTCGAAGTAGCTTGAGCCAAGATTGAGGCATTCGAGGAAGAATTGATCAGACCAGAGTGACTTGGGACGAGTCATAGGTGAGTGTTGGGGGCCTGTTGGCCCTTGACCAAGTTTTGAGGAACACTTGGTCATATTTGACTGTTTTTGGAATTCGACAGTTTGTCAAAAATGGAGTGCAACGCAAAGCAGAGATCGTGGAATATAGACCCCTTTCTTGGGTTCTTTTTGGGTTTTTGCGGATAATGTAATGGGTATGGGATGTTGTTCCATGGATTTACCCATGTTTAGGCCTATTTTGTAAAGTATAAATAAGTAGCTAGGCAATGTAAGAGAGGGAAATAAGTTAAGTGCTAGTAAAGGATTTGTGTATACAGTGTGACCGACTTGTAGAGATGAGTGCAAGTGTTGTAAGTGTTGAGTGCATGGATTGTGAGAAGGCTCTGTGATAGATCTAATCGGGGAAGGAGGATCTGGCGAGGTGCGAGGAGATATCCTATCCTATGAAGAGTACACGTTTGAGCTCTGTGCTATAACCATATTGACCAAAGATAATAAAGAAGAAGAAGACTTTGTGGACATAGCCCCAGGGTGGGGGTGAACCAAGGTAAACCTGTGTGTTGTGCTCTATGCTTTGACCTAATGTGTTTGTCTCTTTCCATGTGTTGTGCTTTGATATGATTATGCGATGTGCTTTTCTATGATATACTTAGATAGATCTACTTTGATTTGTGCTTCTTAGATGTATGGATGTAGATCTAACATATATGAAAGTGCTAAGTGCTAGACCTATTTTTTTGTTGCTAAGTGCTAACTTAACCTTGATCTAAGTGAATGTTGTGGTGCTCTGCACCATCTGCAGAGTGCCATGAGGGTTAAATACCGATGAATGATCTATGCTAAAGTGTTTGCTAATGTTAGAATCACATATTTGTGTCCCAGTTAAGGTTGCAGACACCTGAGTCTTGCAACCACCCCTGCCTCTACCTCAGGTGAGACCTCATCTGCTTCGCAGGTGTTGCCGAAAGGGATGGTAATTAGGGTTTTGTTGGTGCGTTGTTGAAGCGTTGAACCCTGGGTCTGCCCCTATGCCAACAATCACCAAAGGTGTTTGGAAATGTTCGGATATTAACAGTTCGGATGTGCAGATGTGAAATCCTATGAAGTCCCAAAGCTTTAAAGTTTCAAAACTTAGATGCCTGAGGTTCCATAGTAAGTGTGAGCCATCAGATGCTGAGTAGACGTGCATGGTTGATTCACCCTACTTCACGAGTTTCGTAATATGAAACTCTAAGAGATTATTGTGTGGTGCTTTGAAATCTTTCGGAGACGAAGGCCAAAGGCCCGAGTAAGCACCTACTGATCTAGAACTTGGTCATGGCCCATGATCACATGGATTGGGCAATGAGAGAAAGGTTCTAGTGCCTGAAAATAATTACAGAGAAGAGAAGAGCTCAAAAAGAAAATGAAATATGAACGTTTTCTTAAATCAGATTGGTTTGAATGCGTAAACTAGTGAAGTATTGATAAGTTTCAATTGTTTCTCTTCTTAGAGTTTTCGAGTGCAAGAAGTGGACATTGTCCACAAGGAGTACATTGACAGAGGTAATTTAACCTCAGAGAAGCTCAGAAGAGATACCATTGAACCTTCATCAGCATCGGTGCAAGGAGTGTACGGGAAGAACTTTGTGTTGAGTTCAGAGAGAGAAAGAGTCACTGAGAACTCTGTAGGGCTCTACCAGGTGGGAATCAAGTGAGTGAAAGTGTGCACAGAGAGAAATATTTATCGAGTTCAGGGAGAAGAGTATCAAAGGAAGATACTCACAAAGTTGTTGAACACTCTGTAGAAAATGCACATCAAGGTGTGTTTTGAGCATGAAGTTTTACTTTGAAAGGAAACAGAAGGGCCAAGACCCTTAAGAGAATGAGTAAATTGAAAATATCAAAAGAGATAAAGAAAGGAGTGCATGGGAGATAGACTCATTCTAAGTCCTAAAGCTTAGAAGAGATAACATTTACAAGAGAGAAGATGAGATCCAAGAGGCAGACTCGCAGAAGAAAGGTCAAAGGACGAAGCCTTTGAACACTGAAAAATATTCCAAGGTGGAAGAAGTCAAAAGCTTAGGAGGAGGAGAGACAAGAACCATCATATCGGTTGTGGGGAGGAGCCTGGACCATTAGATCAATGTCCAGAAGAACAAAAGAAGCACAAAGGAGAGGAAAGAATCCCATCCGTGAGGTCTGAGTGCAAAGGACCAGCAATCATTGGATCTGGATGTAAGCACACGAGACTTAACCCTAGTGTCCACAGGAAAAGTGGACTTGTCAAAGTCCTGAAGTGATTTGGGACCTTCCGTCATCAAGGAGGATAGGTGGCATAATATCCACAACTTTAGAAGTTTGTGGACAAGGAGGAGGAGAAAGAAATGAAGTAAATATTGGTTGTTGACCTGAAAGTGGACATGTGGCGCCAGATCTGGAACTCCGGGTACAGAGAACTCTGGAGGAAAGAAGAGGTAGAAAGCGCCAAAGGTTGAAGTCCCAAAGGAGATATCGATCATTGATGAAGGAGGAGGTAGAAGGACCATTGATCTGGTCTTGGTTAGAAAGTGTCGAAGTTCATCATAATTGTTCGATTGTTGAGGAAAAGTGTCATTAGATCTTCCACTCTGGAAGATTTCCATATGGGAAAAGTAGATAGTTGAGAGTTGAAACTCCTGAGGGCTGGAGAGCTGGAACCAATTGCAGTCATTGGTTTGGAAGGGTGCTACATGTTGACAGATCACGAAGATCTGATATCATGAGTGAAAGGAGAAAAGGTCGCTATATGGACAGTTGGCCAGAGGTAGGTAATGGATAGATAGCAGTCATTGTTCACGAATCATCTCCGAAAGTGAGAGATCGATGGTCAGGAACAATTGTGGGGCCAGAACTTGCTCGGATGTTAAAAATCTGAGAGCAGGACACAATTTATACCACAATTTTAACAAAGTGATATCTGGCAGTTGGATGTGAATTGTGGGGAAAAAAGAGGGTTGGTCTAAAAACACTCTTGCCCGTGCCCGCAATCATACACTTAGGTGAGGTCATAGCCCACAGTCTTAGGAAGGAAAGGGGTAATGAAAAAGGGGCTAGAGCTTGAAACTTGGAGTTTTGGAAGTGCCCAGGAATAGCCCACGGGTCTATCAGGACCTGCACACAAAAGGAAAGGAGACATTTGTATAATTGTTTTGGGTTCCATCACAACCCCGAAGATTCAATGTGACTCAGAAGTTTGAAATATCCTTTGACCGGGAGGTCAACAGACCCCATTGAGGTAGGGGCACTGCATCAAAAGTGCTCAGGGTAGAAATAGTCATGTACAATGACTACCATGAGAGAACAAGAAGATTCAGGAATCTAGGAAGAATTGAATACTTCTAGGATCAACAAGGAAAAGTTGCACACGGGAAAGAAGTTGTAGCAATTTCTATGGCAGTAGGTATGTTATGGTTTGTTGGGTCAGATAGTGGAAATAATGCTTGCATGTTTGCAATAGTTGTTGATGATGTTGTTGCATAGGGAGTGAAGCAACAAAGAGCTAAAGCGTTGGTTATAATTTTGATAAAAGAAGCATGAAAGCTTATATTTCCATTAGACTTAAAGGTAGTATAAAATTTATTAATGGCATTCATGTAGGTATGAGTTTGTATTACTCTTTTGCATAATTGCTGAAAGGAAATTTAGGTAAGAATTTCCTCAGCCAGAGTTATTTTATAAAATCACATGATTATATTATTGAATGCATACCACTAGATGTGGTAAAGTTTGGAGGCATGTATTAATTCAAATCTTTTTTATCTTCTGAATGCACACACTGACATAGTAGAATGTCACGTTAATTTGGTTATGGGGTAATAACCAAAGAATTAAAGATAAGAATTGGTTATAGGAATAAATGCTAGTAATCTAGTCATGTATGATACCAAGACCTGGTTGTATATGGAAAGGTATGGATATGGAAAGGTTATGAGCCACAAAGGTATTAAAATATTCCTACTTTTAAATAAAACTTGGGCTGCAACCTTTTTGCTAACACTAATGAACACCACAGAATTATATTCTTGGTGTAGTGTTCAGGTCGAAAAGGAAGGCATCCAGTTAATTGGGAAGACAATAGGAAGTGTGTGGAGAATGTGTCAACACATTGGCCAAAATCCCAACTCACAGATGGTGAGATACATGACTAAGATAAAGAGCATTATGTAATTCAATGCAAGGTGCGATGATTAATTATTCTTTGATAATTGTACTCATGCATAGTACGTGATAGAATTGTATACTAAATGCATTGATTGAATGTATTTGTAATTACATGCATATATATTATTGCATGGAAATAATTATACTAATGGATGAAATGTTGCTAACTCATGAAGTTGAGAACATTTCGGGAACTGTTAAACATTGCAACAGGAAAGTTGCAAGCCAGGTAGTCACAGGAACAAAGACTACATAAAATTTTATGTTCAGAAAAATAAAATAATAAACTTATTGTTATTAATTATGAACATGCATATGCATAGAATGATGAGTCATTCTATTTGGTCAAGTTGTTTGGTAATTGTTATTTAATTGTTGGTGAAAGCAATTCTAAGATCATTCCATAAGGTGTTGTACATATTGAATTATGATGTACAACAAATACTGATAATTTGTTGGTTGTATGCAAGAGGAAGCATTACAGAAAAAATGGTATGCAGTTTGGTGCCTGTGGAAAACCACAAGGATGGATGCATTCATAATATGGCAACAACCAAGATGAATTATGAAATGGAATTTCTTATTTTGGGGAAAAAATTGAATTCCTTTTTGAACTAAGTTGGAGTTTCTAAATGAATTATTTTATGTTTCTCATGATAACTGCATGTGGGTGATGAACATGAGATGATGTTGATTAAAGTTAGAATGTTGACTACAAAGAGTAGCTCGGGAAAGATGCTGAATGGAAACCTTTGAGGGAAGTTGGAACTCCGGGACCCATGGTGCTATGAGACTTCCTGAGTCGGCCTGTTGTTGAATCCCAAGGAAAGGGAGGTGTAGCAACCGATGGACTGTGTGACAATGAAGGTGTACACTCCTGGGGTGGGACAGGCATGTGGGGAATGACAGACCATTGGTTGGAGTGATGCTGAGGTTTGGCACTTTGTTCTAGACCATGTGATGTGGAAGGTCTTCTCAAATCAAAAGATAATTACAATTCTCTATTTATTGTGTGTTGTGTATCTTGTATACAGATTATAAAGTTATTAAAATTCTCTCTCTCTCTCTCTCTCTCTCTCTCTATATATATATATATATATATATATATATATATTGCGTATATGCTTGCATTGCCTGGATTGATGACGGTACATAATGTGTTTCATATTTCATTGCTTAAGAAATATATATACATGATGCTAATCATGTAATTGATTGGAATGTGATTCAAGTGGAGCAAGAAGGTGTCTTGCAAGTGCATCTGGTGCACATATTGGATCGGAAGAGAAAACAACTCCAGAATCAAGCCATAGGGATTGTAAAGGTCCAGTGGACCTGGTACGGTCCAGAGGACGCAACATGGGAACATGAGGATGCTATGCAGGCAGAATACCTGCATATTTTTGAAGATTTTGGAAATCTTGTTGATGTTGTGTAAAGCATTGTACTGAGGACAATACAAAAACAAGGGGAGGGGATTGTAGTATCCCCAAGGACGAGGGGAGGGGATTGTAGTATCCCCAAGGATGAGTCCCTGTTGTAATTATGTTTATAGGATGGTGAGCCAAGTGTATATAAGTTGGTGGGATTATTTTTTTATTAGGTAGGATACCCTAGGTGTTAAAGGCCAGGAGCCTGATTTTGTATATGTAATTATGAAGATTATTAATAAAATATAAACATCATTGCATGCAGACCGACCATGAAGAAAGAGTGATGGGGGAATAATCTTCCACAAGGTTGGGTAAGGGAGGAGGCTAAGTGTGTGGGCCTAGGGGATAATATAGGGGGCTTACCTATAAAAGGGATAGTAATTTATTATTATTTCCTAAAGTCTAAGGTGGACAATTGTTGAGTGTTGTCCTAAGTTCCTGGGAAAGGGGAATGAATGCAAATGTAGTGCATGTACCTCTAGGAAGACAAGTGTCGACTTGGGCACATGCATTAAAGGATGATGAGTTGAGCCATGTTGGGATTTCATTCTGTGTATTCTGGAGATTCTCCAACCACTGTCTAACCATGAGAGAATCCTTCTGGTTGCACTGTGCAATTTTCCTGTAACCTCAGCCTAGTCTAGAATTCCCTTGCCTTGGGTGGAGCTTAGTTCCATATTGGGGGTGACCCAATGCTGAGCGTGACGCGCAGTGTGTTCTAAGGTTGGGATTTTTCGTGGAAGGTCTTCATGTTTTTGGTGGAGTTACTACAGTTTCAAAGATAAGTATCATTATGTGTTTAATTTCAATTAAAATGCATGTCTGTGATGCTTGTAATATTATCATGTATTTCGTTGCAATGATATTTATTGTTAATTTTGTTTAAGTCTGTATGATGGAAATAAATCTATGTTAAATGATTTAATTTGATTTAATATGGATGTTATATATAAATTTATGGGAATGTTCCACGTAGTAGCGTTGCCCGACAGTGGGGTTGATGGTCAGGTACGTTACAAATTGGTATTAGATCTTTAAAGGCTAAGTTAAGGTTGTTTTGGTAGCGTTGCATGGCCTGTTGGTGGCTGGGGACGTTACATAATAAATGTCTCACTAGCCTATAAAACACAACATATACACAAAGGCTCCTTGGCCTCAAAATCATGTGCACTTAAGTTGTTGTGTGTGGTATTTGGAATGTGCACACTTCCTCATTTTACTGTGTAGTACATGTGTGCACTATACCATGGAAGGTGCATAAAAAAATAATATCAAACATCTCACTAGCTTACATACATTTGTATTTACATTTAGAATTGGGTTTGGCCTAGCAGTGTTACAATCCCCTCCCCTTATTTATGCATTATCTTCAGTGCATTATGTACACATATACAAATAAAATTTCATAAATCCTCAAAAATATGCAGGTATTCTTCCTGCATTACATCCTCATGCTCCCAAGTAGCGTCCTCTGGACCGCACCAAGTCCACAGGACCTTTACAATCCCTATGGCTCAATTCTGGAGTTATTTGATTTTCCTATCCAAAATGCATACCAGATGCACTTGGAAAGCGCTTTCCTGCTCCACCTGAGTCAACTTCTAATCAATAACATGATTAGCATAAATTATATATTTCTTGAGAAATGATACATGGAATACATTATGAACATACATATATGCAGGAAATGTAATCATATAAGCCACTGGACCAATCCTCTCTAGGATTAAAAATGGCCCACAATAGCAAGTTGCAAAATTTGAACAATTTCCCAACTTCAATAAACTTATGTTGGCTTTCACTTTCAAGAACACATGTTCCCCAACTTTAAATTCCCTATGAGTTATGCCTTTATCAACATAGATTTTTTTCCTATCTTGGGAAACCTTTAATTTTTCTTTTATTTTTATCAATTGCTCCTCCATTTCACTGAGTAAATCTGGCCCAACCACTACTCTATTTGTTGGGTTATCCCATCTTACCGGTGTGTTGCACTTCCTTCCATAAAATGCCTCAAATGGTCTCATCTTTAGAGATGTTTGGTACCCATTGTTATAAAAGAGCTCTACTAAGTGTAAGTAGTCTTCCCATTTTGATGGTTTATCCATAACATACATCCTCAACATATCCTCAATAAATTGATGCACCCTCTTTGTTTGTCCATCTGATTATAGATGATAGGTTGTACTAAAATTCAAATTATTTCCAAATCCATTAAATAATCCCTTCCAAAAATTTGAGGTATATTTTTTATCTCTTTCAGACAAAATTGTCTTCGGTATGCCATGTAATCTAGAAATCTCTCTCATATAAATATCAACAATGTTGTCTTCCTTGTGAGTGAGCTTAATTGGAATAAAATGGGTAGCTTTAGTAAGCTTATCCACCACTACCATGATAGAATCATGTTTCTTGTTTGTTCTGGGAAGTTTGGTGATGAAATGCATTGTTACAACTTCTCACTTCCACTCAGTAATGGGTAATGGATGTAGCAAACCAATTGTATGTCTATTCTTAGCTTTCACCTTTTGACATTCCAAACATTTGGCAATAAAATCAACAACATCTTTCTTCATTCTTGGCCAATAATATTGGCTCTTGACAACTGCAATGGTTTTTTGATAACCTAGGTGCCTAGCATAAGGTACATTATGCATTTCTCCCAATATCAAAATTTTCAATTCATAGGAATTTGGTACATAAATGTTTTCCCTGTACTTCAAAATTTCATCATTATCTAGCTTGTATTCTTCAATTTTTTGTTGCAAATTACCTTGTTGTAAATTTTCCACTAATTCCTTGTATTGGAAATCTAATTTTGTAGCCCCTAAATTTCTGTCTTTCAAATCTGATTGGTACATGCTAATGGTTGTAGCATGCAATTCATGCACTCTTATGTTGAGTGCATCAACCACTTTGTTCTCTTTCCCATTGATATGCTTTATATCAAAGTCATATTCACTTAGAAATTCTAACCATCTGTTTTTCCTAGCATTTAGATTTGGTTGATCAAATAAATATTTCAGACCATTATGGTCTGTCCTGAGCTCAAAAAATTTCTCCATGAGGTAGTGTCTACATTTCCTCAAGGCATGCACTATGGCTGCCAACTCCAAATCATGAGTGTCATAGTGTCTTTCATTCTCGTTCAACTTCCTTGATTCATAACATATAACAAACCCATTTTGACCGAGGACTCCACCGAGTCCTTCTTTACATGCATCTATGCATACAATGAAGTCTTCATTTGGGTCTTCAATCCTTAATATTGGATCACTTGTTAATAATTGCTTCAAGTGTTGGAAACTCTTTTCACAATCCAATGTCCACTAAAACTTCACACCCTTCTTTTGTAAGGAAGTGATTGGGTGTGCAATATTTGAGAATCCTTCAATAAATATCCTATAGTATCCTGCAAGGCCCGTGAATGATATGACCTTTGTCACATTCTTTGGAACTAACCATTCTATAATGGCTTCTATCTTCTCAGGATCCATTGCTATCCCATCCTTTGAAATTATATGTCCCAAATTATGAATTTTCTTCTGATAAAATGAGCACTTGCTCAATTTGGCATAAAACTGATGATCAGTTAATACTTACAACACCATCCTCAAATGATGCTCATGATCTTATTATGACTTGGAATATACAAGGATTTCATCTAAAAATACAATGACAAACTTGTCTAAATATTCTCGGAAAACACCATTCATTATGCTCATGAAAACAACTAGTGCATTTGACAACCCAAATGGAACCACTATAAACTCATAATGATCATACCTTGTCGTGAAGGCGGTCTTGATGATATATTACTCTTTAATCCTTACCTGATGGTATCTTGAACTAAGATCTATCTTTGAAAATATCTTTGCATCCTTCAATTGATCAAAGAGGTCATCAATCCTTGGCAAAGGATACTTGTTCTTCAAAGTCACTTTATTCAACTGTCTGAAATCAATGCACAATCTTAATGTCCCATCTTTCTTCTTCACGAACAAGACTGGGTCACCCCAAGGTGACACACTTGGGAGTATATACCCCTTCTTCAAAATTTATTCAAGCTGCATTTGCAACTCCTTCAGCTCGGGTGTGCTCATTCTGTAAGGAGTCTTTGACACTGGAGCTGCTCCAAGGATTAAATTTATAGAGAAATCAATATCTCTCTTTGGGGGTAGTCCTGGTACATCCTTGAAAACATCTTCAAAATCTTCGAGGACCGCATGATATCCCAAATTTGGCACATTATATTTAGGTGTCTCTTCCATATGAGCTGTAAATATTTGACACCCTTTTATGTAACATTTTTTCAACTGCAATGCTAAAATTTCTCTATTGGTTACTACCTTGGGAATTCCCTACACTCCTTGTTATGGAAGTCTAGGATAGTATGATGTTGGTCCAACCAATCCATCCCAATTAGATAGTCATAGGAACCTCAAGGAAATATTTTCAAATCTACGCTAGTATTCAGTCCATTCATGTCCATAAGACATGACTTAACCATCTCATTAACTTTTCTTTTGGCTCTGGTAGCCAATTGCACCAACCAAGATTTTCCATGCTTGCTTATTCAAAATTGGAAACTTTCCACAATCTTAGGATCTATATAACTATGGCTATCCCCTAAATCAATTAAAATAGAAATGGTTTGGTTGTTGATCATACCTTCCACTTCAATCATATGTGACTGATACTCTTCTTTCTTGTTGTCTAGGGCTGCATAGATCCTTGGTACATTTCTGCCCATGTCCTCCACTATTTCAGTTTGTTGTACATTATGAACAGCCCTCACTTTTCCACCTCTGTGAGGACAATCTATGAACATATGATCTCCTTTACATCCCCAACATTGAATAGGTGGATTCCTTGGCCTTTGACCCCATGTCTCAATCATTCCAGGTTCTCTTGAAATTGGTTTTCCCTGAGGATTATTTCTGAAGAATGGTGGCTTAGATCCCTTCTTCCTCTGATCCATATTGAATTTATTTTCGTATTCCCAAGTTTTTTGGAAAGTTGGCCTTGATTTTTTTTTATCATATAGGCATTTATCTCGCTTTATCGTCTCCTCCAATTTCTTGGGATCATCATACTATATTTTTTCACTGATGAATGATGGAAATCCACTCAAATACCTTTGAATATTAAGTGTCTCATCCTTGATGAAAGAAACACACTTCAACAGTTCTAAAAACCTTATTTCATATTCATCTATGGTCATACTCCCAAGATTGAGTTCAAATAACTCTTTCATTTTCTTGTCATAGTATCTCTTAGTCAAGTATTTTTTCTTAAAATACTTCTTGAATTCCCTCCATGTAACACTTTTCTCTTTAATGTGTTGCACTTGCACAATATGGTCCCACCACATGGATGCTTTTCCCTTGATTTTATAGATGAAAATTATTCATTCTTCCTGATATGAATAATTATGCAATTGAAAATACTTTCTCATGCCCAACAACCATGTCTCTGCATCTTCATCCTTCTTGTGCTCACCATCAAATCTAGAAGGTTTGATTTTGTTCATTTAGCCTCATAGCTCATCCACCCAAAACCTCATGTGCTTCCTGAAAGGGGATGGAATTGAGTTGTTGTGTTCTTTCTTATTGGAATGCCTTAGGGAGTGACTGTGATGTCTGCTACCACTTCTTGTTCTTGTTTTCTCATCAGGAGACCTGCGACTTCCTGATTTGCTTGAGCCACTCTCCTTATCCAATTTATTCTCTATTTTGTTCAAGCTCAGCATTAACTTCATGTTGAAGTCCTCTTGCTTCTCCTTGGCTCTAATAATCCTTTCATTATCATATTTATAGCTTTGTACATCCTTCTGTAAATATTTAATGATCTCTACCATATTCATGTTTTCATCTCTTCCTTCTCCATGTCCATTAGAGTTTGTTACTTCAATGCTCAAATGGACATCCATCCCTCTAATATCATATTCATGGCTGTAGGTCCCCCATGCATATTCCATTCCTATGGACTCTGTGTTGATCCTTATTTGATCTAGTTGTTGTTAAATATGCAAAATGTGCCGCCAACAAAACTTTGCCAAGTTAACTGACTCAACAATTTCATGAAACATATGAACCATTCTGGTTCAATATTATATCAGAATTATTTCTTCTGATTTCCTAGCAAAATTGAATGTCCATATCAATTTCTAGGTGAATATTTATATTCTTCTTTCCAATGCCTAGTCCCATGCTCAATTCCAAGTCTTGAGCAAAACTTTATGGTTATTTGAAAATTGCCCGTTAATTTTTTTGTTCACTCTTCAACTTTGCACAACTCTGCGTTGTAATTAAGCATTTTTGCACCTACTCCAATTGATTTTTCATAAGATATCAATTGGGTTTATTCATATACATATTATAGACACTTTGTCCAAGTTTCACCTTTTTCTGGGTTCTAGGATACTAGTTACATCACGTTGAAGTTCTAGGCCAATTCGTGTTTTTGGTCTAGAATACTACAAGTACCTTATTTTCCATATTAAACATTTTTAACATGCCCAAAAATTTAATTTAGCTCTAGGAATGTCTTCTATGGTTCAATATATTTCTATTGACTACTCCTGCGCCTCAATCTAATTTCAGAGCAAGTTATGGCTCTTTGAAGTTAGTTGGGTTTTAAAATTTAACCTTCAATGTTTGTGGTATAACTTTCTCATAAAATCTTTGTTTGACGAATGGTTTACACCATTAGAAATCTCTCTCGAGGCTCTTTTATTTGAGATATAGAGACAAAGTGTACTTTGGTTCACTCCTTTCTTGGGGTTTTTGAGTAGCTAAAAACATCGTTAAGGGCCTCAAAAACACGCTGCAAAAAGATGACGTTCAAACAGTATAAAACATCGTAGAAAATCACTGGTTTTTTTTTGTTGTTCATCCTCCAAATGAATTTGCGTGCACAAATTTCAACCTCTACACCCATATTTATCATCCGCAACAACACCACAAGTTAAATCGTGCTCTGCGCACCTATAACTACTGTGGGTCACTTCTCTTTCGCATTAATAAGTGGTGCGCACTACTTTTGTGTCACGCACCAATATCCGCCACGT
>ML793552.1:276668-316091 GCA_009831015.1 Picea engelmannii
CATCAGTATGCCTCGATTGTGCACCAATAGTCTTCGCGCACCATTAACTAAAATGTCGCATGACAACATATACTCATATTGTGCGCGCACCAACAAAACTCCTCTGCGCTCTGCCAATACTATGCACACCACGCGTGCCATTATTTTGTGGGTGCACACCAAGCTCCAGTATTAAGAATGTGTCACTCAATCTGCATCGTGCAATGCTAAATTTAGTGCATGCACCCGCCTACCAACATTTTTTTGTGCGGCACCAAAATTTAGCACATGCACCTGCACACCAACAATTTTCTGCGCGGTGCCAAAATTTAGTGCGCGCACCTGCACACCAACATTTTTCCACGCAGTTTCAAAATTTAGTGTGCACACCAGTACACCAACATTTTCTACGTGCTGCCAAAATTTAGCACGCACACCAACACACCAACATTTTTATGCGCATCAATTCCTCGTGATTTCCACTGCAAAAATCGGGTCTTTTGCTTAACTTTTTCCCAATTTTTACCATGGGAATTATACAACTATGAAATTTTTAGAATTTCACCCTAATAACACCAGTTCAACCTCTACAACAACAAATTTATGTGGGTTGAAATTTTTGGGACGAATGTTTCCCAAACTCAATTCACGAATTGAGAATTTTAATCAACTAACTTCACTCCATCTGTCATGGCTTCCCTGTAACTTCAAATTCGACCAATTCCAGGTATGAATTTGTGAGAACAGATATTAAATCAATAATGTCTCACCACTTGGCCTGATTTCTCAATTTCCCCATGAATTTAACAATAGAAATTGGGGCTTTTTCCCAATTTGGCGCAATTGTTGTTACTTTTTACCATGAACGTTACACAACCTAAAATTTGGCCACCTCAAAATCAATCCTCTGTGACATTTCACTTCAACTGAACTTGCTCGATCCATTCAGGCTCAGTGTTGAAAACTAAAGCTACAATACCATATTTTAACATCCCCGGCCGCCCAGATCGGGCCATGCTACTCCAAAAACACTTTCATTCTCTGCTCAACATACTATAACATACCCAACATCCAACTAAGCTATGCCACATAATTTTTTTGAACTGCATGCAATTAAAACATATACACACAGAACGCTTGTGTAACTTTATATATATAACATAAACATACAAATATATTCCATAAATGCATGGATTCATACTAAATTAACAATAAACATATACATGCAGCATATACAAGAAATACCCATAAAAATAAACATGTAAATAATAATGCAGCCTATAAATTAACACACAATTGACACTTATCCTAGTAAGAATATCATCAACTGTGTGCAGACCTTCCATGAACCTCCCATCCTTAGACCACAATGTTCATCACCCTCAGTAGTGGGTCACCCCCGATATGGGACTAAACTCCACCTGGGTAAAGGGATTCATAACCAGGTTGACTATCTCAAACAACAGGAAAGAATTTGTCCCAGGTGCTAACTCAATCTAACACCCTATAGTCCCTCATTCCCCACATGCCTGTCCCACCCCAGGAAGTGTTCCCCTTCTTTTCTCAACAGTCCTTTGGCTGCCCCACTTCCTTTTCGAGCTTCAGCAATAGGCCACATAGGAAGTCTCTGAGCCCTATAGCTGCATTTTATCACCTTCGGAAATCAATTCTCTCACCCAGAGAGAAATTTTGCATGGGCCTGACAACCCACCTCTTCAATATCCCACAGGCCTCACAACCCGCTTCTTCTACCCATCTCCTAAGCTAACCAAGTACACAAAACATGTATGGTTATGGATATAGGTTCAGGTACAGTGACATGAAGGTACGGAGGATAGATCATTGAGTGAGTGAATGCTCATGGAATGGATGAATGGATGACCGAATCATGGAAAATGAACTAAGACCAAACCATATGTATGCATGTCCCCAACTTGACACTTTTCATGTTGGGAACTACTTTGGCCCACTTTTCCCCATCCTTAGAACTTAGGATAAAATAATTATCCATACTTTATACTTAATAAATATTAATATAATATTCATTTTTGTCTTAAGCTCCCTAGATTAACCCCTTTTCCTTAACTTTTATCCCTCCCTTTCCCTAACTAGTGGAGTTTATTCCCCCATACTCTTTTATCATGGTCGGTCTGCGTTCAATGGTGTATTTTATATTAATCGATGAAGCATATAAACAAATATGCGCATTGGCCTTTAGCATCCAGGCTCTCCGGTGTAATCAAAACATAAGCCTCCTAGCTTATAATAACTGGCTCACTAGCCTATAAAACATAACATATACACAAAGGCTCCCTGGCCTCAAAATCACACTCACTTTAGCTGTTGTGCGCGGTATCGGGAATGTGCACACTTCCTCATTTTATTGCGCATTAAATGTCCGCACTATACCATGGAAGGTGCATACAAAATTGATATCAAACAGCTCACCAGCTTATGCACATTTCTATTTACATTTACAATTGGGTTCAGCTTAGGGGTATTACACAATATACCACATTACTTGGCACAAAAACATATAGGTGCCCCTATGTGATGTTTTGTATATATGTGCATTGGGATAAACAATTCTCCCTATAGACATAAACATAGTAGTGCATATTTCTATATCATTCCCATTGGGATGTATTTATTTAGAAAGTGAACCACTTAACTTGAAAAAAATTTAGGATCTTGTAACAATTTCCGATTCAAATTATTTACTTGCATTGTCAAACATATTTCATAATTTTCATATTTTATTATGTAGTTATTCTTTTGATAGAAAATATTATATAGAATATAGTTGATATAATATTAGGAAAAAACTTACTAAAAAATCACAAGGGAATCACATCCCAAGAAGAGAGAAAGGAAAGTTACTTGAAGTTTTAATATATCAGTAATAAATTTTGATTATATGTGGGTTTATTTGTTTGTATTGGTTAATGTGTGTCATGTAGAGAAATAACTTTTTAAAATTTAGAAGGTTATTTGCAAATTGAGTAGAAAAGAGCATAAAAGTTTTATGTAAATGTTGAAAATAGAGGAGGGTTGATAAAAATGTGATCATCATTAAACTTTTCTTTGACTTATTACTAATAACAAACTTCCTATCAATAATAAATAATAGGCTTAAAACTTTCAATTTTGCATGTGTTGAATGTTGTGTGAGGAACACCCATGAGGGAACAAAAGGCCCTCTATGAAGGATGTAAATCATGATGAATTGATCCTCAATTCATATATATTGGTGATAAAAGTGAATGGAATGGGAAGGATATTTTATAATATTATGAGGGATATAGTGGAAAGAGTATACAAAAATAATTTTTTTTTATAGTACAAAAATCAATCTAATGAATACAAGAACCAGGTTATCTTTAAAGTACATAAATCATTCACAGGGTATATTTAAAGTACATAAGTCATTCCCATGTTATCTTTAAAGTACATAAATCATTCCTAGGTTATCTTTATAGTTACATCTCGTTGAAGTTCTAGGCTAATTCGTTTTTTTGGTCTGGAATACTACAGGTACCTTATTTTCCATATTAAACATTTGTAACATGCCCAGAAATTTAATTCAACTCTAGGAATGTCTTCTATAGTTCAATATATTTCTATTGACTACTCCTGCGCCTCAATCTGATTCCGGAGAAGAAAGTTATGGCTCTTTGAAGTTAGTTGGGTCTTAAAATTTACCCTTCACTATTTTTTCTATAACTTTCTCATAAAAGCTTTGTTTAACGAATGGTTTACACCATTAGAAAGATCTCTCTGGGATATTTTATTTGAGATGCAAAGACGGAGTGTACTTTGCTACACTCCTTTCTTGTGGTTTTTGAGTAGCTAAAAATGTCGTTAAGGGCCTCAAAAACACATTGCAAAAAGATGGCGTTCAAACAGTATAAAATGTAGCATAAAATCACTGGATTTTTGTTGTTGTTCACCCTCCAAATGAATTCGTGTGCACAAATTTTAACCTATACACCCATATTTATCATCTGCAACAACACCATAAGGAAAATCGTGCTCTGCGCACCTATAAATACTATGTGTCACTTCTCTATCATGCCAATAAGTGGTGCGCACTACTTTTGTGTCACGTGCCAATATCCACCGTGTGCAGTTTTGGTTCTGGTACTAATACTTGTTGCACACAATTTTTGTATCATGCATTGATATTTTGCGCACATTTTACTCTATGCCTTACAACATGCCAAATTTTAATACACCCCCACCGTGCACGAATAGTTTGTGCACACCATTAACTAAACTGTCATGTGACAACATATACTCATATTGTGTGCACACCAACAAAACTCCTCTATGCTCTACCAATAATGTGCACACCACGCATGCCATTATTTTTTGTGTGCACACCGCGCACACCTTATTATGCGTATGCACACCACGCACCAGTATTAAGAATGTGTCACTCAATCGGCATCGTTGATGCAGGAGCATCTACGATGTCATCAAGCGAGCCAGCGCGTGGAGGAAAGAACATACAGCTGGACAACGCCATCACATATATTTTTGTTTTGCTTTGGATATTGTTGCGTCGTCATTTGAATGCTTTCATTCATATGAAGCGCCTTTGTATTGTATTATAGATAAGGAGGCATTTAATGGTTTTAATGTTGGTAGATTGGAATTAACTGTAGATTAGACAGTTTTTTATTTCGTGAGGGAAAACGGAATATAGGCACCCTCCGTTGAATTGTTGTATTATTATTCACATTCAGATTATTCAGCATTGGCATTGAGAGCAAGAAAAGAGCAGAGCAGAGAGCTTGTGAAGAAACCCCATGTACAGACATTGAATGAATAGGAAAGCTTTGATTCAATCTCATGGATGTGCTTGAGCTCTGTGTGTTGTTGATATTATGCTTTTGCATGCTTGCTTATTTTTATGCTTATCTTCTATATGCTGCTTATGTGATTGCATATCAGGTTCGAAACCTGAGAGAATGAGGGAATGAGTTCCAATTATTTATCTGTTTGAGCCAGGATATTCCTGCATAGAGTGCAGTCGAATTCCTCCATATAGAGTGCGTTGAGGAGGTTAAACAGTTGAACTTTTGGTCTCGTTTTCCCCAGAGAGAATTGGGTTGTTTGAGCCGTGCAGGTGAGTGCATGTCGGACTGGAGTCTCAGTAGCAAGTCTGAGAGAAGGAAGGTCGGGGTTGATGTGGCTGTGAAGGCGCAGAACCTGGAAGACTTCAACTCTTTGAAAGTTTTTGAAGGGGGAGCGCAGGCATCATGCTCAAGGTCTCTGAGAGAGAGCCGGAGGGAATTCATCTCAGGAGAGATAGTTTCGTGTTCATGTGTAGGAGCAGGCCTGGGGAAGTTTTGAACTGAGGGAAAGCTTGAGAGCCGAAAGGATTCTCAAGAGGAAGAGAATCGACGACTTGAACTCCTAGGAAAGAGTTAACCTACAAAGCGCAAGAAGAACCTGGTTGCTATCGCACATCTGCATATCGGGTTTGGAGAGTGCAAGAGTTGCATGCACGTCGATATCGCGAGTCACGATTCCCCGATTTGATCGGAGTCGTCGATCGCCGGAGGGATAGGTGGCGCGAGATCTCGAGAAGTCAGGACTCGGCATTTCGACGTTTTCGAGGTCGAAGGGAGCGCGGAGAAACAGCGAAGTCTCGAGCCGCGAAGGGCCCCATGGAGACTGAGCGGAGGACAACACGTGGCATCGCACATCGGCATTCGGGGTTTTGAAAGGTAAGTTAATCACCACCTTTCATCTGTCGATTTCCCGATAGGGAAATCCCCGATACACAGGCGGGGTTGACCGTTGACATCGGAGATCGGGGCTCGGGAACTGAAGGGCCGATATCGTAAGTATTAAACTCGCGAACACGCGAGGACCGATTTCCCGATTCGCGAAGGGGAAGTCGTCGAGAAGAGCACTGTGGGTAGGAGACATCCCAAGGGAGTAGGAAGAGCTTAGACTCTTCGGGCTCGTGGTTGAAGGAGGTCTTGGTGAGAGCGATCGTGCCGCAGAGGGCAGGTTGCGTCAATCGTGCAATGCTAAATTTAGTGTGTACATCCGCACACCAACAGTTTTCCCCGCGGCGCCAAAATTTAGCACGCACACCTGCACACCAACATTTTTCCATGCGGTGCCAAAATTTAGCGCGTGCACCTGCACACCAACATTTTTCCATGCAACGCCAAAATTTAGCGTGCACACTAGTACACCAACATTTTTCCGCGGGGCGCCAAAATTTAGCGTGCACACCAACACACCAACATTTTTATGCGCATCAATTCCTCATGATTTCTGCTGCAGAAATTGGGGCTTTTACTTAACGTTTTCTCAATTTTTACCATGGGCATTCTGCAACTATGAATTTTTTTCAATTTCACCCTGATAACACCATTTCAACCTCTACAACAACAAATTTATGTGGGTTGAAATTTCTGGGACAAATGTTTCCGAAACTTAATTCACAAAATGAGAATTTTAATCAACTAACTTCACTCCATTTGTCATGGATTTAATGTAACTTCTAATTCGACCAATTCCAGGTATGAATTTGTGAGAACAGATATTGAATCAATAACATCTCACCACTTGGCTGAATTTCTCAATTTTCCCATGAATTTAACAATAGAAATTGGGGCTTTTTCCCAATTTTGCGCAATTGTTGTTACCTTTTGCCATGGATGTTATGCAACCTAAAATTTGGCCACTTCGAAATCAATCCTCTATTCCATTTCTCTTCAAATCAACTTGCTTGACCCATTCAAGCTTAGTTTTGAAAACGGAAGCTATGATACCATATTTTAACATCCTTGGCCACCCAAGTTGGGCCATGCTACTCCATAAACACTTTCATTCTCTATTCAACATACTATAACATACCCAACACCCAACTGAGCTATGCCACATAATTTTTTCGAACTGCATGTAATTAAAATATATACACATAGAACTCTTGCGTAACTTTATATATAAAACATAAACATACAAATATATTCCGTAAATGAATGGATTCATACTGAAATAATAGTAAACATATACATGTAGCATATACAAGAAATACCCATAAAAATAAACAGGTAAATAATAATGCAACCTATAAATTAACACACAATTGGCACTTATCTTGGTAAGAATATCATCAACTACGTGCAGGACTTCCACGAACCTCCCATCCTTAGACCACACTATTCATCTCTCTCAGTAGTGGGTCACCCCCGAGTTGGGAGTAAACTCCACCCGGGTAAAGAGATTCATAACCAGGCTGACTATCTCAAACAACACAAAAGACTCTGTCACAACTGCCAACTCAATCTAACAGCCTACAGTCCATAATTCCCTACATGCATGTCCCACCCCAGGAAGTCTCTGAGCCCTGTAGTTGTAGTTTAGCACCTTCGAAAATCAATTCCTAGAAATTCTCTCACCCAGAGAGAAATTTCTCACGGGCCTGACAACCCACCTCTTCAATATACCATAGGCCTCACAACCCACTTCTTTTGTCCATCTCCCAAGCTAACCAGGTACACAAAACAGGTATGGTTATAGATATAGGTTCAGGTACAGTGACATGAAGGTATGAAGGATAGCTGACTGAGTGAGTGAATGCTCATGGAATGGCTGAATGGATGACCGAATCATGGAAAATGAACTAATTCCAAACCATATGTATGCATGTCCCCAACTTGACACTTTTCATGTTGGGCGCTACTTTGGCCCACTTTTCTCCATCCTTAGAACTTAGGATAAAATAATTATCCATACTTTATACTTAATAAATATTAATATAATATTCCTTTTTCACTTAAGCTCCCTAGTTGAACCCCTTTTCCTTTACTTTTATCCCTCCCTTTCCCTAACTAGTGGAGTTTAGTCCTCCATACTCTTTTATCATGGTCGGTCTACGTGCAACAATTTATTTTATATTAATTGATGAGGCATATAAAAAAATATGTTCGTTGGCCTTTAGCATCTAGGCTCTCTGGCCTAATCAAAACATAAGCCTCCTAGCTTATAATAACTGACTCACTAGCCTATAAAACACAACATATACACAAAGTCTCCCTGGCCTCAAAATTGTGCGCACTTAAGTTGTTGCGTGCGGTATCTGGAATGTGCACACTTCCTCATTTTACTGTGCAGTAAATGTCTGCACTGTACCATGGAAGGTGCATACAAAAATGATATCAAACAACTCACCAGCTTACGTACATTTGTATTTACATTTACAATTGGGTTCGGCTTAGGGGTATTACACAATATACCACATTACTTGGCACAAAAACATATAGGTGCCCCTATGTGATGTTTTGTATATATGTGCATTGGGATAAACAATTCTCCCTATAGACATAAACACAGTAGTGCATATTGCTATATCATTCCCATTGGGATGTATTTCTTTAGAAAGTGTACCACTTAACTTGAAAATTTTTTAGGATCTTGTTACAATTTCCAATTCAAATTCTTTGCTTGCATTGTAAAACATATTTCATAAGTTTCATATTTTATTATGTAGGTATTCTTTTGATAGAAAATATTAGATATAAGATGGTTGATATAATATTAGGGAAAAATTTACTAAAGAATCACAAGGGAAGCACATCCCAAGAAGAGAGAAAGGAAAGTTACTTGAAGTTTTAATATATCAGTAATAAATTTTTATTATATGTGGGTTTATTTGTGTGCATTGGTTAATGTGTGTCATGCAAAGAAAAAACTTTTAAAAAATTAGAAGGTTATTTGCAAATTGAGTAGAAAAGAGCATACAAGTTTTATGTAAATGTTGAAAATAGGGGAGGGCCGATAAAAATGTGATCATCATTAAATTTGTCTTCGACTTATTATTAATAACAAACTTCCTAACAATAATAAATAATAGGCTTAAAACTTTCAATTTTGCATGTGTTGAATGTTGTGTGAGGAACACCCATGAGGGAACAAAAGGGCCTCTATGAAGGATGTAAATGATGATGAATTGATCCTCGATTCATATATATTGGTGCGAAAAGTGAATGGAATGGGAAGGATATTTTATAATATTATGAGGGATATACTGGAAAGAATATACAATTTTTTTTTATATAGTACAAAAATCAATCTAATGAATGCAAGAACCAGGTTATCTTTAAAGTACATAAATCGTTCCAAAAGCAATGATAAATTAGACTTATAAGGCTTGCAATAGAAAATCCATACCATAACAAGAAAGAATCATTTACAAGGTATTATTGTTAATCATGTTTTTCTATTGAACATATGAATTGATTTCTATTATTATTTTGGTTTCTTAGGAAGATTAAGAAAATTAAAAACGACATATGAAATTATATCCAAAACATGTTGGTAGGGATGTGTAGAAAAGTGTACAAGGATATTATCAAATAATTAAGAATGATTGAATCACGGGAAGAGTTATGGTAGAGACAATATGCATCAAAAAACGTAATCAATAATTTTTTTAATATGTGCAATCAATGAATTTTATCTCATGAAATACTCATTTTCAATTATTTTGTCAATGCAAAAAAGAAAACCTAGAATCCATTCATTATATGGGATGGGACAACAAGGAAAAAAAATGTTGATTGTAAAATTTGTAGGAGTGATCTCCTTTTCCATAGCTAACATTTTAATTAATTTATAAACTATCCATGAATATTTTCTACAAGGTCTTTTCTTACAAAAAAGAGTCATCAAAACATTTGAATGACATTGGATTAAGTATGAGTTGTGATTATATATTGGTATATGAAGGATTAATTGAACAATTTGTAATTATATATGTTTCTTTACATCCCAAGTTTTATAAATATTGGAATAAAAATAAACTTTTAATTATATATAAACTTTTTCGTGGTGTATAAAATTTGCATGAATCCAAGTATGGAATGGATCCAATAGATGATATGTTCCAAGGTGGAATGAGGCATGACTTAGAAACAATATTTATTATTCACGAAGCATTCACTACTATGGTAAGTTTATGAATTTCCACAATCATGTATATTATACTATGAATATTGATATACACTTTACACTAATTCTATGTTTGTAGATGGAAGATGGAGATGTTAAACAAAATCAAGATAATCAACTAATCATTGCAAACAATATAAGTAAAACATCCCTTACAACTGATGAATAAAGGAGACATGTAAGTAATTCAAGTACTAATAGTAATTCAAGTGATGACTAATTATTAATATAATTGAATGTTACATGTTTTCTATTTTGGAGTGTCTGTAAAAATTAGACATTTCTATAAAGCCAAGAAACAAGATAATGCATTTGCATAGCTCCAAAAACATTAAATAGTTGATGGGGAACTTTGGTCCTAAAGAAAGTTGGTGTTTTTTTAATTAATGAAGCATTGATGCTCATACATATACCCAGTGCACTAATTCTCTGTTGGAATATTGGTTGTTGTCATTGATGTCAACCCTAGTCATTGGTTTTGGACCACAATATTGATGAAGATATTTGTACATGAAGGAAAGTAAACATGTAGACAGAACAGCCATGGATGGATAGTATACACCATGTTGTTTCTGGTGGTAGGTGGCACGTCATGTGGATCCTCATGGTTGAGGAGAAATGAATTTTTGAAGATGAAAAAGTGAATTGAAGAAGGAAGTACAGGTTGGCCCTGAAGATAATTAAAGAAGAGGATTACAAAATAAGAAAGTGTTAGGTCAACCCTATTGTTAAAAGGAAGTGACATAAAGGGTATAAATACATATCATTATACATTCATTTTACACACACAAGTCGAATTTCAGAGGAAATCTGAAGTAAAGAAGGAATGATACAAAAGGGATGAATATCCAAGAAGACCTCCTACCTTCAGGAGTCAAAGAATCTTCAATCAGTATGAAGGAAATTGCAGAAGAGTAGATCATTAACCCAGGTGGACTACATCACAAAGAAGGTCCCTTACTCCCAGGTATCAAAATTTGTTTCTTGGTCATTGTTATACTTGCAAACAATTTGGACATAAGGCAATTAATTGAAGAATTAATGAAAGGAACAAATATGCAACAAACATGAATGGTGTAAATAAAAGATATGTAAATAATCGTGGATTTGTCAACAAAAGTTATAATTAATTTTCCCCAATTGATGGACAAAAATATTGTATGCTACAAATGTAATTATCATCGTCACAAAGCACGACATTGCAAATTTATGAATGAATATGTCCCTATGCCAACCACGGTATGGAGAAGGAAAGAGGTTCCAAACAATGAAGATTGTCGAATAGCATTGACCGCTGAATAATGTAAAGAATAAGATGAATGGTACATAGATAGTGGATGTTCTTCACACATGACTTGGGATCAAGACAAATTCATCAGCTTGAAGAGAAAGGGTGGAAATGTTGCATTTGGAGATGACTCATCTGCCAAAATACTTGCAGAAGGTGTAGTAGATCTTGGAAGCAAAAATGTAAAAGCAAAGAATGTCCTATTGGTTGAAGACTTGAAGCATAATATACTCAGTCCTAGTAAAATGTGTGATCAAGGATATACTCTCACGTTTGACTCACAAAGATGCAAAATCAAAGAAGAAGGTTCAGGAACATTGGTTGCAACTGAAACAAGAAAACCAAGTAATTTGTACATCCTAAAACCACGAAAAATATCTAAGGAAGAAAGAGACCATAAAAATGAAGTGATATTAAGTGTTATATGTTCAGGGGGAGTAGCCTCAAAGAAGAGAGTTACCTTTTTCCATTAAATACCGGGGGAGCAACCCCACCCTTTGCCATTGATGTCAAAGGGGGGGAGAAATTGGGATCATGATGATAGGGGGAGCATGAGTGTTGCCATCAATGACAAAGGGGGAGATTGTTGGAAGATTGGTTGTTGTCATTGATGTCAACCCTAGTCATTGGTTTTGTATCGCAAAATTGATGGAGGTATTTGGACATGAAGGACAATACACATGCAGACACACCACCCATGGATGGATAGTATACATCATGTTATTTCTGGTGGTAGGTGACACGTCACATGGATCCTCATGGTTGAGGAGAAATGAATTTTTGAAGATGACAAAGTGAATTGAAGAAGGAAGTACAGGTCGTCCCTGAAGATAATTAAAGAAAATAATTACAAAATAAGAAAGTGTCAAGTTGGCCCTAATGTTAAAAGGAAGTTACATAAAGGGTATAAATACATATCATTATACATTCATTTTACACACAAAATTAGAATTTCATAGGAAATTTGAAGTAAAGAAGGCCGGATTTCAAGGGAGGATAAAGTTTTTTGGTGATGTGTTCTAAGGTATGTTATTTACAGGTCATCTTACCTTTTTTTCTATAAATTGTTTTCTAGAATGATTCATATGGTGAAATTGATATGGTATTGAGAATACATATCTAGGTACTTGTGGTAAAAATTTCATCTCTTTATTCGCTATACTTTTGGAGATACACTCTGTGGAAGATAGGGTTTTTGACTAGTCCTGAAGCTAGTCATAAACAAGTGTTCCAGGTAAAACAGACATAACTTATTCATAGATAATCCAAATGAAGTGAGACCAATTTCATTCGAAATATTACAGGTTTTAGTTTTTGTTGTGTGAGTTTCAGAATATGATGTTAAATATTGAGCACGGGGCATTTTGTACAAGTTCGCTCTCCTGAATAAACCATAATTGAATAAGGTCTACCATTCTCTCTATAACTTATTTTTGGGGAGGATTCAAGGACTGAAACTTGGAGGAGTTTCAGAGAATAAATTGAGTAATATTATCTATAGGATCAGAGTATTCGAAGAATTGAAGAATTGTAGAAGTTGAAGAAGTCTCATGAAGCATTATCAGGTTCTATGTGATGGTTGGTTGATGGTGATGATTTAATGTAAATTTTTATTATCTCTCCTATATTCTTGGGTGGAAGGAAGGGGAAAGGATGGAGAGTTCAACCCTCTCTTGATATTGGAGGATTGTATCTTCCTCTTGGAGGTTTATCCTTCCCTTTATATTTGGAAGTTGTAGCTACCTTTGGAAGTCATTACTTCCCTTGAACAATAACTATTGATTATTTCTCATATATTCTGCATGGTGTATTGTGGTGTATTGATGTAACTCTTATACTATTGTTCATTTCTCATTGGATATAATTGAATGGTTTAAGTATAAGGTTTTTTTTTTTTTTTAATTGTACTTGATATTGATTCACCCCCCTCTCAGTATTAACATGATCCTTATTACAACATCGACATCATTGCTATCAATGATGCTATTAACGATGTTGTTACTTCAATCATTACAAGGATTTCATAATGAACAAGGAGATGTACAACATCAATGCTTAACAATATTAGCACACTAGTGATTTAGATTATATAAGACACACTAATAAATATTAAAGAGTAATATGTCAGTTCACTATTATGTATGTTGGACATTGACAAACCTATGACTACCTATATTTTTTATTTATAATAAAACTCTAATAAAGGCGTATACCTATTGACAATGGGCACATTTAATTATCTTTTAACCTTAAATTTTAATCTTATGGCCAGCAATTGAAGATATTGGCATATTCTTAGTCGTCCTCCCAAATCAATGAATGGGATTTACTATTTATAACTTCCTTGCATTTATAAATGCATGCGTTAATATGTTTAATTTTTCACATTTACCTAATCATATTAAGAAATTACTATATAGTAAAATAATTAACCTTTAAGATTACCACTTTGAATTTCCTGAACTGTCCGCCCACGTTTCATTTTCTGGTTTTCCTCAGTTGTCCACACGTTTTTCTGGCTATCCATGCGTTTCTGGGTGGAAGACTATCCTCAAGGGATTATTTTATTTTTGAGTTTTATATGGATGCATGCAGGCTCACGCCTTCCTTCAATGGTCATCTAGCATGCATGCCTGTTGTTGGCAGAGAATTGGAGGTGATCAATTCCAAACTTTCAGGTGATGATGATTTCGAAGGAAAACAAGCTATCAGATTATTGCATATCAGTTTTCTGTGCATCCAAGACGATGCCCATTGTAGACCTTTGATGAGAGTGGTAGTGAAGACGTTGGAAGGAGAGAAGGAGGTTCCTGATACCCCGCAGGAGGGTTTTCAATTTGCCATGGCTTTCATGGCTAAGAGATTCAATCCTAATTCAAGACTACTATCTGCTAGTAACAATTCAATGAGTCGATGATCTGTGCAAATTTGATCGTCGAGGTAGCCTATAACAGATCCTGAACAGAGTAGTGGAAAAATCTATTTTATAGGTTGATTTATAGTGTATTTCTGTGCACCACATTAGTAGTGGAAAAACACATTTTATAGGTTGATTTACAGTGTATTTCCGTGCACCACATTACAGTGCGTATTTCCGTGCACCACATTACAGTGCGTATTTCCGTGCAAAACATTGATTTATAGTGGAAAAATAAATGTAGTTGAGCTCATATTTTGTATGCAAGATTATGATTCGGTATATTATGATACAGTGATTGGGATTGAAACTTTATCACTTTGTATGTGTAAATTTTTTATGTGCATTGATGTAAAAGAAAGTGTACGATTCTTTTTAAATAAATTTAAACTTATATTATTTGAATATAATCACAAATATGAGACGTATGCATTTTAAATTGCAGTGACATGCATTATTCCACAGATTTCTTTCAACGCCTTTGAATGGTGGATACGTAGAAGGTTTGGGAATCGATAAACATTTCAAAACTAAGATAAAAGTATCGTTGGATTTTGTTTACAGGTTAGTTCTGAATCTATAATGACTTTTATGCATATATAAAAGATTGAATTTGTATTTCGAGGAGTAGGGTATTTACATTTTTAATGATTGTTTTATGTAGATATAAAATATCAAATAGGGATTATTTATGACAGAGCAGCATAATTACAATAAATCATTTCATATTCTTCAAAAGATTGAATATGTATTTAGAGGAGTAGGGTATTTACATTTTTAATGATTGTTTTATGTAGATATAAAAAATTAAATAAAGATTATTTCTGACAGAGCAACATAATTACAATCAATCATTTCATATTTTTCAGTGGTTTCATATTCATATTCTTCATTCCATCTTACCAACAGTAAGTCTTTCGACGTTCACCAGTAGCGAGTTAACGGCTATGCTAGTCATATATATAAAAACTTGTTTAAGCACCACCACTAGCTATCTAAATAGCTTAACATTGTGCCTTAAAAAAAATAACGAAAATGAAATCATAATTATAACAATTTATTTTATGCAATAAAGATATTAAAATTAGATTTTAATATGTATAAAAAAATAATAATATATTTTTGTGGCATTTAATGTATAAAAAAATACATTAATCATATATTCATGTGAAATTTAGAATTTGATGTATAATTAAGGTACAATAATCATATTTATTAATTTTATATTGTAAATAAAGAAATTAAAAACTTGTTAATATTTTATATTCATAATGTAAAATAATTTAAAACCATAATAATATTATTAATTTTAAATTATTAGATTATTTTATATTGTAAATAGAGAAACTAAGAAATTGATATTTAATATTCACAATCTAAAATATTCTAAAACCATATGGATCTATCATAATCGTCTAGATGATATTCTAGACATGAAATGTGGATGAGACTCTTTTTAAACATGGATCTATCATAATCATGTGCATTAGAATGTCAACATGAATTATGGATGAGATTCTTCCCAGATAAACTTGTGGACATGGATGTACCATAATCTTCTTAGAATCATATTGAAATGTGGATGAGACTCTTTTTAAACATGGATCTATCATAATCATGTGCATTAGAATGTCAACATGAATTATGGATGAGATTCTTCCCAGATAAACTTGTGGACATGGATGTACCATAATCTTCTTAGAATCATATTGTTGTGGATAAGATTATTCTTAGAATTATATTCCAAGAATAATCATGGAGATGGATGTACCATAATCATGCAAACACTTTCTCTCACGAATGTGGATCAACTCTTTAAAAAACACTCACTCTTTTAAAAACAAAGCCATATTTGGAGTATACCTTTTCCTTTCCACTAAATAAAAATTTAAACTCTTTAAAAAATAAATACCATATATTTAAAAAACAAATACCATATATTTGGAGTATACCTTTTCTTTTTCATTAAATAAAAAATATTTGGAGTATACATTTTCCATTTTGTTAAATAAAATTTACATTTTTAGTAACAACTAATGTTCAAAACTAGTTTTACTACTTTACTTTTCACGAACTACATAAGTGCATTCTTAAAGGTGTGTCAATTTGGGTTATCTTTTTTTTTTTAATTATAATCATATATATTTTTTAAATAAAAAAAAGGGTATTTCCTTATTAATGCGTTGTCATTATACAAAATTGATATATGTCATTGGTCTACCACCCGTTTCTTCAAATTAGTGGAAATTGGAATAGGTGGTAGCCAATTTTTCCTTCGGCCAAAAATAGAAACCACCACTTGCTCCGTCATTTAGTTGAAAACTAGAGTAAGTGGCAGCTAGTAGTGCTGACAGATCTGTCTAGACATACTAACAAAATCTGAAAATTCAAGATAGGCAAAAAACTAAACAGAGTACCAAACCAGGTTGACAAGAAGAGAACTCCATCTCCATGCAAGAGAGGATCAGAGAAATGTGCAGAATTAAACATTCGAGGGGCTATGATAACAATGGAACCTGCCATCCAGAGAGCCGTTGTGAGGGGCGCCATCACTGGGTTTGAGCACGTAGGGTTGCGTATAGGTCAGGCACCTCTACTTGACTAACACATTCAAAAAGGCATCAAACAACATGTCAATGCGGCTGCTGATGAGGGTGTGCCAGTGGAGCTACTCCATCATGTAGCCTCTCATTTCAAAGATAAGTTCCAGTTGCTCTGGGTTGAAGAGACTCGATGGAATCTGGTCGTAATCTACATCTAGGTTGAGTGGTGGGGGATCAACCAAGAAATCTATCATGTGGAGTTCCTCCTAAACAATGCAAGTGGTGTTTTCCATGGCCGTCGCCGGATCTGTAGCAACAATGTTGGTGTTGGGGTTGTCGTGGGCATCCGGCACCATGTAGATGAGGGACTCTGGTGGAACCTAAATTGGTTCCTCTGGGAATTCCTCCTCCATGAAGGCCATTGGAGGCATATGTGGCCACATGGTTAGCCGAGTCAGGGCTATGGATAAATACCTCTCCAAATTGTGCAGGCATCTCTTCCTTGTAGTGCGATAGTACCAGGAAAGACCTCTCATAGGTTTTCCTCTCTCTCTCTCTTGGCATGGTAGAGCCTAGAGACTGAAGAAATCTGTCGATGAGGCCAGAGAAAACCAAATGGACCGGAGCCAAATTCCTGAGCATAGTGAAGAAACAAAGCACTGAGGAAAAGTGGTGACTTCCATGGTCGAGCTAGATAATTACCCAAGGGGCGGATATGACTGTGCAGCCTCCTCTCATACTCAATGTCACCCTCTTTCAATTAATCGTTGAGGTCGCCATTAATCTTGCACGGGGGAGCTGTCCTCCCTCCCTCTTTGAACTTGTATGGTTTTCCTTCATCTAAGAATGGGCTTTGGGGTGGCAACCAACCATATCTATGGAAATTTTTGTGAGGGGGCTGTGTGGCCTTCCCAAGCTACGTGTCACTCCATCCGGAGAATCATATTTAAAAACATGTATTTTTTAGTAAATAAATTGAAATGCAATTTGGTTTAATTGGTTTAATGATCATTTGTTAAGTTATCTAATAAATTTTATTTTGATTAAAAGCATAAATATGTAATTAAATACTCTACAAAATTAAAATTAGGTTTTTGGGCCACACACTATATTATATACACTATATAATACGACAAATTATCATAGAAATAATTTGTTATGGAAATTGTTATAAAATTTCATAATTAATGTAAATAAGAATGTAAATAAGAATGTAGGTTTTTACAATTTGTTATGGGAAGTATTTCTGAGAATTAAAGTTGTTTCGAGGAAGATTAAATAGATGATAAAGAGAAATAATTATCAAAATTAAGTGATTAAATTAATAGAAAAAATAATATAATATGATTAAATTCAAAAATAATAATAATTAAGTATTAAATAAAATAAGTGAAATTATGAAGATGATGATTGTTCATGTTCACTTAGATTCAAAATGGTCTATCACACTTTAACAAAAACCAGAGATTATTTAGATTTCTTTAAAATGTTATTTTGATGATTGAAAAATAATAAGAGAAGTGTTCCAAGATCATTAAAGTTTTGATGACTTAGAAGGTTATGAAGGTGAGTATTGTTACAAATATTTGGAAATTGAGATCTAATTTGGGTATAGATAGAGCATTCTAGAAGAGTTTTTTTCATCTTCAACCCTCTTGGTGTCACCTACTTTTCATCTTCTACCCTCTTGGTGTCACAAAGGTGATAAATTCTTTCTTGCTATGTTGTTTTGGGGATTGTCCAACACCTAGTTTCACTATGTAGCTCATGAGAATTAGTTCTTATTTTAGCAATATTGATTCTCTTCTTTACGCTAATCAAATATATAGAGATACTTTTGATCTTAAAGGTTAGGGCTAATCACCTCTTTATAATATCTCAATTTTCTTTTACCCTCTAATTCTTTATGGAGCTACAAATTCTCCTTAAATTTAGTTTATAAGATATTTTGAATATCATTAGTATTCTTCATAATAACTTCTTTTATTCCCCAATGATTTAGTCAAGACTTGGTATCATTATGACATCCCCACTTAAGCACTTAGCGATTTTGACTATTTTGACTATAATATGAAACAATTAAATATAAAAAATTAAATAGATTATTAAAATAATTTAACTTTAATATTAAATTATATTTATATTTATATATTATAATTAAAAAGGAAAAAAAATAAAATAAAAAAGATTCGCTTTGTGAAAAAATTATGAATCCAATCGAATACGTTTAAACAAAATTGAATTATTAATAGTATAGTATTTAGCTAGAGTTAAATAGAATAAAAGATATTGAAAAAAAATATAATAATAAAATAAAATTAATATGTTAAATTGATTTATTAAAAGAATAAAATTTAAAAGAAAATAATTTTTAAATTATAAAATATAGAAAATCTTTTTAAAAGAAGTTGAATTATTAATACAATAGTATTTAGATAATAAAATTAAATAGAATATAAGATATTGAAAAAATTATAACAATAAAATAAGATTATTAAAATTAAATTGATTTAATGAAATAATAATAATAATAATAATTTTACATTTATAAAATATTCACATTTTGTTTTTTAAAAAGGGGAATAGAATAATTGTAAACAAAGATAAATCGATAAAGAAATTGATGAGCTTAATGAAATGGGTCCATTTACTATTAATTAATATAAGTGTTGGAAATGAAATAGAGGATAAATAGAAAGAACTCACTAGGAAGAATGATATTGTAGGTATTGAAGCCACTTAATTTTAAAGTTGTAAAAGGTATAAAAGAGAGTGTTCTACCTTCCAAACAAATTTTAAAATAAATAAAATTAAATAATTGTAAACAAAGATGAAGCACTAAAAAAATAAAAATAAAATAACTAATTTAATAAAAAAAAATCAATAATTATTATAAGTTTTAAAGGAAAAAATATTATTAAATTAAAAATAAACATTAAATATATTAAGTATTATAAATAAAAATAAGATCAATATTAATATTATATTAAAAGAGAAATAGAATAATTTAAACATTTTAAAATATAGAACATGCATAATAATATAATAATGATAAAGATAAAATAAATATATAGGGAGGAAAGGAGATCATGCATAAATAAAAAAATAAAATAGGTGTGGATTAGATACAATGAAAGATTAGATGAATAGTGATCGGAGGAAGGAAGGGAATATGACTTATGCATAGTGACAAACTTAGTGGAGGGGAAAAGTTGTGAATGGTTCAAAAAGTATATTATTAACGTATGTTTTTTTTTATAATAAGTTGTTAAAAGTGAATAAGTTTATATTCATCTTCATGCTTAAAATAGTTAAGATGTTTTTCAATTTTAATGATTTTTTTTATCATGTAAGTTGAGTAATGAGAAATTAAGATTAAAAATTTAGAGTAAAAAAAAGAAAAGATGCTTAGTAGTGTTACAATGTTTTACCTTGTGTTCTAAAGAATGATAAATAAAAAGTTAGTATAGTATTTAGTTTATAAAAGTGAATATAAAATATTGAAAAAAATATTATAATAAAATAAAATTACTAAAGTCAAATTAATTGATTATAAAAAAATAGAATTAAAAATTAAAAATTAATTATAAAAAAATAGAATTAAAAATTAAAATTAATTAAAAATTGAATAAATTAATGAATTAATAAAGAAATTGATGAATTTAATAAAGAAATTAATGAGTTTAATGAAAAATGATTAAGAATTATAATTGGGTTGAGAAGAAAAAACCATAAAAAGGGAATATTAAATATAAAGAGAAAATAAGATTAAAATATATATCATATTAAAAGAGAAATGAAATAATTTAAACAATTTATAATATAAGAGATGCATAATAATATAATAATGATAAAATAATGTATAAGGAAAGGAGATCATTGGAGAAAAACGAAGGGGATGTGGATTAGACAAAATGAAGATTAGATTAACATGGATTGCAAGAAAGAACGAAACGTGACTTATGCAAATATAGTGGACGAGGAAAAGTTGTGAAATGCTTAAATATATATATATATATATATATATATATATATATTAGTGACAAATCTTTTCGATGCCAAGTTGTTATGAGTGGATAAGTTTATATTCATGTTTATGATTAAAATTCTTGAGATGTTTTTCAATTTCAAAAACTTTTCTTAGGATGCAAGTTAAGTGGTGAGGAACTGAGGCTAAGATATTAGTGTAATTAAAAAATAAAAATAAGATGCTTATTAGTGTTACAATGTTTTATCAATGATTTATTCTTTTTTATAATAGTTCTTCATTGTCATTTTTAATTACTTGATGATAAATAGAGTGTCCACTCAAAATATTATGAAACGTTTAAAATCTAAAATATATTTTAAATTTAAAATTTTCCATGATTAATGTAAAGATTTTACTCTTATATGAAAAAGGTAGTTGGAATATTGTTCTTTCATGACCATGACATAAAAAAAAATCAAATGTTTATAGATTGTCTAAATATATTATTTACAAAATATAAATATTTAAATTTAATTGTTTATAAATTTTATAAATAAATTATTCATGAAATATAAATATTTATTAATAAAAATAAATCTTAAGAAGCAAGCAATTTGATATTAAAATAAAATAAGATAGAAAGTTGAGTTGGAACTAAGATCTGATTTAATTTATTTTTTTTTTCGTAGATTCATGATTGAAACCTTTAAGTCCTTAATGTTTCATAAATATAAAAAATATATGACATCATATCTCATATGATTAAAACCATGATGACGTTTTTCCCTTTTCTTTGTCACAGTCACCACTCGGTGCCCATTACATCAATGCCATGATAAAGACCATAATGCCAATGGAGCACGAGGTCATGGGTAACCTTCATCATCAATCATATTTTTTATAAATGACATGCATTACACTATGGAATATACGGTTATGGGTAGTATGTGGTGGGTTGGTGGATTGGTTTGATCATTTGTTTGCTTCTGGGAGATTACTTGAGATTTATTGTTAATTAGTTATAATGTTTTGTGAACATGTTGTTGGCGGCCATCGCCTACTCTGTTATAAATAAGTTAAGAAAAGTAATGTTTAATTTTATCTGGAATGGTAATAGAGAAACACATCATTATCATCTTTCGAGGTGGGAGACTTTATTTAAACCAAAGAAATGTGGTGGATGGGGATTTCATAATATTTTATTTTTCAACAAAGTATTGGCTGCCAATACTCATTAGCGAGTGTTAATGCAGGATGGAATCTGGCACAAAGTTATAAAAGATAAATACCTTCCTTTTACCATTGTCATAAATTGGTTAAGATCAACATCCTTTCATCAAACAATGTCTTTAAGAATATGGAATACAATTTTAAAATCGGTCCACTTGATCACAAACTGGTTGAGTTGGATTCTAGGTTCAGGTCATCATGTTTTTCTCGGTAGAGACAAAATTATGGGGATGGGAGATAGATCCTTTCTCTCTCATACTCTTATTTCATTATTAAGACAAAAAAAGATTTCAGTACTTTCTCAGGCTAGGAGACAACTTGATCAAGAATCCACTACGACTAATTGGATCAGGAGCAATGAGTTGGACATTAGAGGTGATTTGGCAGTGAAATGGGATCAATTTTGAATAGAACTTATAGGTTTAGGAGCCTCCATCCAGGATAAATATGATGAATTGATGTGGACCGGAGGCGATTCTTCAGGATTCCTCACTGTCAAAAATTCATAGATGGATTTATTATCAACTCGAAGGTTGTCAATTTTAGGTGGATGGAGGCTAAAAAGTTGGAAATGGAATATTCAACTTAAAATAAAAATATTTATCTGGTTGGCAAAGGAAAACAAAATTTTAACTAGGGATAATCTACAACAAAAAGGATGGGAGGGTCCAAGTCGGTGCCATTTATGCAAAAAGGAAATTGAAAATATAAGTCATATTTTCATACATTGCTCCTTTGCAAAATCGTTTTGGGAGAAAATTCAAACTGGTCAGAAGATTAAAAAGGTTTGGGAAGGGAATACATTGTTAGACTGTTTCAAAAATTGGACAGAGGACAAGTCTGTCCCCTCTATTTTAACTACTCATATTTGTTGGTATATTTGGCTAGAGAGGAACTCAACTATTTTCGAGAAGACAACACCATCTATTCTATCTGTGGTCACTAAGACACTCGACTCACTGAAAACGAACTTGGCACCTCAAAAAAATATCCCTTTACAATCTTGTTTGATTTCTCAGCACTTTGATACTACAGTAGCATGTTTTGATGGGGTAGCTCAAGCAGATGGAAAACAATGTGGAGCTGGAGGGGTTTTCAAAACTCTTGATTTATCATTTTATAGATGGTTTTTCAACTGTGGGGAAGGCACAAATAAAAGGGCATAGCTACTGGGCGTTTGGGAAATACTAATGTTGGAAACACATTTTTATTTTCACAAACTCCAGGTTATGGGAGATTATAAAGTAGTTATTGAATGGATAAACAAAAGAGGAAGACTTCAAGCTAGTGCAATTGAAGGATGGAAGCCAAAAATCAAGGAATTAATTAATCACTTTCAAAAAATCAATTTTGAGCACATCTTCCAGGAATATAATAAGGAGGCAGACCGTCTCTCCAAGCAAGCTTTATAGAAAACTGAAGGCAAAATTACTTTTTACAAGTGGGCCAATGGGACTGAAGGTCCCAAGAGACACCTCAACCTATTCTAGTACTAGTCCCTAGTGTCTCTGTATTGGACATGCACTTCAGTTTTTTATTTCCCTTATAGTTTTTTGTGAATAACAGAACTTAGACAGATGAAACCTCTCATGTTTAGTATTTTGTTCTTATGCTTCCTTTTATGAATCAATGGTCAACTTTGACATGTAAGGATTGTTATATCTAAGTATTTCTTTTTTAGACTCTTTGATACTATATGGATACTTATCTTTCTCTTGATTTCCTGTATGGACAAGAAGATGTAAAGAAATTGTATTCACTAATATAATTGAGCAAATTTTCTATTGGAATTTTTTATTTTTATTTTCATCGTTTGTAAGGAATTTTTATTATTAATGAAAAAAATAGAGATTAATTTTGAATTATTAGTTTAAGTTATAAACATATTATATTAAAATTTTAATGTAACAATGTTTTTGGTATAAAATTATGTAAAATATTTGTGATGAATTTATTTTATTTTATTTTTAAATTATATTTATATTATTTTAAATCAAAATATTTTAAAATCATATTTATTTAATTATTTTGAAATAATTTTATATAAAAACAAAAATAAAAATGTCAATTAAGTGTAGTTCAAGTGGTTAAGAGGAAATGTTGTTTTCTTTTGTATTTGGGTTCCACTTTATGACATGTTTATTCTTTAGATCATTGTTGAGATGTTGATAGAGCCTTAGTTTTTGAAGAATTTGACTTACATCGAATATTATTTTTGAAATGCAAAAAAAAACTTAATAATAATAAAATATAATACAATATTTTATCCAATTATTTTAAAATATTTTTTTTAAAAATAAATAAATATTAAAATGTTTTAAATTATTAATATTACTTTAAAAACAAATTAAAATTGAAATATCTTACAAGTTAATGATGATGATGATGATGATGATGATTAATTTCAACTAAGACTGAATTGGTCTATAGGACCTTAAGAGAGTAAGTGATTACTTGTGATTCTTTAGAATTTTGTTTCTGTGCTCGAAAAGAATTAAGATAAGCTTTCCAAAATCACCATAGTTTTGTTGAGTTAAGAGGTTATGAAGGTTGGTAGTGTGACAAATATTTTGAAAATGATATTGAATATGGGTATAGGCTGGACAATATAAGATAAAATGCTTTTCATATTCAATCTTCTTAGTGTCACAAAGGTGACACATTCTTCCATCCCATGGTATTTTAGGAATTGACCAATGCCTAGTTTCTTATCTTAGCAATGCTTATTTTTTTCTTTACACTTGTCACAACAAATAGATAATTTTGATCTTATAGATTAGGGTTGATTACATTATTATAATACCTTAATTTTATTTTTTCCTCTAACTCTTTATCACACCACATTTTCTCCTTAAATTTTGATTTGATGATACTTTTAATAGTATCTCTATTCTGCAAAATGGTGTCTTCCATGATTCCCCAATAGTTTAGCCAAGACCAAACATCTTTATGTCATCCTCGGTTGAGTCGATGGTGGTTAGAACTCGATTTTGAAGCAATTTTAGGAAGACTCATGTCTTCCATTTTGTTTAACTTGTTTTTATACATTAGGCATCTAGTAATAGTCATTCTCTCAATGGGGGAAGGCATGTTTGTAAGAGGAGAATGGAATGGGGTATATTTTCTTTAACTTTGAGATTATAGGTTATAGAATTATTTTGTATTTTCTCTATCTTTCTCCAATATTCACGAGAGATAATACAGTCTGAGAATTCACATCCATAAAGAATAACAGGTGTAATAAGAGTCTCAAAGAGGATTTTCTTATTATCCCAAATCCAAAGATCGACTGATTTACAATTGTTTTATAAGCCTATAATAAGCTTTCCATCACCAAATAACCCTTTTCTCAATGTTATAATTCCAGTTGAGCTTGTGGCGAATAACAATTCCAAGATATTTGTTTGAAGTCACTTCCTTGAAGTTGTTGTTTTCATATGCGAAGGTATCATAAGTGATCTTATTAGATTTAATTAGTCTTATTGTTATTAACATTCATACGCAAATTGGGGAAAAAATCCTTGAGGATTTTGAGGGACTCCTTTCCATAAGAATGATATCATCGGCATAAATAAGAAGATTGATGACTATACCAGTGAGAGTAGGGCCAACACAACCTTCTTTTTCCAAGCAACTTTCTAACTTGTCAATGTATATTCCAAAAAGGGTAGGGGACAAGGGATAACCTTGTTTGACTCCAATATTGCAGTTAATATCTTTCGACCTGACCTTAGTCTTTTTAAACTTAGCAATAACATTCCCATACATCCTTATTGCAACATCCCTCAAACTGAGAAGAAATTTTATCTCTTCCAACCTATTCTAAAGTTTTTTCCTAGGAACCGTGTCAAAAGCGTTTCTAACGACAAAAAGAAAAAAAAGAAAAAAAAAGGGTTTTAGTATTGAGGAACTCCTATACAATGATCATAAAGGTAACAATATGGTCCACAGTTGAATGATGTCTCCTAAACTTGACCTGGAATTTATCTCTTTTACCATGACTTTCTAGGTTGGATAATCTTATTTTCCAAAATAATTCCATAAAGCTTGGCTAAAATTGAGTTAATCCTAATGGTCCTATAATTAGAGGGAATGTTTCTATCCCCATTTTTAAAAATAGGAACAATGAGGCTTTGCTTCCAGGGTTTAGGGAAACCCTGCTTGAGTTCTAAATTGAAGAGCTTATGTATGTGAGAGATAAGGATAGGCCCTCTGATTTTAAACATTTCAGCTTGGTATTATTCAATGTCCTTAGATTTCCCATTTGCAAGCTGCTTAACCCTGAAATCTATGTCATCTAAAGAAAAAACTTGATCCTCTGTAGGGACAATAGGAATGGTGTCCATGGAATTAGGGAACTCGTAAAGACTTTTAAGGTAGGAATTCTAGTGCCTTAAGCGAATCATATTATTTTCTTTAGTATTTTTGTTTAGAATTTGGCTCCAAAACTTGTTATGATTAATCTTAGATAGTTGTGAAAGATGCTCTTTCCTTTTATTGATATAGTACATTTTTTCCTTTTAATTAGGGATTTGTACGTATTGATCTTATCAAGTTTTAAGGACTCATTAGAAGTATCCCTAATGGAATTCCTAGCAATTTTAAATTCTTTATCATGCCAAGGGTTGGTCGTTCTATTATTCCTTTTACACGACACTTCGAAAGAGAACTTATTAATAGAAGTGGAAAGGGTAGTTGTAAAATTATGATAGAATTCTTCAATGTTGTCCTTATAAGTTAGGAGATGTAATTGACTATTTAAATCCTTTAAGAGGAGGTCAAATTTACGTTTTTCAAAGAAAAATTGAATTTTATTATCAAAAGTATCTTCAATGGAGCTCTTGTGCATGGAAAAGTTTAGAGTTAGGGTTAAAGGTTTATGATCAGAATCGGGTCCATGGTCATTTAAAAGGTCAAAAGTTTATATTTGGTCAGAAACGGGGATATCAAATATCACATAATCTACAACACTACTACCTAACCCATGAATAAAATTCATTTGGTTGGAGTTTAGCCACTTCATTAATTCATTGCAAATTATTAGTTCTTGAGAGCTGCATAAGATCCAAGTGGATATTCGTGGCCACCCACCTATTTCAACTAGCTCCTCTTGTCATTTCTTAGTTCAAAACGTTCTTCTATACTTCTTTGTAATCGTGGGGTCTACACTTCCAAGGTTGTCTGAAACTCCACAAATATTCCAGGTGGATATTGGTGGCCTCCCACCTAATCCAACTGGCTTAGTTTGTATGTTTTCATGTCAGGACATCTTGTTGTACTTCGAGGGTTGTTTTGGGGCCCTAAATAGTGTTTTTTTGGCTTTCCATAGTCAAATTGTAGACAGAGTCAAATTTTGGCAATGTAATGCGTAGTTTGCGAAAATACCTTTCCAATTATCTATCACGTGCCTAAAACAAAGATATTATGCAAAAGTTATGACCCCGGGAAGTTACTGTACTAACTTACCAAAACGGGGCCCACATGACTTTTGGATGTCTAGGGTTTTGGCATTCATGTTTATCATAATAAATGCCTTCATAGCCTCATTGTAATCATCTTCTTGAGAATGAACGCAATTGTCACATCTCTTCTCATAGATAATGTTGCCACCATTTTAGCAAGTCTTGCACTCTGTATTTTTACAATCTCTTCACAATTCTTTCATTAATGGAAACCAAGTATTGTTGTATTTATCTATTTCTGGAAATTTTCATGAGTAATTCATTATAATTTCTCTACCTTCATTTCATTCCGAAAATAATATGGATCAGTGGTATCAGAGCAGGTTGTTCTTGATCATTTTTCAGTGCATATCCTCGATGAGGTCCGAGTATAGCCAGTTTGGTCTCGAGCTTGTCTTTATTGAGGAAAATCACTCGCACATGCCCAAGAAACCCTTGATGGCGATATAAAATAAAAAGGGCAGATCAAAATATTTTATTAACATCTTGCTTGAGCAAGATCTCACGTGACAGAGGGACAAAATGATGGAGAATTTTGCACACATCCTTCAATGCCTACCAATAGAAACATGCACATATTTATCAAGAATCCATTTTAGAGGAACCTCTCCCTTCAAGGTACAAGTTAATTTGGATATTCCCATATTTGAAGGTCGCGTAGATGCAGATGTCCTAGAAAAATGGTTAAATCTATTAGAAGGTTATTTCTCTTTTCAAATTTTTTTTGATAGGGAAAGGATCACATTCACACTCCTCAAGGCTCTGCCCCATGTCAAACATTGGTGGGAAACTTACTGGGAGAAAAGATCCACAAAGGAAACTGGAATATATGGGGCAGAGCCCACTTGGGATTGTTTTGTGGATGCAGTCAAAGAAAAGTACTATCCTGTTGATAACTATGAATACCAACACACGAGATGGACCGCATTGCGACAAGAGAAGAGACAAACAATATCGGAGTTAAAAAATAATTTCCATACCTTGCGCACCAATTTGGGTATCAAAGACACCGAGCGACACATGGTTTTGAAATACCATGGGGCTCTGCATAGGTACATCCAAACCAAAATGGATTTCCTAAACATCTCATCATTGGGAGATTCCTATTGATATGTTTTCAAAATCAAGAAAAAATTTAAGCACCAGAACAAATGGGAATTTGGGTCTTCAAATGTGTAGCAACCAAAGCATGATAAATACGACCCTCACCAACAACCTCTAGACAACCAGTCCAATACACATGAAAAAAAGGGTAAAGGGAAGACGAAGAATATCACTAGGAAGTGGTGTGACTTCCACAAAATCCCCTGGCACAACACCGATGAATGTCACTTGAAATAGTCATTGGTGGTTGAGTTCAAAGACATGGAGTCGAACCCTGATTCAGAATATGATCCAGAAAAATATTGAAAATAGATAGATCATCGACGCAGACCCCACTGCTACTGTCACGACCATAACAATTCAACCAGAAGAATCAGTAGATCCTGAAGAGGGGGATCTCCTCTTCCATTCATAGATGTGGGTGAAGGGTACCCCATTACATTTCATTGTTGATAATGGCAACCAGAAGAATATCATCTCAGCTAAGGTTGTCAAATAGTTGGGGTTGTTGACAACACCACACCCGTAGCCATACAACATTAGGTGGCTTCACTAGGGATGAGATCTATGTGTCAGCTAGAAGTGTCTCCTTTCCTATGGCATCCAACCCTTCAAGGATGAGGCAGTGTGTGATGTTTCCCCTCATGATGTCTATGATGTTGTTTTGGTCCAACCATATATGTGGAGATGTCATGTTGGCTATGAGTCTAGACCCCATAGTGTCATTATTGTTAATTTTTAAGCTATTATTAGGTTTCTTTTCAATTTACTAGATAGCCATAGCATAGGTAGGATCATTGAGAGAAACAAAATCACAAGATACATAATATTTATCCTGGGAAACCCTCATGGGGGAGAAAACCCATCAAAACTTCCTTAATATAGATAGTCAATACAATGCCATGACAATAAACCAAAACACTAGATAATATCCAACACTAAGCAATGCACCTCTCTCTTCCTTCTTCTCCCAACTGTAGCTACCAAACTTGCGCATTGGATGAGAAAATGAGTGAGATAATGAGGCATTGGATTCCTTTATTTATACAAACTGGCAAGTGCTAGAAAGGTGTCTCCTCATTAGGCAAGGCCGACTTGTCTTCTTAGTGGTTAAAACCACTTTAATTAGCTCGGGGGGCGACTTCTCAATTTTCATATTATATTTAGGTTTTGACCAATCCACAAAAGGGGATTTAGTCAATTACAATGCCCGACATGATCAATCCACAAAAGGGGATTGGTCTAATAAATAATAACTCAATAATAAATATAATACTCTTTGCAGTTACAATATTTCAACACTCCCCCTTAACAAGAAGGGCATTCTACAACATCATCAGGAGAGAGAGAGGGTAGCAACATCAACAACATATGGAACACTGACTATCATATCTATAAATCATCATAAGTGTTTCTTCATAATCAATATCATCATCCACAATACAGAGCTGGAATGGCATCATCATCATCTGCATCAACATGGATTAGTATAACACTAATACATCATCATCATCAATAATAGTAGAAGGATGATACACCATCAACAACAACAACATCACATCACGAAGGTTGGAGCATAATCAACATTATCACTAGGATGGAAATCTTCAGCATGAAGATGACATCTCAACAACATTAGCATGAAGCTAGAAATCTTCAACATGAAGTTGGAATCTCAAAAATGTCATCACGAAGCTGGAAATATTCAGCACAAAGCTGGCATCACAACAACATCAACACAAAGCTCACATAACAACAACATCAACACAAAGTTGGAAATTTCCAGCACAAGGCTAGCATCACAAAAACATCAACACGAAGCTAGAAATCTTCAGCACAAGGTTGGCATCAACACTACTCCCCCTTTCAAGGGAGGTCCTTTAGGACTACACCAATATTATCTCGAAAGTAATCAAACTTTACAAAGATAGAGGCTTGTTCAACACATATGGAACCTATTCATACATGCTAACATATTGGATCTTTATGACTCCTCTCTGCACCATATCACATATGTAATGATATAGGATTTATATGTGTTTTGACTTGTCATGGAACACATGATTCTGTGTCATCTTTATACAATGATGGTTATCACATAGAATCATGGTTGCTTCCATCTATAGATCGAATAGAACTATCAACAACTTTCGAAGCCATATGGATTCACAGATGGTGAAACATGCAGCAATGTATTCTGCTTCTGCTGTGCTGAGATAAATATTGTACTGCTTCCTACTCTACCATGAGATCATGGCTGACCTAAGACTGAAACAAAATTTTGAAGTGCTATTTCTGTCAGAGACACTTCCATCCCAATTTGAATCAGTATAACCACTCAGTCTGAAGTCATGATATCCATTATAACTAAGACGAAAATATAATGTACCCTTAAGGTACCTCATCACATGTTTTGCAGCAACCAGGTGAACATGTTTGGGATCTACCAAAAATTGACTCAAGGTGTTCACAGAAAAATATATATCTGTCTTGGTGTTCTTCAGATACATCAACAATTCAATGATTTGTCTATACAACGTAGCATCAATCAATTCTGATGAAGTGTCAACCAGGAGATTCAACTTTGTTTCCATGGGTGTATTCATAGATTTTCACTCCAACATATCAAACCTATTCATTATTTAAACTGCATACTTCCCTTGGTTAAGGAAGATCTTCTCTGGGCTCTGCCAAAATTCAAGACCTAATAAATAATTCATTAGGCCAAGGTATTTCATCTCAAATTATGCAATGAGCTTCTTCTTACAATCAGTGATGAGATTTTCTTCTCCAGTTAGAAATATGTCGTACACTTACAACAACAATATAACAAGCTCATCATTCATAATGTTGAATTTAAGGTTAGAATCTTCTTTACTCTTGGTAAAGATGAAGATCATCATAAAACTGTCAATTCTTCCATACCAATCTCTAGGAGCTTGTTTCAATCCATACATATCCTTCTTCAATCTGCATACATGAGTCTTTATCTATTCTACTTCAAATCCTTGAGGTTGTTCTATATATACTTCTTCTTCAATGACACCATTTAAGAAATATTTTTTCACGTCCATCTGGGGTAACTTCCACTTCATCTTAGCTGCAAAGGCTATGATGGTTCTGATTGAAGTGTATCTAGCTACAAAAGAAAAGGTATCTTCATAGTCAATGCCTTCCTTTTTAGAAAATCCACAAGAAATAAACCTTGCTTTATATTTCTCAATACTTCCATCAACAACATGTTTTATCTTGTATAGCCATTTGGAAGATACCACATCCTTAGTCTTCGGTCTTAGAACTATTTCACATACATCATTTTTTATAATGGATTGGTATTCTCATGTTATGGCATCTGCCCATTATTTGATTTGAATGGATTATTCAAATCAAGTAGGTTCCTTATCTAAGATATTACACATCAAATCCATATAACTAGAGAATGGCTTGGGTTTCTTGACTTGTCTCATGGTTCCTTCAGGGGTACCATACTTCTCTCCATATTGAATAAGTTCTCTTGCCCAAGATGACTTTCTCTTGTGGGATATCGTCATATAGGGAGGTTCTTGAGATTCTATTATGTCATGATATTCTATAATCTCCTCATTAGGGGAAGTTATGACTTCCCTCACTAGTTCTGCAACTTTGGGAGCCACAGGTTCTTCTTCATATACTTCTTCAAGTTGGCATCTTCTTGATTTCTTGAGTGCTTCATTTTCATCAAAGGTTACATCTCTTTTGATATCAATATGATGGTAACCTGGTATGTATATTTTGAACTCCTTAGAGACCTCTCAATATCCAACAAATATTCCCTTCTTTCTTGAAGGGTCCATGTTGGTTCTCTTTGCTTTCAAAACGTGTACAAATATAGGAGAGCCAAATATTTTAAGATGGCTTACTTCTGTCTTCTTTCCAGAGAACATCGCTTCAGGGGTCTTGAACCCAAGTGCACTATGGGACAATATGTTCTATACATACACTATTGTTCTTGTTGCTCCTTCCCATAAGTGCATTGGAAGATCTTGATCATGGATCATAGTCTTCACTGCTTCCATTATAGTTTTGTTCTTTCTTTCTGCTACACCATTTTTTTGAGGATTGTAGGGAGTGGTGATCTCCCTCTTGATCCCAACATATTTACAAAAATTTACGAACTCTTTTGAGGTGTATTCCTCCATTATCTAACCTGAGTATCTTGATCTTTCTTTTAGAGATGTTATCTATCAAGGCTTTGAATTCCTTGAATTTACCAAAAACTTCATCATTTGATTTCAAAAAGTAAACACAGGTTTTTCAAGAATAGTCATCAATAAATGATACCTAGTATACATACCCACTAGTGGAGGTTGATGGAATTGGGCCACATACATATAAGTGAATGAGCTCTAGGACTCCTTATGCTTTACTGTCTCTCTTTGGGAAAGGGTTCTTGATGTTCTTTTATTGTTCATATCCATTGCACATGTTATCAAATGAAGTTGTCATGGGTCAATTTTCCCCTTAGGTTTTAATTTTTTATCTTTTATCCTTTTAAGGTTTGTTTTTTGATTTTCTCCTTATGGTTTTCTTAGGTTAGCTAAAATAAATGGAAGGATAGATCTTGGATCAAATTTTTGACCCACATCTATGGTTTATACCCTTGGTTCATCACATGATTTGAAATCTATCACTACGATCCCCATGACACCACAAGCATGACATGTCACCACCTCCATTTATACGCTTGAAACTCTCCACTCTGTCCCTTTACCCGTTAGGGATTCAAATCAAATCTTTTCAAGTATGTTGCCAACTCACTAGTAGTTTTCAACATCCTTGTTTTCAAAAGGAATAATCGTGATTTGGTCATTAAATAATTCTAATTGTTTACCAAAGTTTGAAATCCTGCTCCTAGTGCGGCGTTGTAGAAACTCCTAGTCGAGACAACATTGTAGATTATGCTACATACCAGCTGACCGAGGTGAATTGGAGACTGGGAGGGTGGCGAGAAACTTCATTCCTTATGAAGATCATCAATAGTCAAGATACGTTGTCCATGTACTCTTTGAGCCACCTGAGCTCTATTGAAGATCATCTAAGGTTTTCTTTAAATTTTCATAGCACCTGGCATTTCCTCCACCTACCAACTCCTTTACCTCTGTTGTCACATTTTTCTTATCCATATGCATATTTTCAGCCTCCTCCACTAAAATTAAATCAACTTGTCTACCATAGATATTGTGCATATTCATTTCTTGGCCTTTGGTGTCTACACTATGCTACATAAACCACTAATAAATTGTGGTACAGATCCCCTATTCCAACACTGCAAATTGTGTGTCAACCTAGTGTCATCATCTTTTCTCACTTTTTCCAGCATCATCTCTTTTCCTTCATGGTTTCATTTTATATTTTCATTTGAAATTTTGTTCACAGTGAAGAGTTTAGGAGCCTTTGCTTTTAAAAAGATGATGACCCTGCATAGTAGTTTTATGTTAGCCTAAAACTTGACAGTGTACCCTCCTTTCATATCATTTCTTTGAAGAGATTATCTTCCTTTTCTAAGCCATCAAATTGTTCTCTTACTAGTTCAGAATTCAATTGGAGGAAAACCCTGAAATCCCAAATAAGGACCAAATTTCAAAACACCTAAAGACTTTTGTCCTTGTTTGGTTTCCTATATCTCTCATAACATTGCAGTGTTTGGTATCCTGTTTCTATCAATGGATACACCCCAAAAAAATAAATCTCACAAGGGTGGGAATGTAGTAAGGATTGAGCCTTCTGATATGCATTTGTTTGATGTTGAACCTATGATCAAGGAGGTCTTCCAAAGGGTTGGTTTCCTAACTTTCTGTTAGAATATGCAGAGGGGACACCCTGAGGTATCGAAACAATTTTATTTAAACTTTGATGGAACTAAGACCAAGGTAGGAACCCTTGAGTTGGAAGTATCTGAGGCCACCATTGCAGAATCCACTGAGATACCCAACACTGGTGAAAGGTGGTTCAAATATATCACTCTTAATGCAGCCTTTTCTAAAGATTTCCTCAAACCAGAACATCAGAAAGATAATTTGTCTAAGGGAGTGCCTAGGAGCCACTTGGTTGAGGGTTTTGAAAAAATGTTGAAAGTCATCCAAAGGTATTTTACATGTGAGGGAAGATTCAATATGATATACCAGTATTACATTAGGATTTTTCTACACTTCACAAGCAAGGATTTAATGAACTTACCTTTCTATATGTTTAGGAGTATGGGAAGAATGGTTGATAGGGTCCAATCCAAGTCCAAGGTTGTGGACACCAGTGTTTTCCACTCAAGGTTGATCAATATGCTTGTAATGGAAGAATTGAAGAAATGAAACATCACTTCGGAGAAGCTCATTGCCTCTACTAATATTCAACTAGATTTAGCCTATACCCATCAATCTAGGGTGTAGAGCCCTTTTCCAGCTAGTAGTGTTTCCCAAACATAAATAAGCAAAAAGATAAAGGGAAAACACATTTCCCAAGAGAAAGAAGTTCCAAAATAATTTGAAGAAGAAGAAATGGAAGCCCATCAATCCCCACAAAGGGAACTTTCACCTCAACCTACACCTGAACTAGAGGAAGTTCCCTTAGCCAAAACTACTTCCAAAAAGAGGAGAAAGTTTCACTTTACTTCACCTATTGTAACGACAGAGACTAGAGCTAGGAGGCCCTTCACCAAATCATCAACCCATAAGGAATATGTTGAAGCAGAAGTCATAACCAAATATCCTGTTCAAAATAAATATAAGGGTAAAGGTGAAACTATTGAGAATCCTATTGAAGTCATAAACATCACCACTCCCCATGATAACCCCATCTTCAAGAGATTGATTAGACAACTTAGAGATGCAAGCAAGGAAAATTCCCACATGAAGGGAGAAGGATTGGATGGGAGGAGAAAAATGAGTGAGCTCATGGATATGCATAAGGAAACTCTTGAGTTAGCTTAGTTTACAACAAGAATATTTCTTCCCCTACATAGACAACTTAGAAACTTGTACAGGCGGAACAAAGAATTTCAGTTCCAGAATAGAAAACTTAAAGAGAAGTTGAAACCTTTCAAGGATGATCTAGCCCAGATAAATCTCACTGTATTAGCCCAAGATGCAACAAGGAGAAGTGCTACTACAACAAGGGGAAGTGTTGTTGCAACAAGGAGAAGTTCCAGATTAAGAAGATGAAGTGGAGAGGATGAAAAACCCCATTTTTTATGATGATCAACTTTTGCAGTTTGAGGTGTTGAGGGAAGTGTCATAATTATACCTACTGGAGGCATCTATAGGATTATACTCCTTCTGATAAGATTTTTTGGGTTTTTTAGGCTCAATTGCATGACATAGAAAATTACATAACATTTCGTAGTGTCTGGCACTACAAAATTATTTGCACAAATAGGATTGCAGATTCGTTGCGGAAAGTGCTGTGAAATCACCTAGACAGACACAAAGTGGCAATTCACTATGAAAAATTGTTGCAGAACAATTTTCACAGGTGGGCGCTACAAAATATGCTATAGAATGCACTACGAAATCTATTGCAGAACAATTTTACATAGACGGGTGCTACGGAAACGTTTCTACGATCTGGCTGATACAGTTAGCAATTTTGAATTCATTGCCTCTTCTTAGCTTTGATGGATTTGGAAGGAATAAATGGTCACAATGTGGCATATGGAACTTAGCACAAAGGCTTGGAGGACACATGGCACTAGTGGATATGCGCCCAAGCAACAACAAATTATGCCATGATTATCTTGTTAGAGGTGTTTCCAACATGCCCCATGTTTCTAGCAATCTGTTAGTTCCACTTGTACATATGTTAGATTAGAAGTTTTTTGAGGATAATCCTAGGTTAGAGAGGATGACTCGCATTTTCAATATTTTTTTTACTGTTTAGACTATAAATACAACATGAGAATGTTATTTTGAGGTTCGAATGGTTGAGCAAAGCTCCCTGTTGTAATATTTTGATAAAACGGAGCCATACTCTGATTTTATGTATGAGACCTGAGATATTTTGATTAATAGAAGTCAACCTCTTTTCATTATCTTGTTTCTTCTTACTTTGATTTCTCATTATTGGATGATCCTTATGAGATGTTATAGTTGTGTTATAATGGATGTTTGATTATGATGTTGTTGTAAATGTTTTTAGTGTTTTAAAGTTTAGTTCAAGAGGCTCTTGTGACTGAGCTTTTTCTTCACCTAGCTTCTAGAAAGCACGATTCTTATAGAAGACCTATTCATCTTCCTCACCAAGTATTCCATCTACTCACATTTATATTTTAAAACCACTGACTGAAGTTAACCAAAACCCCATTTTCTTATGCATATTGTCCTAGATTTTCTGTGTTGGACCATTGCTATGCTGAGTTTTTGTCCATTTGACATTCTATCATAAATATACATTTATAAACCTATTTGATGGGTTATGGGCTTATCCTCTTGCAATCTGAGGGTGAATTCCAGTGCTAACACACAAACCTTAATGGTCAACCTTGAATTCCGGTAGACCTGTTACTTCCTTTATTACATATGGTAACATTGGTAGGATGAGAAATGTTTTTCTCTTCTTTGAGATTTCTGAAACTTCTAGAATCTCCTTGGAGGGTGAGATTCTTTATGTATGATTTTTTTGGGGGGTGATACTCCTTATGTTGATGATTTTCTTTCTATAAGTAAGGCATCTTCCTTCCTCCTTTAGTATGAGTAGATAGGGCTTGATATTCATCTCTTGATAGTATTGCTTCTTTTTTAGCTACTCTTGCTTCTTCTTGAATGCATTCTTCCCAAAGACTGTCAAAGTGTAGTTTCTCCTTTCTGGCACAAACAGTTTCAATGAATGCATCCCAAGGTATTGCGAGACCATTAAGGGATGTCATTATGATTTTTTATTCATCTAGAGTATCACCAATTTCTTCTAGCTGTTCCATGAATTGTGATATTCTAGAGAAATACTCTTGAATTGTTTCTCCTTTCTGCATCCTTGTACTTTTGAGTTGATTTCTTAGATTCATCTTCCAGTTGATGTTATTTAGTTCATAAATCCTGGTTAGTTAATAAAACATTTCTTTTGGAGTCTTCTTTGAAGACACTTGAGGAATAAAGTGATCTTTAATAGAATATGTAATGATTCTTTTGCTCCAAACTCTGTCCTTTTAGTGTTTTGATTTAATTGCATCATTGGTAGGTTCTGGTACATCTTCTTTAATCAATATTGCTAGGCCATTCTCTTTAAGAATGAGTGAAATCCTATACTTCCAGGAATGGAATTTTTATACACCTTCTAGCTTATCAACAAGCTTAGTGCTTGCAGATATTTTTACCTAGAGCTAGGAAAATGAACAAAAAATGAAAATGCTCATAATTTAGTTTTGAACTTACCAGGAGGTGTGCATGGCTTAGGTGAGTAGCCTGGTGCAGTTAGATTTCAGAAAATACATTTTTTTCCCCTTCAAATTGGTCCAATGGTGTTGGCACAGGGGTAGACCCGGGGTTCAACGCTACAGTAGCGCACCAACAAAGCCCTAACTACCGACCCTTTCGGAAACACCTGCGAAGAAGATGAAGTCTCACCCGAGGTAGAGGCAGGGGTGGTTGCAGGAATCAAGTGTATGCAACCTTAGTTGGGACACAGATCTGCGATTGTACTACTTAATAAAGCACATAGAACCGTCATTTCCTCAATATATAGTCAATAACCATTTCACTTATAAGACAAAACTTCACAGCATTAACACTGATCTAATGTATTTAAGAACTTATCATAAGTAAATAGGTCATATCTAGTAGATCAAGCACTGAGCATATCCCTGTATATCAGATCTATCATTCTACCTATCATTAGCACTAAGCATAACCATATCTATCTTAAACATATCAGAGAACTTAGCATATAACTTATGAACACATCAAGACAAATCACAAAGCACATAACGCAATGTTTACATGGTTCACCCCCGCCCTAGGGCTACATCCACCAAATCTTCTTCTTTATTGTCTTCAGTCAATCGGTTACAAGCACAAAGCCATCAAAAACTCTTACTCCGCATAGGACAAAAGATCTGCGCAACTCATTAGATCCTTCTTCCTTGCGTTAGAACACTAAGCTCTCCACAATCTGCTACAAGGACCTGCACTTAGCTCTGTAAGTCTCTTATAGTCATGCACACAACACTTTTAGACTCTACTCGCACTTAGCATGCATTCACATCACATAGATGCATTATTCTCTTCAACTACTACCAACTTACATTGCCTATCTTTTTATTTATACATACAAAATGGGCCTAAACGTGGGTAAACCCATGGGCTGACATCCCATTCCTATTACATATTCCCAAAAACCCAAAAAGGCCCCAAAAGGGGGTCGAGATCCCGTGATCTCTGCTTCATCTTGCGCTCCTCCTTCGATAGGCTATCAAAGTTCCAAAATAGGTCAACATGACCAAGAAATTCCCAAAACTTGGTCAAGGGACAACAAGAGGAATTATGGACTGGTACTTCTGGTACTAGTTCTGGTTTCTTAGTTTTTCTGGTACTTCTGGTTTTCTAGTACTTCTGGTTTTCTAGTACTAGTCAAAAGTAGGGTTCGAATTTCTGAACTATCTGACCACTGAAAAGGTGTGCTCAAGGTGCCAAAGAGTTCCCTAGGCTCATAGATGATTTTAGGTGCTAAATTTCTCTCATGGGCTAATTTTCCATGGTTTATCCAAAAATGAGATTTGCTATTTTAAAAATGATTCGCCCAAATTCTATAGGATAAAATTATTTTACCTTAAAAATCGCAAAAAAATTATAAAAACTATATAAAATCCTTAGAAATTTGAATATGTTTACAAAAATATCGCCAAACATTTATAGTTTGGAATATGAAGAACTAGTAAGATTCGCCAAGGTTTCTACATTTAAAAATAAATTTCCATCCTTAAAATCATCCCT
>ML793552.1:322806-376475 GCA_009831015.1 Picea engelmannii
CCAAGTGGAATTTATGGTAACTTCCCCACAACTTGCCGCTTTTTGGCCTTTCCAGGAAATCTCACTTGTATAGTATGCCCCGCACAAAATAATTGATATTAAATTCTGAACCATGTACCATAAATACTACAGACTATCCACGATCTAATGAAACTAATCCCACTCAATTTGGATACTCTAGGAATAAGTTATGATTGTTTTACCTGGAACACCTTCTTGATACTAGTCAATAGGACTAGTTAGATACCCTATCTTACACAGGGTGTATCTACAAATTTAAGATGACCCAGAAGCTGAAATTGTTACCACGGATACCTTACTAATTTTCATAAATATCCTTTGTATTTCAGGGTCTGAAACATTACAGAAAATTGTTTATAGAGAAAATTCCGCAATGACTCAGTTCAGGATGATTCCAGAACCCTATCTTGTACAGGCTGTATCTTCGAAAGTATAAGGCCTCAGGAGATCAAATTTTAACCCAACATACCTTGATCCATCTACTAAATATCTTCCAATATGTTCCTTCTGAAACACTATAGAAAAAAATTTATAGAAAAAATTCCAAGGTATCTAAGATGTAGCAGCGAAACCCCAAGACCTTGAGCTTTGATACCATATGTTAAGAACCAAATATCAATATAGCATAGAAAATACTCAGAAAAAGTACTCAATTCCTTGAAAAAGAGATAATTTCATATAATAAGCCTCTTCAAGGGGGAAACCTCCTTTTACCCCACTTAAATGTTCAAGTACAAGATGATTCCAAATGAAAATATCTCCTTGGTATATATAGGAGACTAGGAGGTATAATTACAACTAATGGAATAAATCCAACATAAATAAAATAACATTACTAATCTAATATGCCCCAATTAAGGGGTAATGAGCCAATATTAGGGCTTAACATGCTATCCCTCTATGATGAGACTTTTTGTTTCATGTCGACCAAAACGCAAATCCTTCTATGTTAGGGACCTTAGACTCTTTATGCTCCCAAGTTTCATATAGACAAATAATATCAATATCACTCGGGATCCAACTTATCATAGGACCTTTGCGCCACATAAATCCATGAAATTTTCAAAAAGGATCTCAAGTGTCCCAAATTCCTACTTATTATTATCATTATGGTCTCTATCCCTAAGAATATCTTTTTTATTTCTAATTATTGTCCATTTCATTCTTCCCTGGATTCTTTTACCTTTTGAACTTCCTTCCTTAATTCATCTTGGTTTTTGGGAATGAAGTCTTCATTTATAAATATTCCTGGCCCTTTTAAGCTCAAAGATTTACTAAGTATGCTATATTTATGGTCATTACAACTTACTTTAACATGGATGAATCTATCTTTGTGATCGATTATTTTTCCTAGCATATTTGTTTCTATGAGGCAAGTTGTATCAATTTGTGATGTATTATTTAGTTTTTCTTTTACTATTTCTAGCATATCCTCCTATTGTTGTTCTTTTATACCAAAAGTTATGAGGTTCAAGGATCTTTTATTATGTCATGGTCCAGTTCGATTAGATTATTCATTTACTCTTTGATGGGTTTGATATCTAATTTGTTTTCTATATTATTGAGGGTCAAATTCTTGGTTAGTTTTTCTTGTAGCTCTTTAATGTTATCAATCAAGTTGTGATTTTCTTCAACCTCTCCTTATTGGGTTGATTGTTTATGTTTTTCTATTTCTTGAATCATATCCTTCAATTTCTTCAATTCATTATTGAACCCTAATAATCTATCCTCTATTTGACCTTGAATGGTATCTTTGAAGATTCTAATGTTTTTATCAAGCATTGCCTCTAGCACTATTTGGAGTTTTACGTCTCTTTCGTCAATCTTGTTTTCTAATTATTCTAAATCTATTTGTATTTTCACATCTCTCTATTCTCTCCTTTTTTCTAATGATTCCATATAATCGTAAAGCATCTCTAGGGTGATTTTGGGGGGCATCCCCTGACAAGATGAGTTTTTGGAATAGGTGGTGGTGTGTTCATATTGAAAAGAAGAGAAAAAAAGGTAATAATTATTTTTTTGAATTGACTTTAAAAATGGAAAAAAAAATTTTGATAATAATGATATTAATTGTTATCTCTAAAATAAATTTTTACTTATTAAACTTAAAATACATAAATAAATAAATAATGTTAGACAATTAGCTTTGGTTGATGGACAATTGGTTTGGATTGTTGTTTTTCATTGATGTCAACCCTTGGAGAGTGATATTGTAGATTGATGTCAACCCTTAGTGATTGATTTCAACCCTTGGAGAGTGATATTGTAGATTGATGTCAACCCTTAGTGATTGATTTCAACCCTTGGAGAAGTCTGGTAGCCAATTCCAGTAGCACAAATGTATGGGTAAGTGACCCGAGTTTGTTTGAGGTATAATGATATGAAGTTCGATATATTTGTAGGTAAGACTATCCTAGATGGATAGTACATGTCATGCCATGTTCGGTGATATGTAGAATGCCAGATAGTTCCTTACAGTTGAGGAGATATGGTTTAGTGAAGTTGAAGAACCCTCATGATTCATCTAGAAGCCCTTAGAAGGTCAAAGAAATCAAACAAGTAGTTTTTAGTAAAGAGAAATTATTTAAATAATAAATTAGTCAAGTGGTTGCAAAGAAAAATATTTAAATAATAAAGTGGTTGTAACAAGAAGTGGTGAGTTTATTATTTATGGATAAGTCAAAGTGATTGCAAAAGAAATTAATTAAATAATAAAGTTAGTTGCAAATAGAAGTGGAGATATTACTATTTGTGGATAAAGTGGTTGTAAGTGGACAAGTGGCTAGAAGTGAGTTAGCCCTAAAAAGAATGAAGTTGGGTTAAGTTGGTTAGAAGATAACCCCTTGAGGAAGCTACATGTAAGTATAAATAAGAGAGTAAGGCTCTCCTATTTGTACCTATTGAATATTATTAAATATCTATTTGGTAAAAGGTTTATTGCAGGTACAAATTGATACATCAAGTTACACAATATTGAGGAAGTGAAAGAGGACTGATGGTGAAAGTTTTGGAGTTGCAGAACCACTAAAAAAACCCTATTTTTGGAGGCGTATGTGGGATAATAGTACAATAAGGTATGTACATACACATGCTAACAATATAATAGGGTGTGTATATACGCAAGATGCCAATATAATAGGGTGTGTACATGAGGGTAAAGCCATAAAAACATGAGAAGATAAAGATTCTAGGTCTCTATATTCTGAAAGAAAGCTCCCAAGAAGGTCTACAGTGATCAGGTACATCATATCTATCCATTGGTTCGAAAGGTATGTATTATTTCTATGAGTAGTTGGATTTTGTTGTATACATGAGAAATTTTTATGGTGGTTTGAGGATTTTTCTTAGAGATATTATTGGTTGCATGGGACTTACCATATAAGTCATATCTATAGAAACACAATGTTGGTATAATCAATCTTTATCATTGATACATCTTCGAGTGTTGAGACATAGCTAGTATTCTTTGGTACATGGTTGAGGGTTTGTGGTTGTGATGTGTTAATAAAGTTGTTGGTTAGTTTGAGGCAAATTTTGTGTAGTACATGGCCGGTATATGTGTGAGTGTTATTGGTGTATCTTATGGTACTTTAGTGTTATTGTAAGTGTTGAAGTCACCGAATTTCAATGTTGTGAAAAGATTGGAAGAGAGTGTTCCACTTTCCAAACAAAGCTCAAAAGAAAGGAAATTGAATAATTGTAAACAAAGATTAATCAATAAAGAAATAAAAAAATTGATGAGTTTAATGAAAAAAGATTAATAACTATTATTGGTTTGAAAGGAAAAAAATATTATTAAATTAAAAGGTAATATTAAATATATTGAATATTATAAATATAAATAACATTAATATTAATATTATATTAAAAGAGAAGTGGAATAATTTAAACATTTTAAAATATAAAACATGCATAATAATATAATAATGATAAAATAAATATATACTAATGAGGAAAGGATATCATGCATAAATAGAAAAAAGAATCGGTGTGGATTAGATAGACTGAAATATCATATTAATAGTGATGGGAGGAAGGAAGGGAATATGAATCGGTGTGGATTAGATAGACTGAAAGATCATATTAATAATGATGGGAGGAAGGAAGGGAATATGACTTATGCATAGTGACAAACTTATTGGAGGGAAAAGTTGTGAATGGTTTAAAACGTATATTATAAACAAATGTTTTTTTATGACCGGTTCTTAAAAGTGAATAAGTTTATATTCATTTTCATGATTAAAATAGTTAGGATGTTTTTTTTATTTCAATGATTTTTCTTATTATGTAAGTTTAACAATGAGGAATTGAGACTAAAACTTTAGTGCAACAAAAAAAAATGAGATGCTTAATAATGTTATATATCTTGTATTTTAAAGAATGATAAATAAAAATATAAAAATGTAGTATAATATTTAGTTATAAATTTGAATATAAAATATTGAAAAAAATATTATAATATAATAAAATTATTAAAGTCAAATTAATTTATTAAAAACAATGAATTATAAATAAAAAAATAATTATAAAATATATTTATTAATTATAAATTAAAGATGAATTAATAAAGAAATTGGTGATTTTAATAAAATTTGATTAAGAATTATTATTGGTAAAAATATTATAATATAATAAAATTATTAAAGCCAAATTAATTTATTAAAAAAATTGAATTATAAATAAAAAAATAATTATAAAATATATTTATTAGTTATAAATTAAAGATGAATTAATAAAGAAATAAAGAAATTGGTGATTTTAATAAAATTTGATTAAGAATTATTATTGGTTTGAGAAGAAAATAACATAAAACGGGAATATTAAATATATTGATGAGTTTAATAAAAAAATGATTAAGAATTATTATTGGTTTGAGAAGAAAAAAACACAAAAAGGGGAATATTAAGTATAGTAAGTATAAATAGAAAATAAGATTAAAATTTATATTATATTAAAAGAAAAATGGAATAATTTAAACAATTTATAATGTAGAAGATGTATAATAATATAATAATGATAAAATAATGTATAGGAGAAGGAGATCATTGGAAATAGAAAAATGAAGAGGATGTGCACTATACAAGATTAGATTAACATGGATTGTAAGAAATAAAGGAAGATGACTTATGCATAGTGACAAGTCAAAAGTGATAAATCTTTTCGATGCCAAGTTGTCATGAGTAGATATGTTTATATTNGAAAAATGAAGAGGATGTGCACTATACAAGATTAGATTAACATGGATTGTAAGAAATAAAGGAAGATGACTTATGCATAGTGACAAGTCAAAAGTGATAAATCTTTTCGATGCCAAGTTGTCATGAGTAGATATGTTTATATTTATATTTATGATTAAGATTGTTAAGATGTTTTTCAATTTCAAGGATTTTTAAGTTGAGTGATGAAAAACTAAGGCTAAGACATTACTGTAATTAAAAAAAGAAGTGAAATGTTTAGTGATGTTACAATGTTCTATCATCTATATATTCTTCCTTATCATAACTCTTCTCTTTCATTCTTAATAAGTTGATGATGAATAGAATATCCACTCAAAACATTAAGAATATTTCAAATCTAAAATATATTTTAGATTTAAAATCTTTCATAATTAATATAAACATTTGACTCTTAAATATATTATCCAAGTTAGTTTGAATATTGTTCTAATATATTTTAGATCCAAAATATTTCATAATTAATGTAAACATTTGACTTAAATATATATGACCAAGGTAGTTGGAATATCCTTGTTTCATGACCATGACATAAGGAAATTTAATTGTTTATAGATAGTATAAATATATTATTCATGAAATATATTAAATTTTAAGAATCAAGCAATTTGATATTAAGATAAGATAGAAAGTTGGGTTGGAACTGAGATCTGATTTTATTTTCTAGATTCATGATTGAAACCTTTAAGTCCTTAATTCATAAATATAAAAAAATCTAGGACATCATATCTCATATGATTAAAATCATGATGACGTTTTTCCTTTTTCTTTGTCACACTAACCACTCGGTGCCCATTACATCAATGACACGATAAAGACCAATGGAACACGAGGTCATGGCTAACCTTCATCATCAATGATATTTTTTTATAAATGCCATGCATTACACTATGAAATATAAGGTCATGGGTAGTATGTGGTTGGTTGGTGGATTGGTTTGATCATTTGTTTGCTTCTTGGAGATTACTTGAGATTTATTATTAATTAGTTATAATGTTGTGTGAAAATGTTGCTTTCAAGTATTTATTTTTATCGTTTGTAAAGGAATTTTTATTATTAATGAAAAAAAATTAGAGATTAATTTTGAATTATTAATTTAAGTTACAAATGTATTATATTAAAATTTTAATTAACAATGTTTTTTTTTTTTTTGGGTGTAAAATTATGTTAAATATTTGTGATGAATTTATTTTATTTTATTTTTAAATTATGTTTTTCATGTTTAACAGTTTTAGTATTACAAAGGTGATACACTTTTTCATCTCATGGTGTTTTAGGAATTGACAAACGCCGAGTTTCACTATGGAGCTCGTGAGAATTTTTTCTTATCTTAGAAATGCTTATCTTTTTCTTTACACTTCTCAAAACAAATAAATAAATTTGATCTTCTAGATTAGGGTTGATTACATCCTTATAATACATTAATTTTCTTTTTTCCTCTAACTCTTTATCATGCCACATTTTCTCCTTAAATTTTGATTTGATGATATTTTTAATCGCATCTTTATTCTAGAAAATGGTGTCTTCCATGATTCCCCAATAGTTTATCCAAGACTGGGCATCTTTATGTCATCCTCGCTTGAGTTGATGGTGGTTACAACTCGATTTTGAGGCAATTTTAGGAAGCCTCTTGTCTTCCATGCTGTTTAACTTGTTTTTATACATTAGGTATCTATTCATAGAGGTTCTCCCAATGGGGGGAGGCTTGTTTATAAGAGGATAATGATATAGAATGTATTTCCTTTAATTTTTTAGATTATAGGTTATAAAATTCTTTTGTATTTTCTCTATCTTTCTCCAGGATTGATGAGAGATACTACAGCCCCAAACTTCACATCCATAAAGAATAAGAGGTGTAACAAGAGTCTCAAAGAGGAGTTTATTCTTATCTCAAATCTAAAGATCGAATGATTTACATTTTTTTTCAATCCCATAATAAGTTTTACATCCCCAAATAATCCTTTTCTCAATGCTATAAGTCTAGTGGAGCTTCTGGTCAATATAAATTCCAAGATATTTGTATGAATTTACATCCTCCAAGTTGTTGTTGTCATATACAAAGGTATCATAAGTGACCTTATTGGATTTAATTAGTCTTATTAGTATTAACAGTCACATGCATATTGGAGAAAATATCCTTGAGGATTTTTAGTTAGTTTTCAATATCATGGGGTATCCTTTCCATAAGAACAATATCATTGCCATAAAGAAGAAGATTGATGAATATACTAGTGAGAGTAGGGTTGGCACAACCTACTTTTTCCAAGAAATCTTCTAACTTGTCAATGTATATGCCAAAAAGGTTAGGGGGCAAGGGGTAACCTTGTTTGAATCCAATATTGCATTTAATATGTTTCAACTGGACCTCGGTGTTTTTAAGCTTATCAATAACATTCCCATACATCCTTATTGCAGGGACCCTCAACTCGAGAGACACTTTTATCTCTTCAAACCTATTCCAATGGTTTTTCCTAGGAACCATGTCAAAATCTTTTCTAAAGTCAGAAAAACAACAAACAAGATTGGTTTTAGTATTGAGGAACTCCTATTAAATGATCATAAAGGTAAAAATATGGTCCACAGTTGAATGATGTCTCCTAAATCCCACCTGGCCTTTATCTCTTTTACCCTGAATTTCTAGCCAAAGGCTAATTTTCTTTTCCAAAATAATTCAATAAAGCTTGGACAAAATCGAGCTAATCATAATGGTCCTATAATTAGAGGGAATGTTTCTATCCCCATTTTTAAAAGTAGGAACAATGAGGCTTTGCATCCAGGGTCTAGTGAGGTTGTGCTTGACTACTAAATTGAAGATCTTGTGTATGTGAGAGATAAGGATAGGCTGTCCAATTTTAAAAATTTCATCTTGGTAGCCTTCATTGTCCTTAGCTTTCCCATTTTCAAGCCGCTTAAACCCGAAATCTATGTCATCTAAAGAAAAAACATCATCCTCTACAGGGACAATAGGAATGGTGTCCATGGAATTAGGGAACTCGTAAAGACTTTTAAGTTAGGAATTCTAGTCCCTTAAGGGAGTCATAATATTTTATTTAGTATTGATGTTTATAATTTGTCTTCAAAACTTCTTATGATCCATATTAGATAGTTGTGAAAGTTTCTCTTTCCTTTTATTGATATAGTACCGTATTTTCCTTTTAATTAGGGATTTATATGTATTGATATTAACAAGTTTTAAGGACTCATTAGAAGCATTCCTAATGGATTTCCTAGCATTTTTACATTCTTTATCATACCAAGGGTTGGTTGTTCTATTATTCTTTTTACAGGACACCTTGAAAGAGAACTTGTTAATAGAAGTGGAAAGGGTATTTGTAAAATTATGATAAGAGTTCTTCAATGTTGTTATTATAAGTTAGGAGATGTAATTTACTATTTAAATCCTTTAAGAAAATGTCAACTTTACTTTTTTCAAAGTGAAATTGCATTTGATTATCAAAATTATCTTCGATGGTGTTCCTGTGCATGGAAAAATAGAGTTAGGGTTAAAGGTTTATGATCGGATTTAGGTTCATGTTCATTTAAAAGTTCAAAATGTGTTATTTGGTTGGAAACGGGATATCAAATATCACATATCTATGACACTACTACCTAACTAATGAATGCAAGTCATCTGGTTGGATTTTGGCCACTTCATTACTCCATTGCAAATTATTAATCCTTGAGAGATGCATAGCTTGACCAACTCAGTACTAAGCAAATTCCCAATTATTAGTTGTATAAATTTTTTATTTATTATTTTATTGTTGCTAGTGTATCCTCCTATTGTTGTTATTTTATACCAAAAATTATGAGGTTCAAGGATATTTTATTACACTCATGGTCCAATTCGATTATCTTATTCATTTCCTCTTTGATGGGTTTGATATCCAATTTGTTTTCCAGATTAATGAGGGTCAAATTGTTGGTTAGTTTTTCTTCTAGCTCTTTAATTCTATCTCTAAAGTTCTGATTCTCTTCAACCTCTCCTTATTGGGTTGATTTTTTATGTTTTTCCATTTCTTGAATCATATCCTTCATTTTATGCAATTCACTCTTGAACCCTAATAATCTATCCTCTATTTGACTTTGAATGGTATCTTTGAAGAGTCTAATTTTTTTTATCAAGCATTGCCTCTAGATCTATTTGGAGTTTTATGTCTCTTTCTTCACTCCTTTTTTCTAATGATTCTAACTCTATTTGGATTTTGGAATCTCTATGTTCTCTACTTTTATCTAATGACTCCATATAATCGTAAAGTATCTCTAGGGTGATTTTGGGTGGCCTCCCCTTGATAGGATGAGTTTTTGGAAGAGGTGGTGGAGTGCTCATATTGAAAAGAAGAAAAAAAAAGTAACAATTATTATTTTGGATTGACTTTAAAAATGGAGAATAATTTTTTTAATTGATAATAATGATATTAGTTGTTATCTCTCAAATCAATATTTACTTATTAAACTGAAAATAAATAAATAAATAATGTCACACATGTGGTTTTGGTTCATGGACAATTGGTTTGGATTGTTGGTTGTCATTGATGTCAAACCTTAGTGATTGGTTTCAACCCTTGGAGAAATCTGATAGTGAATTCCAATAGCACAAATATATGGGTAATTGACCCGAGTTTGTTTGAGGTATAATGGTATGAAGTTCAATATATTTGCAGTAAGACTATTCTATATGGATAGTACATGTCATGCTTATGCCATTTTTGGTGATATTTTGGATGCCACATAGTTCCTCATGGTTGAGGAGATATTGATGATTATTTCTGTTGGTTCTCATTGATTTCAACCATTGAAGAAAGTCTGGTAGCAAATTTTGGTAGCACAGAGGTTTGGGTAATAGACCCAAGTTTGTTTGATGGATAATGGTATGAGTTTTGATATATTTTTAGGTAAAACTATTCCATATGGATATTACATGTCATGTCATTTCTGATGGTATGTGGAACGCCACATAAATCCTCATGGTTAGAGAGTTATGTCCATGTGAAGTTGGAGAAAGGTTTTGGCAATGGACCCAAGTTTGTTTGATGGATAATGGTATGAATTTTGATATATTTTCAAGTAAGAATATTCTATATGGATAGTACATGTCATGCAATTTCCAATGGTATGTGGAATGTCACATAAATCCTCATGCTTAGAGAGTTATGGCCATGTGAAGTTGGAGAACCCTCATGAGTCACCTAGAATCCCCAAAAGGTCAAAGTAGTCAAAGTAGTTTAAGATATTTTAGAAGGTAAATAATAAAGTGAAGTGATGAGTGTACTATAATTCAAAGTGAATAGAAAAGAAGTTATTTAAATAATAAATTTAATGGAGAAATTACTAAGTGGACAAGTGGTTAGAAGTGGGTTAACCCTAAAATAAGGGAAGTGGGTTAAGATGGTTAAAAGCTAACCCCTTTAGGAAGTTACATGAAAGTATAAATAAGATGAAAGGATCTTTCATTTTAATCACACTTGAGAATATTGAATATGTTGGATTAATGAGAGCGGGGTGGATCAGTAATAGAGAAATTATAATCCTTTTTAACCAAATAATCCAAGTGTTATATCAATGTAGAATTATCATCCAATAATGAGCAATGAACAAATGAACAATCATACACATACACAATACACCAATGTTTTGCGTGGAAACCCAAAGTGGGAGAAAACCACAAAATGATTTTTCTTATATGTCTTGAAGAATTGCATTCATTGGAAGCACCAACTTCCTTTGTTTTCCAGCTGCAACTGGAAGGAGGCTCCAACCCCCTAGTTACTCGGGATACAACCTAAGCGAAGATCCAACTTCCCAATTCTCTGGCTACAACCAGAAGGAGGCTATAACCCCCTATGTTCTCTGCCAACAACCGAAAGGTGGCTACAACCACCTGTCCTTGCCCCGTCCAAGCAATTTTCTTTGCCCCGTTCAAGGGTTGACATCAATGAAAACCAACCTTAATCAACAATCTCCCCCTTTGGCATTGATGGAAACACTCTAATGAAAAACTGAAATTATGCCATGCAATACTGAAGTCATATCACTCATGCTCCCCCTGAAAACATGCATCTATACTATGCATCTTTGTGACCATTTCTTCCCCTAGAATCATGCCTCTATCCTCTGCATCTGATGAATCTCTCCCCCTTTGTCATCAATGGAAAAGGTATATTTCCATCCAAGGTTGCTCCCCCTGATTGAACTGTCCTCTTTATGGTTCTTCCTCGAGTACATCTAAGACATATAAGATAAGCATTCAAAATCATTCATTTTGGAGTATAAATAACTACACGTCTCTGGTGAAGATACTCAAAGGATTCTCGTGGAAGTGGTTTTGTAAATATGTCTGCCACTTGGTATTTTATGCCCACATACTCAACTTTGATGTTCTTTTCTGCAACCTTCTCCCGTAGAAAGTGATACTTGATTGGAATATTCTTCGTGTTGGAGTACATCATTGGGTTCTTTGAGATATTGATGGCACTTGTGTTAACACAATAGATTGGAATGGGCTCATCATACTCAACCTGTATATCTGTCAGATTTTGTTTCATGCAAAGAACCTGTGTACAATATGATGTTGCTGCAATATACTCTGCCCCAGCTGTAGATAAATATATTGATGATTGTTTCTTTCTTATCCATGATACTAAACACTCACCCAAGTAGAATTCTGCTCCACTGGGGCTTCGTCGGTCATCAATACAACCTACCCAATCTACATCTGTGTAGGAAATAAGTGATATATCCTTTCCTTTTGTATACCATAATCCAAAATCTTTTGTTCCTTTGAGATATCTGAAAATCCTCTTCACTGCTAATACATGTGATTCCTTTGGTTCTTCTTGAAATCATGCCACCTATCCAACTGCCTACATTACATATGGTCTGGATGTTGTCACATATAGTAGGCTACCAATCATTGGCATGTATTGCCTCTGATCTGTAGACTTTGAATCATCATATTTTCTCAACTTGCAACTAGTTTGCATGGGAGTGATAACTGGTTTGCAATCTTCCATTCCGAACCTCTTTAGCATTTCTCTGATATACTTGGTTTGAGAAATAAAAATTCCTTGGTTTCTTTGATGTATCTGAAGTCCCAAAAAGAAGGATAGTTCTCCAAGTAACAACATTTCAAATTCATTATGCATATCCTTTGCAAATTTATGGCTCAACCTATCATCATCACTACCAAAAATAATATCATCAACATAAACTTCAATCAATAAAATATTACCTTAACTTACCCTAATGTAGAGGTTGTTGTTTGCACTTCCTTTTCTGAACCCTACCTATTGTATATACTTATCCAGTCTAGAGTACCATGCTCTAGGAGCCTGTTTTAGATCATACAAAACATTCTTTAATTTACACACATAATCTGCATTCTCTGACAACTGAAATCCTTATGGTTTTTCAATGTAGACTGATTATTCAATTTTCCCATCCATAAAAGTTGATTTTACGTCCATCTGATACACTTTAATATTTTTGGAGCATGCATAAGCTAAAAGAAAATGGATTTCTTCCATTTTGGCAACTGGGGAAAATATCTCTTCAAATTTGATTCCTTCAATCCGTGCATATCCTTTACATACCAATCTAGATTTGTTCCTTGTAGATTGTCCATGTTCATTCAATTTATTTATGAAAACCCATTTTGTTTCGATCAAATTCTTATTCTTTGGTCCTGGAAACAATCCCATGTGTCATTTTTCTCTATTTGATCCAATTCTTCATCCATGGCCTTATTCCAAAATTCATCCTTGTTGGCTTCTTCAAAACGGTTTGGTTGAATTGTAGATAAGAGTGATAGGTGTGTTTTTTCTAGTGAACAAATTCTTCTTCTAGTCTCAATTCTTGCATCTTTGTTTCCGATAATCTGATATGAAGGATGATTCTTTTGTACTCGTCTGCTAGGTGTCTTGGGAGACACTTACTAAACTTGCTTTTTTGTTTCTGTCAGATTCTCTTCATCTTCCTCTTCTACTTCTTTTTCATCTTCTGCTTCTTCTTCAAAAGGTTGTTCCATTGATTCATTTTCTTCTTCCTTTGATTCTAGTCTGTCTGTTTCATCAATGGTTACGTTGAAGCTTTCCACAACTTTGTTCAATCTCATATTGTAACACTTGTATGATTTCTTTGTACTTGAGTAACCAACAAGTACTCCTTTGTACACAAGAGAGTCAAACTTTCCCATTTTTCCATCTTCGTTTTTGATATAGCATTTGATTCCAAAAACAATGAAGTGCTTCACATTTGTTGGTATTCCTTTCCATATCTTGTAGGGAGTTTTGTCAGTGTCGTTTCTGAGAATTACTCTATTTTGAATGTGAAATGTTGTATGCACTACCTGTTTCCAAAATATATCTGTCAATTTGGAATCCATTAGCATTGTTCGATCCATTTCCTGTACTATCATGTTCTTTCTTTCAAGAACTCCATTTTGTTGAGGTGTCCTAGCAATGAAGAATTTCTTTTTTATTCCATGACTGTTGCAGTAGTCCATAAATTCCTTTGAAGTGAACTCTCCTCCATTATTATATCTAAAGCATTTTATTTTTGAATCCATTTCATTTACAACCATTTCCTTGTAGATCTTAAAGTTTTAAAAACCTTCTGTCTTATTCTTGAGAAAGAAAACTGCAGTCATTTTTTTATAATCATCAACTAATAACATAAATTATTTCACACCTTTTAAACCCTTTGTTGTAGTTGGTCCAACTAGATCACTGTGCATAATTTTCAGTGGCCTTGTCCTTGAATATTCCTTTGATTTGAACTTGGTCTTTGTTTACTTTCCTTGTTGACAGTGCTTGCATAAAGTGTTGGTTGGTTTCGTGATCTGGGACATTTCTCTGACTACTTCTCTTTTTCTAACTTTTACAAGGTTATCAAAATGTATGTGACCCATTCTTATGTGCCATAGCCAACTTTCATCTTCCTTTCCTTGACAACACTTTTCATTTCCAATTTCACTTAACACATATATGTTGCTTGAAGTTCTTGCCGTTGTAGCAATTAATTTTCTTGAACCTTATTTTCTTATCTTGCACTTTTGTGAATCGAAAGTAACTTTATGAACTTGGTCACACATTTTACTCACACTTAGAAGATTATGTTTCATATCTTCTACTAGTAGAACATTTTTTTCCTTTGTATTCTTGTTCCCAATTCTGACTATGCCTTTTCCAATGATTTTAGCTGAATCATCATTTCTGAAGGAGACTGATCCATGTCATTCTGCAATCTTTGGCCATGTGTCCAAAGTTGTTACATTTGTAACATTCCACTTCAGTGCTCAAATATTCAAACATGTTGTAACTTCTTCTCTGTGTTTCACTAGGCCTTCTTGGATAACCCTTTTGTGTATGACTTTCAAATTTGTTTATGTTCCTATTGTTAGCTATGCAATTCACAACTTTATGTCCAAAATTATTACATGCATAACATAAACCAAAAAATATAGTTTGATACCTGGGAGTTGAAGATATTCTGAAAGGAGGTGCTCTTATGAATCCTTCTTCTTATTGAGGCCTATATATTTGTTGTTAATTCTAAAATATAAATCTTCTCGATGGATGAGAGTCCCTATAATCTTCCTAGTATATCTTCCTATCCCCTTTGATTGTTTATGCATAGCTTTTTGGATATGTTTCTTTCTTTGTTGTTTTGGAGTTTGATACATTTTTTGTTTGATTGTATCAAAGTCTGAACTTGTCAAGATGAGAATTTTGACTATTGATAATGTCATCCAAAAAATTTGAGCTATTCTGTATATTTTTCTTTTGAATATCCTTTCTTAATGTGACAATCTCTTCTTCCAAATTTCCAATGTTCCTGTCCTTTTCTTCTAGCTGTTCTTTGAGTGCTTCTTCAATTATTTTATATGCTTCTATTTGAACCTTCAAATTTCTGATCATTTGTTCTAGTTCTTGAGTATATTCTTTCTTTTCTAGTTTCTCTTATAGTTTCTTGTTTTTCTTCTTTTCTCTTATGATAACTTCTATGGTACACATCAATTCTTCTCGATAGTCAACTTCTGCCTCTTCTATTTATTCTTTGACTTCTTCATATTATTCTTTGGCTTCTTCATATTATTATCCGGAGTCTTGTTTATCAGAGTCTTCTACTTCCATGAATATAACTCTTCCTGTCTCACTGTCAATGACTTCATCTTCATCTGATGATGAGATGTCTTATTTGGTGCATAAGATTTTTTTGAAAACTTTCTTTGTAGTTATTTTTCCTTTATATGTTTGTTTTCCTTTTGAGTAACCTTCATCATTTATTTTTTTCTTATGCAGACATTTGTTAGAAAAATGACCAATACCATCACAATTAAAACAAATTAAATAAATCTTACCTCTATACCTATCGTCGGTTCCCTTATTCAGTCTTTTGACAAAGTTGGCCACTTCTTCATCATATTCTGAGACATCACTGTTGTTGCTATGTTCTTCTTGTTTCTTTTCCTTTTTCTTTTATCTTTTGGATTCTTTGAAGGCTGCTTCTTTTACATCTGGATTTTCTTGTTCAGTTCTCATTTCATATGCTATGAAGATTTCATGCAGTTCATCCATGCTTATTGAGTTTAGATCTGATCTTTCTTATAGTGTTGATATCTTAGGGTCAAATCTCATAGGAAGAGATCTTAGTACCTTCTGTACAATTACAGATTCTTCGATTTCTTCTCCCAATTCTATGATTGCATTCACTCTTTCATTGACTCATAAGAAGTAGGATGCAATATTATCATCTTCCTTCATCTTTAGTTGTTCGAACTGACCTATGTAAGTTTGAAGCTTTGTTTCTTTGACTTTTGAATCTTCTTCATAAATATTTCGAAGCTTATCCCAAATCTCTTTAGCGGATTTACAATGTGCAACTTTGGTGAATACCGTTTCACTGAGACCATTCAGAAGTGCATTTGTGGCTTTGTAATTATTCTGACTGAGTTTCACTACTTTGTCATTTGTTGGTGGAACTGTTGGTGTTGTGTATCCATCTACAATTGATTGCCAAATTTCAAATCCCTGTGCATGTATATATGTCTTCATCCTTATGCTCCAAAAAACATAATTTTGTCCATCAAACTGTGGTATTCCATTTTTATACAAGTTGTTTCTCTCCATGATCTACCTTTCAATGGTTAAACTGATTTCTGAAGGAACATGCTATGATACCAATTGTTGGATTACAGAGAGGGGGGGTGAATCATTAATAGATAAATTATAATCCTTTTTAACCAAATAATGCAAGGGTTATATCAATGTAGAATTATCATCCAATAATGAACAATGAACAAATGAACAATCATACACATACAAAGTACACCAATGTTTTACGTGGAAACCCAAAGTGGGAGAAAACCACAGAATGATTTTTCTTATATGTATTGAAGAATTACATTCATTGGAAGAACCAACTTCCTTTGTTTTCCAGCTGCAACTGGAAGGAATCTCCAACCCCCTAGTTTCTCAGGCTACAACATGAGGGAAGCTCCAACTCCCCAATTCTCTGGCTATAACCAGAAGGAGGATACAACCCCCTATGTTCTTTGGATAGAACTGGAAGGTGGCTACAACCGTCTGTCCTTGCCCCGTCCAACCACCTTGAAGTAGAAGTAGAATTATGGAACCACTGTCACACTATCACTATGAGATATATCATTTTCAACCTAAACCAATAAACCTGAACCATGCATCAACCTGTACCTCAACCTGTAATCAACTTGTACCATAAACAAGTGCATCAACCATGCACCAACCTGTACCAAACAACCTGTAATCAATCTGTACCATAAACAAGTGCATCAAACCATGTACCAAGTATGTACCAATAATGTTTCAACTACTCATCAAATATGACTCATCAATATGTACCAACATCATCAGCTATACACCTCATGTATGTGTCAACTCATCAACTACTTGTCTCAACCATGTACCCAACATGTACCTTAACCAAAATCCCTCATCAATTTCATTATCCAAATATGATTTGTAACTCTGTAATAGACCTAGTGTATATGATCACATACATGCAAAACTTCCTTAACTTTAACAACAAGAGACTAGCATTTTCATCAAACTTTGCTTTAGTCTCACATGACTGGTTTTGGATTAGTCAACAACCCTAACTTGAAATATTCATAACTTTGTACCTGTAATGAATAAATATCTAAAACTGATACAAAATGTTCTTCATTGTGTTTTATGAAATCCTTCCAAGTGTCACTACTTGGAACCTCTCGGAAAAGGAGTTATAGAAAAAATGGCATACCTTGATAAATTCTGGATTATTCTAGAGAGCGACATTGTAGAGCGTTCCGGACATGGAATGTTTGTTGAATGGATATGAAAATGTTACACAGAATACTAAAGGTTGTAATATAACCCACACATTTGGTCTTACTAAATTTGTATCTGTTATGAAGAAGTTATGACGTTTTTACCCAAAACACTTGTTTTAGACTAGTTGCAGGACTAGCCACAAACCATGTTTTCCACGGAGTGTAAATCCAAAACTACAACGACCCACAAGCTGAATTTTTTACCACAGATACTTGGATATGTTTCCTTAATGGAATATCAATTTCATGGTCTGAATCAATCTATAAAATAATTTATGGAGAAAATGGTGAGATGACCTGTAAATAACATACCTTAGAAAGCATCATCAAAAGAAATTATCCTCCCTTGAATTCTGACATTCTTTTCTTCACCTTCCCTTTGAAATACGTCTTAGATATCCTTTGGTTACCTCATGAACCTATAGATATTCAATATTCTCAAGTGTGATCTAAAATGAGAGAGCCTTACCTCTTATTTATACTCTCCAAGTAGCTTCCTTAAAAACATCTTCTAGGTCACTTTGGCCACTTTCCTTATTTTAGGGTTAGCCCACTTCTAATTTCTCCATTAAATTTATTGTTTAAATAATTCATTTGTATTCACTTTTAATTATAGTACACTCATCACTTCACTTTATTATTTACCTTATAAAATCTCTTAAACCACTTTGACTGCTTTGACCTTTTGGGGCTTCTAGATGACATATGAGGGTCCTCCAACTTTGTAAGGCCATAACTCTCAAACCGTGAGGAGTTATTCGACGTTTCAAATACCACTAGAAATGGAATGACATGTACTATCTATATAGAATAGTATTACTTGCAAATATATCAAAAAGCAGACCATTATCCATCAAACAAAATTTGGTCCATTACCCAAACCTTGGTTCTCCAACTTCTCATGGCCATAACTCTCTAACTGTGAGGAGTTATGTGAGGTTCCACATACCATCAGAAATGGCATGACAAGCACTATCGATATAGGATAGTTTCACTGACCTTGATATCATTATACCGCAAATAAGCATGGGTTCTCTAACCATACTTCTAGAATAACTCAATCTGGAAAGTGTCTTCTCGTGAGGGATTTCACCATAAGGGGACCACTTTGAATTTCATCCATTTGTACTTATTATCAACCATGAAAAGACAATAATAATTCATCTTTAAATCAAACAAACTTGGGTCCATTACCCAAACCTTTGTTCTACCAGGCTTTCCTCAAGGGTTGACATCAATGACAACCAACCTTAATCAAAAGAATATCTACAGGTGGCTGAGGTAACCAAAGGATATCTAAGACAAATTTCAGAGAGAAGGTGAAGTAAAGAAGGCTGAAATTCAAGGGAGTATAAATTCATTTGATGGTTCTTTCTGAGGTATGTTATTTACAGGTCATCTCACCATTTTCGCAATAACTTTTTTTCTAGAATGATTAACACTGTGAAATTTGGAGGCCATTGAGGAAACATATCGAGGTAGATTTCATACAAATTTCAGATTTTGTAACATTTTATTTTTGGAGTTACATGCCATGGAAAATAGGGCTTGTGGCTAGTCCTAAAATTAGTCCAAAACAGTTGTTTCGGATAAAAAAGTCATAACTTATTCATAACAGATCCAAATTCAGTAAGACAAAATGTATTGTTTAGATTACAGTATGTCATATTCTTTGTATAATTTTTAGATCCATACAACAAATATTCCGTGTGGGGCATGCTCTACAAGTTCGCTCTCTAGAATAACCCAGAATTCAATAAGGTATGTCATTTTTTCTATAACTCATTTTCTGAGAGGTTCCAAGTAGTGAAATCTAGAGGAATTACATAAAAGACACTGAAGAATGTTATGTATCATTTTCATATCTTTATTCATTATAGGTACATAGTTATGATTATTGCAAGTTAGGGTTTTTGACTAATCCAAAATTAGTCATGTGAGACTATAGTAAAGTTTGATTAAATGCTAGTCTCTTGTTGTTAAAGTTAAGGAAGGTTTGCATGTATGTGATTATATACACCAGGTCTATTACAAAGTTACAAATCATATTTGGATGATGAAATTGATGATGCATTTTGGTTGAGGTACATGGTTGAAACAAGTAGTTGATGTGTTGGCACATACATGAGGTGTATAGTTGATGATGCTGGTACATCTTGATGATTCATAGTTTATGTGTATTTGATGCATGATTGGTACATATTTGGTGCATGGTTGATGCACGAGTTGATGGTATAGGTTGGTGCATTGTTGATTCACTTGTTTATGGTACAAGCTTATTATAGGTTGTTTGGTACAAGTTGATGCATGTTTCATACACTTGTTTATGGTACAAGTTGATTATAGGTTGATTGGTACAAGTTATCACAGTGGTATATCTCACAGTGATAGTATGAAAGTGGTTTTATCCTTCTACTTTTACATCAGGGAGGTTGGACAGGGAAAGGACAGGTGGTTGTAGCAACTTCTTATTGTAGCTGGAGAACATAGGGGGTTGTAGCCTCCTTCTGGTTCTAGACAGAGAATTGGGGAGTTGGAACTTCCATCAGGTTGTAGCCTGAGAACATAGGGGGTTGTGGCCTCCTTCTGTTTGTAGCGAGAGAATTGGGGAGTTGTATCTTCCCTCAAGTTGTAGCCTGAGAAACTAGGGGGTTGGAGCCTCCTTCTAGTTGCAGCTAGAAAAAAAAGGAATTTGGTGCTTCCAATGAATATTCTTCAAGACATATAAGAAAAACCATTTTTGTGGTTTTCTCCTGCTTTGGGTTTCCACATAAAAACATTGTTGTATTGTGTATGTGTATGATTTATCATTTGTTCATTATTTATTTACTCTGCAATTATTGGATGATAATTCTACATTGATATAACACTTTCATTTTATGGTGAAAAAGGATTATATTTCTCTATTATTGATTCACCCCCCCTCTCAGTGATCCAACAATTGGTATCAGAGCAGGTTCCTTCAGAAATCAATTAACCATTGAAAGATAGACCATGGAGAGAAACAACATGTATAAAAATGGAATACCATAGTTTGATGGACAAAAGTATGCATTTTGGAGATGAAGGATGAAAACATATACATAGGCACAGGGATTTGAAATTTGATAATAAATTGTAGATGGATACAAAGAACCAGCAGTCCCACTGACAAATGAAAGAGCAATAAAACTCGGTCAAAATAATTCCAAAGCCACAAATGCACTTCTGAATGGTCTTTGTGAATCGATATTCACCAAAGTTATACATTGTAAATCTGCTAAAGAGATTTGGGAGAAACTTCAAAATATTTATGAAGGAGATTCAAAATTAAAATATCACCCATCTATTCCTTCAAATAATAGATTTGAATATTTGGAATCTCAATATGAAGAATCATGGAGCTTTGTGGAGGAAGATCCTGAATAGAAAAACCTAGAGAAAAAATATGAGGAACCAATAAAAGAACAAAAAAATACTAGTAAATACAACAAAAGGAAATGAGGCCCCGCTTGTGAGCAATAGATATTCACATGGGAAGGATATAATTCTAGAACTTGTAGGCCACAAATTGGGGTTTTTGTTGCTCCCCACGATCCTTCTATGAGAGAGGATATGGGAGATGCAAAGGAGGGAGAAGATCCTAAATCTCCCTCCTTTGCATAAATATTAAAGAAGAATCTGTGTCCTTCTCCTCCTCTATCAAGAGGAAGAAAATCAAACAAAAATCATAGAAAGAAAGAAGAAGAATCATGAATCTCAGGGGGCTCTCAAAAAACCTTGGGTATCATAGTATATAGTGATGGAATAACTTGGCACATGTTTTAATTATGTTTTTCTTATGCATTTTCTTGTGTAATCAATTTTTAAGGATATATTCTTGCAATGAGAAAGTAGTAAGTTTGAATCTAAGGAAATATTTGAATTATTTTATCAAAACCAATGATCCAAGAAGAAATTGGTGGCCACCAACCTATTCCACTGTCTCAAAACATGGGTTTCCACTTTGGCATTTTTTCTACGGTTTTTTGGGTCCTGAACTTTTGCCATTTTCAGGCCCTAGACAACGTTTTTTTGGCACGACAATGCCCATATTATAGCAAACGGCATGGTCTATGCCAAATGAAATATGTACTCCTTGGATAGACATTTTCGACGAGGTATAGAACACCCGAAATAGATATTGTATGCAAAATTTACACCCTTGGGAGGTTGATGTACCAACTACCCCCAATAGGGCCCGCAAAACTTTTGGTGTTTCATCTTCTAGTGTTAGGGTTTTGGATTTTATTTATGTTAAAAAGGCCTCTAGAGCCTCATTGTAAAACTAATCATCTTCTTGTGAATGAGTGTATCCATCACATCTCTTTTCACAGATAAGCTTCTAGCATTCTAGTGAGTCATTCACTTTGTAATTTTACAATTTCTATACATTTTCTCATTAATAAAAAAAAAATCATTATTGTATGTTTTCTTTTATTGCAATATCTATGTATATTTCATTATTATATCTCTTCCTTCATTTAGTTCTCAAAATAAATTGGATCAGTGGTATCAGTGTTATAGAAAGATTTGCCTCATCCTATGCAATCTTGCACAGAGGGCCTTTTTCCATTTCCCTATGCAGACTTTTCATCCCTTTTTGAAAATCCCAAAGCTAAAAAATATATTTTTTACACATTTGCACACCGTGCCCTTGGTGGAGGATTGAAGTGGTGGAGGCCCAGCTGGAAGGAACTTAGTTTCTCGGTTCTGAACCATGCCGACAGGGAATTCTATAACATTTTCACTTATGTTGATCTTATATTAATAGAAATACTATTTTCCCGTCCAATCGATATCTTGCAAATATTTGAATTATTATTCCATGGACGTATTATCATGTTTATTAATGGATTATGCTATTGAATGTGCTAACATCATTTATTATCACCATATTCTTTCTTTTCTTCGTTGTTGAGGACTAGTTGCAGGTATATTGTTTTGGGTCAAGTGCTCAACAGTGAACTTCATCGAAAGTCTAGACGAGGTAGGCCTTTTATCTTGTCTTGCTAGCATATTTGTTTATATAGCATAATTGAGAATAGAGTTGATTTCTACAGTCATTTTAGTCTTTTGTAGTTTTCCCCTAGCCCTAGATATATTTTCCTTGTAATAGAATTGGCAACCATACTGGGGATTGAATCTTCTTTCTTGGGGTTTGGAGTGTTTTTCTCCTTAGATTTATCTTGTTCCTATTGCGTTTCTTGTCGTATCATTGCTTGACAGCCTCTATTCACTTTGGGTCTAAGTTTTTCATCCTTCTCCATTGCCTAACTTTGTTTATGAAACATATACATGGTTTTTTGCTTGACAGTTGCGTATATACATGGGTTTTCCTTCTGTAAGTTGCATACATACGCTCTATTTATTTGAACAGTCACATACATCATCCTTATTTTCTTGTTTGTTGGGTTTGGTGGTTTATGGGTGGGTTTCGATGATTGTTGAATCTTCTTTGGTCTATGTAGTGACTATTAAGTGTCTGTGGGATGACAAGAAACCTGTCTTTGGTTGAATTTATGGGTGAAGTCTTTCTCATCATATTTTCATTTTGATTTTCCTTGTACATTGGGTTGGGTGTCTTGCTACTTGGTATCCTACTTGAGTTGTTTATTTATATACAAAGTAAAGTTTATATATCAATTTGTTGTTTAGTCCATGCATTTTCATTTTCCTTATATTGAAAATACAAAAATATTAGGCATTTTGCATCGCTTGGAATTTTGATCTTTTGAGTCTTTGTCAATAGCTTAGTGCACGTAACAAAAGATTGCATTTTTACTTCAAAATTGTAAAGTTGAAATTGAAAAATGAATTTGTGTTAAGAAGCATATCATTCATTGAAAAATGAAGTTAGGACTTTTCATTTTATTCATATTTACTTTTCTTACTGAGTCATAACATAATGAGTTGCACTACCATATATTTTTGAGTAAGCACGTCCATTAAAATTAATGCTATAATTTAAAATTGATTAGTCACGATTTTATTTTCTAGGGCGCACAAACTAGCTGAGGATTTAGTTCCTTGGAATAGGATTTTGTGAGTAAACTTCTTAAAGGAAAATGTGTCTAACAAAGGGAGTAGAGAAATCCATTGTATAATTGGTAATATCAGGAGGCTCCGCTCACACCGGAGTTAATCACGAGGTTGCGCAAGGTTGGTTGAAGGGATATCCCCCTGATACCTTCTTAGTGTCAGAGATAATTCTGGGGATCTATTCGTATGTGGGGATATTGTTAGATCCTTTACCTCCATGAGAGGTGGTACTTTCAAGGTTTCAAGATTTTATACTCTGGCCATACGGTGGAACTGACTTACGAATGCTCGCATGTGCATTGATTATACATTGGTTCCTTAGTTGCTTGACTTAGGTGCCACATAAGTTACTTGTAGGGGTTATTCTGTAGGTACCCTGGGTTAGATAAGGGTCAGATAACACACAACCATTATGGAGGATTACCTCTCTAGGGGGATCTAACTGACTGGTTGTTAATCCCACGAGGGCCTTTATAACTGATTATGTTACCTCCAATATTTAGCAAGGAGTATCGGGCCCCTCTTGGGCGATACATACCTTCTTTAGGGAGGGGGGGCCTTTCAACCACTTTACCCCATTTGTGTACATATTATCCATTTGATTTTTGGTGTGCTCTTTGATTACTAGTTGGACCTAGGATTTATATTTTGTATCTTGAGTCTTAAGTCATCATAGAGTTGGACCAACCTCCCCATCGGTCCCGTCGCTTACTACATTTACCACCATATTTTGAGTCTTTTCCTTCTAAAATGCATAGATTTATTAGACGTGGTACACACACCTCCATTGTTCAGACTTGTGATTCTATAAGGATGAGTATTGAACCAAGTCTTCAGAACACTGGGAGCCCTTCGAATCCCAGGCCTACTATATTTAATGGAACCCTTTCGATTCCTGCAACCACAATGGTTGTAGTTCCAAAGGCACATATCATTATCGTTTCCTTTCCTATAGTGAATGCTCAATCTCTTTCCTTGAACCCATTTGGGTCTCTTTGTAACTCACCGGGCTATAATGTTTAGTTCATCCCTATCGCCTCTAGTCCTTTTTTCCTATGGTATGCCAAATTTTACTTCACATTTTTTGAACTCCATCCCAGATGTTGGACCTAATGCTAGCATTGGAATCGAGGGCACTACACCTCCTTATACTCCATTTTCATTTGGCATTTCTCAAATTCCTCAAACGACTCCTAATATGGGAGGCATTCCTTCTTTTAACCCTTGGTCTAACCCTCTTGCTTCTGGGTGGAGAAACCAACCTGGCGGATGATCTTCTACTCAAGTTCCATCCTATACCCTCACTTCCTCAATGTTGATTCTGAACAACACATTTGGCATGATGAATGCACCTCTATCCTCCAGATTCACACCTAGAGGAGGTCAGTTTCATGCCTTGGGAAACCCCCAACCCGGATCCAATCCGGCTGGGGAAACATTTTATAACCCCCATCAGAACATTCCTACTAGAATGATGCCCAACCAAACTCTTATGAATGATCCTGGAGGAGGTTCTTACAATCCCGTACAAGGCCATTGTTCTTACCAAAACCATGGATGGGTTGTAGTTCCTCAAGTGCAATCTTTCCACGAAGCTTGCGGCCAGTTTCCACAACCCCGTCTCCATTTTCTAGCCATGCTTAATATGCCAGAATTGTCTAAGTTGATGAACGACCTTGTGTGTCATTATCCTACATGCCCCCCTTCCCCACCAATATTCCTTCAAACATTTAGAAATTCAAAGGTAATAATGGAGAGGATCTTGGTGATCACGTTACTACCTTTCACCTATGGTGATCCTCGAATTCCCTTAATGATGATTATATTCGTTTAAGATTAATTCAAATCACCCTCATTTGGTTCAATATGAAATGGTATATCGAGATAACTAGGGGGACATATGGGACCTTTAGTCAGATGGTGTTGGTCTTCCTTAATTGCTTCCAATTGTCATCTTGTTAGGATGTTGGCCTAGAACTTTTGTCGAATTTACGCCAGGACACAGCCACTCATATCTTAGATCATATCCAGGAGTGGCGTAGATGAAAGAGTTTGATTAAGACCTCCATACCACCAAAATTTCTTTTAGAATGGTTCCTTAAGTCTTTCCAGCCTCCTATCTCGAAATATGTTGCTACATTCGGGGTTATCACTGCGGAAGAAGTGATCTTCAAAGCCCAACAGTTAGGTCTTATATAAAATCAATCTGGGATGTTATACCACATTCTTTCGGATGCACCACGGTAAACCTATGACCCTAGAAAAAATCCTCGACCTCGTGCCGATGGCATTGTAGGTACCACCATTGTAAAATCAGTAGACTTGGTGAAAAGCCATTTGAAAGAGTTATCTCTAAACCACTTTATAGGAGGGCCAGCTTCGTATGTGTCTTCCAATCCAACTTAGTTGGTGGATGTACATTCTGTGAAATCATCGAATGACCTAAATGGTAACCAACAACTAGGAGGGAATAAGAATAAAGGTCGTAATAATAATTGTAAGGGTGGGAAAAATAATAATAAACCCAAGGAAAATGGTAATAATGAGAAGACAAATGATAATGCTCGAGAGGGAAAGAAAGAAAGACGTAAGGTGAAATTTCCCGATAAGCTTTGTACAGATGATCACCTTACTCATTTATTCCCCAAACTTGCGGAAGATGGGAGGCTATTATCTCTACCACCTGTCGTGCTAACATATCAATTCCCACATAACTAGCACATGGCCTCGAGCTCCTCAAATGTCGAAAATGCAGCCGGTGGGAGTCAAAACCCGTCGTCACAAGACAGTGACCATTTGTGTATCAATATGGTCGATGCTAAAGTTCATGTAGCCACTCGATCTTGCGATTATAGTTCTTCATAGGATATACCTAGTCTAGAATCTCCTCCTTCTCCTCTGGAGATGACTTTACAAATAAAAAAACCAGAGCCACGACCTCGTATTCCGAAAAGAGAACTCAAACGCTCTACCCACAATCCAAATGCTAGATCTGCCCAGAACTACTCTATTTTTGAGGACCTGGGTCAAACCCATTATGCAATGTGGGCTTTGGATGTACTCCAGATGTCTCCTTCAAAGAGTAATGTCTTTCTATCTACATTAGAAGCTCTAGAACCCAGTGGCTTAAAAATTATCAATTTTGACGTCACATATGTGAAGCCTCACTTGCCTTACCATGTGGAATTCCAAATCCACATGGATTACTCAAAGTATACCATAAAATGTACGGTTGTTGATGAAGGTGCTACTACATTTGTGATGTCCCTAGCCTCTTGGAAATCTCTCATTTCTCTGACTCTTTCTAAGTCATCAAACATATTGTCTTATTTTGACGGTCATTCCTTCCACCCTCACGATATTCTTCCTTCCTTTCCAGTCCAGTTAGGTGGGAAGATGGTAGAGGTGGAGGTTAAGGTAGTTGATGGACCTCTTGATTATAACTTGTTACTAGGAAACAATTAGACCTATGCTATGATTGTCGTCATCTCATCCATCTTCCGTACTCTTTGTTTTCCTCACGATGGGAATATCATGACAATCGACCAATTATCCTTTGCGTACGCTAGTCCCAATGCATATGTTGGACCATCAATCCCCATGATTGACAATTCTCAATCGACAACTGAGAATATCGGTGTTGGAATGTATTCTTCCCTTATGGGTACTTTTGAATTGATGGCATCGATTCACTATGTTTACACCATGTCCAGTAGGCATGCCTTGACAGAGAATTCCATTCCTTTCCGCACTTCCTCGACTTCATATTTTGAAGGTCAATCACATGATGGAATGCCCATGCCACTATCAATAGTGGATATTGTGTATCAATTTGTTCTTAACTATTATGTCGATCTCGATCTTGTTACCTCACCGACAAATGAGGAGGATATTGTTCTTAGGCCTTTGTGGGCCACTTCGTTTTCTTGTTCAAAAGACTACCTCAATGAGACTTTTCCCTTGAATGAATCTGTCATCAAATCCATGAATGGTTTAGATAAACCGTAGGATGATATGCATCATCGTTCTTATTTTCTCCCAGATCTTGAATGAATCGAACGAGATGATTTTCGATCTACTTTGAGTGATATAGTCGATCATGTCATAGTTCTACTTGATATGAATGACATTTATGTTGAAGGAAATATGGCGAGTATCTCTCCTACCATCACGATCGATATCTCTCGTACCCCTGGCAATATTGAAAACGTACGTATCGATGTGTATTGTTCACCAAAACAAATCTTGATCTACACCAAACTCTTCATATAATTTCAAGATGTATTTGTTTGGTCATATGAAGAGATGATAGGAATCAACACTCGTATTGTTGAGCATGAGATTAGAATGTATCCGAATGCTAAACTTGTTCTACAACATATTAAAGTTGTCAATCCCTAGAAGGCCCCTACCATTAAGGTAGAGGTGGAGAAGCTACTTAATGTTGGTTTCATCTACCCAACTCCTTGATTGAATGGGTATCCAACCCTGTTCCTACGAATAAGAAGAAAGGAACCATCCGTGTATGCAAGGAATTTCATAGCCTAAACAAATCCTGTCCTAAAGACAACTTCCCAACACCTTTCATCAATTAGATTCTCGATGAGTGTGCGGGAAGAGAAGTGTTTTCTTTCATGGACGTATTTTCAGGGTATAACCAAATTCAAATTAAGCCTGAGGATCAACACAAGATGGAATTTATTTTTCCTTGGGGTACTTTCGCATACCGGAAGATTCCTTTCGGCCTTAAAAATTCCAGAGCAACCTTCCAATCTGCTATGACCTTCTCATTCCACGATCTTAAGAATATATTTGAAGCTTACCTTGACGATCTTGTTTCTCACTCTCGTAAGAGAGTGGATAACTCTATGTGCCTTCAGCTTTTTTCTGAAATATGTCGTTACTATAGAATCTGGTTGAACCCTCATAAGTGCATATTTTTCGTTAGTTCTGGTCATCTATTGGGATTTCTAGATTTTGAGACTGGGATCATGGTAGATTCGTTAAAGGTTGAGGGAATACTTCAATTTCATCCCCCATGCACTATTCGACAACTTCAAGGTTTATAGGGGAAGATAACTTTTTACGTCAATTTATAGTAAACTATGCCAACATCACCAAGGGTTTTATGCATCTTTTGGAGAAAGACACCCCTTTTATCTGGGATGAGCAAGCCCAGGAGTCCTTCGATGATTCAAAGAAATCCTTGGTATCAGTGCCTATGTTGAAATCTCCTGCCGACAGTAGAGATTACTTGATTTATATCGACGCGTCTAAGGAGATGATTGGTATGGTTTTGGTTCGGAAATATGATGAGCTCCACGAGCACGTCATCTACTATATTATTTGAAACTTAGTCGGTCCTGAGCATAATTATTCTCACATTGAAAATCTAGCTTTGGTTGTCGTTCACGCAGTCCAACGTTTATGTCATTATATATTGCTTTGCGAGACTATTGTGGTGGCCAATATCAATCCATTTCAATACATCCTTACCAGGCGTATCATAGGGAGAAAACATAATAAATGGATTGTCATTTTACAAGAATTTGATCTCGATTTCACTTTTGTGAAATCCAAAAAATCACTAGTCTTCGTGGAGTTAATATCCGACTTTCCACGATTATATGAGGATGTTATCCATGTTGATTTGTTTGCGAACGAGCACATTTTTCTTGTCTCGTCGTTCGACCCTTGGTATGGATACATTGTTCTCTATATTCAAAATTTTAATTTCCCTTAGCATCTCTCACGAGATGACCGATGACGTGTATGATACTGTTATAGCAAGATTTACCTCACCATTACTATCTTATATAGAGGTCCTTTTTCCATTTCCCTATGCAGACTTATCAACCCATTTTTGATAAATCTAGAACCAAAAATATATATTTTTCCACATATATGCTCCCTAACTTCTTTGCAATATGTGTATATGCTTGCTGCTCCACTACAGCTCATGTGTATTGGGATTTGTGCCAGAAAATACAAAATGAGGTTGATTTTCCATGTCACAACAGAAGATCTCTGATCTTTGACCTTCCATATAATGGAAATGTTTCAACTTGGCCCTTTAGTTTCATTCTGGAGGCTATAAGAGCACAATTTCGAGCTATGGAAAAGGAAGAGAAATCATTCAACTTTGAGAGCAAAGTTACTCTAGAGAAATTACTTCATATTGAGTCTACATCCCTTTTTCCCTCAAGTCCAAACACAGTGTTCATCCCCCAAGCTCTTTCCATATTGTCGAGAGGACCTAATTACCTCTTTTATATGAGCTTGCCTTTGGTGGAGAATTGAAGTGGTAGAGGCCCAGTTGGAAGGAACTTGGTTTCTTGGTTTCGAACCGTGCTGACATGGAAGTCTGTAATGTTGATACTTTCGTTGATCAATTATTAATAGAAATACTCCTTTCCTGTCCTATCGATATCTTGAAAATATATGATTATTATCCACGGGAATGTTTGTAATGTTTATTAATGGATTGTGCTATCTGATGTGCTAACTCATTTTATATATTGTCACTATATACTTGCATCGCTTTTTTGTTGAGAACTTCTTGCAGGTGTAAAGATTTGGGTCAAAGTGCTCAATAGTGGAACATCTTTAAATGATTGGATCAAGGTAGGCTTCTTCCTTATATTTCACATTAGTTTATATAGCATAGGTTGGAATTGAGTTGATTTCTGAAGTCATACCTGTCTATTGTGGTTTACCCTTGGCCATAGAGAGTTTTTCCCTTGTAACAGAAAAATCTCGGCATGGGCACCGAATGACAAAGAGGTTCTAACTAGGGTACCCATGTTTGGTAAGTCTCTACCATTTATTAACGATGCTATGATAGAATATGGAGGTTAATGCGTCACAATAAATGGGTCTGTACCTAAGGCATAAAAAGTGGTAATTGAAGGATAATGTAAAACTACATGATGTAGTGAATACCTATCCTATATGTTAGGTTATGGATATACCTGCCTAAGGAGATGAACGACCAACCATGGCGTTGAAATCTGTAAGAAAATTGAGTTGAAACTACTAAAACCATCTTAAAACCATTTTTGAATTAGTCCATTAGACAAAATAATAGCATAAAATTATATCAAATGGGTAAAAATGTTTTATAAATAGTAATAAAATCAAAATTTATTATGTCATTTTCATTTTCACCCAAAATAGTGCAATTTGGACTAACATACCTCCAGAATTCAAACGACGATCGCGGGAGAAATAGGAAACGGAATCGCAAACCGTCTAGAGCAGGTAACTCTTCATCCCATCCTCTTCAAATTCAATGGTTTACAATTTTGAATTAGGCTCCATTGTTTTAGTTTTTAAGGGTGAAAAATGAGTTTTTCGGTATACGCGGGTTTCTACTAATATGTCGTGTATACGACCAGATATATGTCCTTGTGTGAACTACAGGGAGCATATATCAGGCCCTACCCATGACTGTTCTTGGATAACCCGCGTATACTTGCGCAAAATGGAAAAAAATAAGCTTCTAACTCAAAAATTGATTTGGTTTTTGCAAGATGGTATTGGAGTGAAGGGAGAGAGAGCATGGGGAGGTAGATGCAGTAGTGGATCAGGATCTGGTGGCTCAAGTGGCATTAAAAGTATGTGGTCTATACAATTTTTGGGATCTCAAAGGAATGAGGGCCCAAGTGAGGTTATTGGAAATGTTGGTGGGCTATTGGGATCCAGATAGCAATAGATTTATCCTTGATGGACGATCATTAAGGATCGAAGTAGAGGACATCTACTTCTTGACAAGACTTTCATGCTGAGGAGAGGTCATGGACCTCAAGTCACACGAGGCCGGGAGTGGGATGAAGGTCGAAGAATACACCAAGGACCACTGTGTTGCAGGGACTCCCATGGTGGGAAGCCAAATCCCTATCCGTGCTATACGTAACCTCATCCTGAAGATTATTGTACTCGTGCTTACTAGGATCATAGGGTCGACCTCACTACATCAAGCATCGAGACCTCTTATGTTTTATGCACTAGAGTGTGTGAGACCTACCGTGTACGATTGGTGTACCTCACTGCTGACCAATATGAAAGGTCAGCTGACAGAGTGCAAGCAGGGGGCAAAGTGAAACTTTGGGTTTTCCTCTATCCTTTGTAGCTTATTTTTCGAGTGGATCCCAAGCTTGGGACCTAAAGTGGAGATCATTCCTAGAGGTCCACGTGATCCAACTATGGCGTGATGGATCGAGGTCATGAGATGGAAGGGGGGAGGTAGGGTGGCGACACCCTACAATGATGATTTTTTCTTCTAGTGGAGGAGACAAATCATAGCTCTAGACAACTATCCCTATGCGGGAATTGATTTCATAAGTGATCCTGATATGTCGATTGCACTAGGAGCCACCTACGGCTCCATAGGTAAGCAATATTTTTTATATATTTCATTTTTTTAATTTTTGTATTTGAAAGAAAAAAAAAAAAATTTGGATGGTGTTTTTAAACATTAACTCAATACTTGTGTGGTTTCAGACGTGGGTTCGTAATGGCTAGAGGGATTCCTATGACATAGGCAGAGGCACCAGAGAGATGAGGCAGTGGGAGGAGAGGCAGAGAGAGTCCTTCAGAACGTGAAGGGCAACCTGTCGTGTTTGACACAGAGGATTCCTATGGTTCAGGTGGAGGATCTACCTGAAGCCATGCAGAGGCAGGTTGTTGGTGTACCTAGAGCATGGGTACGACTCTTCTGGCGTCTCGCCAATGTTGTGGTTTTCTATCATGAGACTCATCCGGTGCCATAGGCGTAGATGTCATGGGACATGTATATTAGTTGTATATGTATTTTTGAGGGTTTTAACCCCAATTTTGTAATGTAAAACACCATATTTTTTGGAAATATATAAAGAAGGATCTTCGGCTATACTTATATCTTACAATGTGTACATTGATTTAATGGTTTTATTTTATTTATTAATGTGAAAAATGCCAATTCAAAACATAATTAGCGTAGGCATTGGATACTTGATTAGAACTTCTAGGAATGTGAAAGTATGTAGTGAAATAAAATTGTCGTTCTAAAAGACATACCCGTAGGAATCGACAGAGTAACGTCGGATCATGCACACGGTAACGAACATTCAACTAACATATGACTAACTGATAATCCAGGCACACCTCTATAGAGCAAATACCATGTGAGATAGCATCGCGCAATAATTCTATGACGGCGTTGTATTCGGCCACATTATTCGTGGATGGCCCTAGGTATATGCCACCTGAAGACACCAGCAGACCCTCAGGTGAGTAAATCACCGAAGAGGCGGAAGCTAAGTTCTGTGTATGCTGAAAGGCTCCATCTGTGAATCCTACATAGACCAAAGACTCTGTTGACATATGCCAACAAAAGGAAAAACTCGATAAGCAAGCCAAAGGCAAAAAAGGGGAAAAGGTGTATATGCACTAAATTTACATTAGTATACAAAGGGTTTCACCTAAGCCTAGGGCTCAAGTGTAATACCTTTTTAAGTAGAGCCCATTTCTGGGCTCAGCCAATTTATTCCCTTCATAATATTCCAACTCGTAGGCTCCTTTTTCTATAACACATCGCATGATATAAGGACCGTGCCACATGGGTTTAAACTTTCCTACCCCTAGCGGTTCTTTGGCTTGGTCGTACAAGAGGACCAAGTCACCCTTAGCATACAACCAAGGACAGACAGACTTATCATACTAAAACTTGACACGTTTCTTGTTTTCCTCAATAGCCATAAAGGCATCTCGACGTTGCTTGTCAAGACTCTCTAGGTGTACAAGGCATCGCTCTAAATCCGAAGTGTCAGGTAGAAACTCAACTACCAATTTGAGAGAAGGGATTTCACATTCAATGGGAAGTATCGACTCCACATTGTGTACTAACTGAAAAGGAGAAAATTCGGTGGCAGTCTTAACCGAGGTTCTGTATGCCCAAAGTGCAGGATATAACATGATGTGCCAGTTGGAATTGCCTTGACTAACGATTTTTCGCAATATGGTCTTTAGAGACTTATTGACGGCCTCTACTTGCCCATTTTCCTGGTGTTAATAAGGAGACGATTGATTATGTTTAAATCCCAGCTTAGATGCTATTTCTATCATCATTTCATTTTGAAAATGACTTCCATGATCAGTGAGAATCCCACTCGGGATACTGAACCAGGCGATAATTTGGTTGAATACAAAAAAATCTCCAGTCTTCCCATCAGATTTCACGGTAGGCATGGCTTCAGCCCACTTGGTGAAGTATTCGATAGCCACGATAATGTGTTGATGCCCCCTAGCTGAAGTTGGGTTGCAATCAATGAAATATACTCCCCACTTGGTGAAGGGACCGGCGGTAATGAATGGGTGAAGAGGGGTTGGGTGGGGACACATTTTTCGATTGAACACCTGGTAGGGGTGACACTTTTTAACCACTTCAATACAATCTTTAAATATGGTGGGCCAGAAGTAATCGGCTAGCAATATTTTTTGGGTTGTCTCAAGACCGGATAGATGACCACCACAAGCCCCTTTGTGGCAATCATTAAGGACTAGCTCGAATTCCTCATGAGTTAAGAAACAAAGTAAGATACTATCTATTCCTTGACGATACAAAGTGTCGTCGACGATTGTATACTTTTTGGATTGGTATATAACACACCGTCGATTATCTCGTGAGAGATGTTGAGTGAACATCAATGTTTGAAGATATAAAATAATATCTCCATACCAAGGTTCGAACGAAGAGACGAGGAAAATGTGTTCATATGCGAAAAAATCGATGTGAATAACATCTTCATCTAATCATGGGAAATCAGATATTAACTCTGCAAAAAATAGTGATTTCTTGGACTTGGCCGAAGCAAAGTCGAGATCAAATTCTTGTAAGATGACAATCCATTTATTATATTTTCCTCCTATGATACGTCTAGTGATGACATATTGAAATGGATTAACATCAGAAACCACATTAGTTTTGCAAAGCAATATATAGTGTTGTAAATGTTGGACTGTGTGGACGGTAGCGAAAGATAGCTTTTCAACGTGCAAGTAATTACGTTCAGGACCAACTAAATTTCGACTGAGATAGTAGATGACGTGCTTGCGGAGCTCATCATCCTCTTGAAGTAGAATCATACCAATGGTCTCTTCAAACGCAGTGATATACAACAAGTAATACTTACTGTAATCAGGAGATTTCAGCAGAGGGGGCGATACCAAGGCTTTCTTTAAAGCATCAAAATACTTTTGGGCTCGCTCATCCCAGATAAATGGGTTGTCTTTCTTCAATAGACACGTGAAACCCTTAGTGATATTGTCATAATTCACAATAAACCGACGCAAAAAGTTAGCTTTCCCCAGTAAACCTTGAAGTTGTCTAATCATGCACGGGGGAGGCAACTGAAGAATTGCCTCAACCTTAAGTGGATCTACCATGATCCTTGTCTCGAAGACTAAGAATCCTAAGAGACAACCATATCTAACGCAAAAGATGAATTTATGAGGATTGAGTCAGATTCTATAGTAGCGGAATATTTAAAAAACTAGTCGAAGGTGCATAGCATGATCCACTCTCTTGAGAGAGTGAGCAGCAATATCATCAAGGTAAGCATCGACTATGTGTTTGAGGTCATGAAAAGAGAAATTCATGGCTTGTTGGAAGGCTGCTCCGACATTTTTCAGGCTGAAAGGCATTTTCCGGTATGCAAACGTGCCCCAAGGACATATGAACATTGTCTTATGTTGGTCTTTGGGTTTGATCTAGATTTGGTTATAGCCTAAAAATCCATCCATAAAAGAAAATATTTCGCTTCCCACTCACTCATAGAGAATCTGATCAATGAAAGGCATGGAGAAGTTATCTTTAGGACAGGCCTTGCTCAGGTTGCGAAAGTCCATACACACATGGATGGTTCCTTGCTTTTTATTCACGGGAATGGGGTTGGATACCCATTTAGTCAAGGGGACTAGGTAGATAAAGTCGGCATTAAGTATCTTCTCTACCTCTATTTTAATAGCAGGAGCCTTCCTAGGATGAACAACTCTAAGATGTTCCGAACGGATTTAGCATTCGGGTAAGTCCTAATCTCATGTTCTACAATACGGGGGTCAATCCCTAGCATCTCTTCATATGACCAAGCTAATACATCTCAAAATTCTTTGAAGAGGTTGGTGTAGATCATAATCTTTTCTGGAAAACAATCTGCACCTATATTTACATTTTCAATCTTGCCAGGGGTACGAGAGATATCAATCTAGACGGTAGGAGAAATACTTGCCATATTCCCTTCATTGTAAATGCCATGTGTATCAAGTGGAACTACGACGTGACCGACTATCTCACTCAGGGTAGATCTAAAATCATCTTGCTCAATTATTTCAAGACTTGGGAGAAAATAAGATCGATGATGCATATCATCCCAAGGTCTCTCAGAAACATTAATGGCTTCAAGTATGGCTTCGTCTGAAGGAAAAATCTCATCCACACAGGCCTAAGAATTGGATCCTCCTCGACCGTTTGCGAGGGAACAAGATCAGGATCGACAGAAGAGTCAAGGATAGCTTGATATGCAATCTTTGTTTCCGATAGTGACATACCCATGCCAGCATGCGACTGACCTTCAATCGATGAATTTGGAGAAGGTAGGGTCCAAGGGTCACTAAAATAAGAAGTGCGGAAAGGGATGGACTTCTTTACAGAAGCGGGCATACTAGACATGGCGTAAATGTGGTGAGTCGGTGTTGATAAATCGAAAGTACCCATGAGGGAAGAATACATTCTGACACCGATATTCTTAGTTGCCAGCTGAGAATTGTCGACCACAGGGATCGACGGTCCAATAGATGCATTCGGGCTAGAGTACGCAAAGGATAACTAGTCGATTGTCATGATCTCCCCCTGATGAGGAAAAAAAAGCATGAGGAAAACAGATGACACAGTGGTGACCATAGCATAAGTCCAATTGTGACCTAGTAACAAGTTATAATTGAGAGGTGCATCAACTACCTCTACTTCCACCTCTACCATCTTCCAACCTAACTAGACCAGAAAAGCAGGGAGAATACCATGAGGGTGGAAGGAATGACTGTCAAATGTGGTCAACATGGTCGATGACTTTGAAAGGGTTGGAGAACTGATATCTTTCCAACAGACTAAGGACATCATGCAAGTGGAAGAACCTTCATCAACGACCGCTTGTTTGATGGTATATTTAGAATACTCCACGTGGATTTGGAAATCCACATGATAGGGTAAGCGAGGCTTCACATCTGTGACATCAAACTTGATTATATTCGAGCCACTAGGTTCTAGAGATCCTAAGGCAGAGAGTAAGGCATTCCTCTGTGATGGACACATCTGGAGAACCTCCAAAGAAAACATCGCACAAGGTGTTTGACCCAAATACTTAACAATAGAGTAGTTCTGGGAGGCTCTAGCATTAGGGATATGGGTAGAGCGCTTGAATACTCCTTTCGGAATACGAGGCCATGGCTTTGGTTTCTCAATCTGTAAATTCGTCTTTGGGGGTGGAGGAGGAGCTTCTAGTCTAGTACTATCTTTTGAAGAGCCATAATATCGAGAGAGAGTGGCTATATCGATCTTTGGATCAACCATATTGATACAAACATGGTCGCCATCTTGCGGTGGTCGGTTTTGACTCCCACCAAGCGCATTTTCAGCATTCAAAGAACTCGAGGCTAAGTGTTGGTTGTGAGGAAAATGATTTTTTAGCACAATGGGCGGAATATTTACAAGCCTCGTAGCCTCCGCAAGTTTGGGGCATAAGTGTCTAAGGTGATCATCAATACAAAGTTTACAAGGAAACTTAACCTTACACTTTTCTTTCTTTCCCTCTCCAGCATTATCATTTTGTTTTCCATTATTATTCTTGTCCTTGGGTTTATTATTCCCACATCTATGATTATTTCAACCTTTCCATTTATTCCCATCTGGTTCATGTTCACCATTTGGGTTTTTCAGTGACTGCATGGAATGTATATCCACTGATTGGGTGGGTTTGGAGGATCCAGATGAAGCTAGTCCTCTGACAGACTTCATTGCCGAGTTTGTGGAATTTACATTGGTGGACCCCACAATGACATCAACATGTGGCACAGGACTCTATCTAGGATGATGATTCCACCTCGGTGCATCAAGAAGAAGGTTGTATAACATCCCAGACTAAGAATATATTAAATCAAATTGATGGGCTCTAAAAATGGCATCTTCCTCGCTGAAGACCCCAGAAGTAGCAACGCCCTTTGAAATAGGAGCGTGTAAAGACTTTAAAAACCATTCTAAAAGAAAGGTCGGGGGTATGGGAGTCTTAACTAACCATCTTCACCTATGCCATCCCTAGATATGGTCTGAAAGTTCAAGGCCAACATCGTAACGAACGGGTAGTTGAAAATGGTTAATAAAGGCTAGCACTAACTATTGAAAAGACCCATATGTCCCCCTAGGTAGCTCAATATACCATTGTGACATAATCTCGATAAGAGTGTATTGAAACAGTCGTAATCTAATAGAATCATGATTCAAAGAATTCGATGAGAACCAAAGGTGAAAAGTAGTGACGTTATCACCATAGTCCTCGCCATTCTTACCCTCAAACTTTGGAATGTCTGATGGAATCTTGGTGGGGAAAGGGGCCATGTGGGATCATGACTCACCGGTTCATTCATTTGTTTAGACAAATTTGGCAGATTAAGTGTGGCCAGAAAGGGAATACGGGGTTGCGACACCTGACCCCATCCTCCCGCAAAAGACTGAGTATTAGGAGTTGTGTTCCATCCAGGATTCTGGTAATGACTAGAACCTTGTTCGAAATTAAAATACCCTCCTCCGGGGAGATTCATGAAAGATGGATTAAACATCATTCCAGCAGGAATGTTCTAATAAGGGTTATGAAAATTTCCCCTAGTTGGATTAGCTCCAAACTGAGGGTTGTTAAAATTTCCCCCAACTCGATTAGATATAGGTTGGGGGGTGCCCAAGACATAATACTGACCTCCTCTGGGTGGGAATCCGAAGGATTGAAGTGGATTCATTATGCCAAAAGTATTGGTCAAATTATGCACCGAGGGGATGGGGATATAGGGCGGAACTTGTCCGCCAGCTTGGTTGTTCCATCCAGCCGTAGAAGGATTAGACTTAGGGTTAAGGAAGGGGACACTTTCTACATTAGGATTCACTTAGGTAACATGAGAGATACCAAGAGGAAAAGGAGTGTAAGGAGGTGTAGTACCTCCAGGTACAAGGCTAGCGTTATGGCCAGCAACTCGGATGGTAGTCGAAAACTATGAAGTGAAACTTGGAATACCATAAGAAAATGGACTAGTAGCCATGGGGATGGTCTGAACATTGTAACTTGGTGAGTGGCCAAAATCCACAAAAGGGTTAGAGGCAAGAGATGAAGCATTGACTATGGGCTGAGCCATAGTACCAGTGTAGGCCTCCAACACTACAACTATAGCAGTTGCAGGTGTTAAAACAGTGCAATTAACTATAGTGGGATTGGGATTTGATGCACTCTTAGTGTTCTAAAGACTAGACTCAATACTCATCCTTGTGGGATCACAAATATGAAAAGTGGATGTGTGTGTACCACTCCCAAGAACTCTACGCCTTTTAGAAGGCAATAGCTTGAAAACTGATGATAACTGTAACAACCGACAGGACTTGTGAGGAAGTTGGTCCGACTCCACGACGACTTATGACTATTCAACAAATAAAAAGATATCCTAAGGCCAACTAGTAATCAAATAGCATACCAAAAAGTCAAACGACCAATATGCATGCAAATGGGCTAAAGTGGTTGAGTGGCCTCCCTCGCTAAAGAAGGTATGCCTTGTCCAGGAGGGACCTGAGACTCCCTGCTAAAGTTTGGAGGTAACATTATCAGTTATAAGGGCCCTCGTAGGCTTAACAACCAGTCAGTCAGATCCCCTTGGAGAGGTAATATTCCATAAAGGTTTTGTGCTTTTTGACCCCTATCTGACTCAGGATACAAGAAGAATAACCCCTGCAAGTAACCTATGAGAAACCTAAGTCAAGCAACTAATCAACCACCATATAACCGATGCACCGGAGAATAGTTGTAAGTCTGGATTACCATATGGGTAGGGTAGCAAATCCTGAAAACTTTAAAGTACCACCTCTCACAAAGGTATGGATACTAGCAAGATCCCCAAATATGAATAAATCCACAGAAATATCCCTGAAGCTAGGTGAGTATCGAAGGGTTGTCCCTTCAAAAAACTTCGTGCGACCTCGTTCTTAACTCCAGTGTGAGCGGAGCCTCCTAATATTACTAATTATACAATGGATTTCTCAAGTCCCTGCCTCAAACACATATGTTGATTTAATTTCCTTGGAGAAGTTTACTCACAAAATCCTATTCCAAGGAACTAAATCCTAGGCTAGTTTGTGCACCCTAAACAATAAAATCATTACTAATCAATTTTAGTTTAAAGCGTAAATTTTATTGGTCGTGATTACTCAAAAAGGTATGGAAATGAAACTCATGGCGTTATGACTCTGCATAAAAATAAAAATAGATATAATGCAAAGCCTAACTTTAACTTTTCGGTGAATGATATGCTAAATAAAAACAGTGCAATATTCAATTTTAACTCTACAACTTAGAAGTAAAATGCAATCTTTTGCTAAATGTGCTAAGCTAATGATAAAGGTTCCAAGACAAAAATACCAACCAATGGAAAATAGTTTTTTTTTTTTCAATGTATTAAAAAGAAAATGCATGGACTAATAAGCGACTTGATATATAACTTCTAGTGTGTATAAAATCAATCACTTGAGTAGAATACCAAGCATCTAAGTAGACAACCCAACTACCAAGGACAAATCAAAAACGGAAAACAAAGAAAAAGACATTGCCCAAAAATTCAACTCCAAACAAGTTTCCTGTCATCCCAGTTAATCTCAATAGGAACCACAGAGACCTAAGAAGGCTCAGTGATCCTCAAAACCTACCTAGCAGTCACTAAACCAAGCAATCAAGAAAGGGGGAGTGGTATACATGACTTTTCAAGAGAAAAGTGTGTATATACACCTCTTGTAGTGGGACAACAATCATGTATACGCGATTGTCAGGGAAAAAAGGGCATATATATTTTAAAACAAGGCTAGGCAAGGGTAAAAGGATGAAAAACTTAGACCCAGAGTGAATACAATTTTTCCAAATGTGATACGACAAGAAACACAATAGAGAAAGAGAAATGTAAGAAGAAAAAATACTTCAACGCTTAGAAGGAAGATCTATCCCTAGTGGAGTCACCAATTCTATTATAAGGGAAAAGCTCTCTATGGCCAAGGGTAAACCACAATAGATAGGTATGACTGCAGAAATCAACTCAATTCCAACCTGTGCTATATAAACTAATGTGCAATACGAGGAAGAATCCTACCTCAATCTAATCATTTGATGTCGTTCCACCGTTGAGAACTTTGACCCAAAGCTTTACACCTACAAGAAGTTATCAACAAACAAGCGATGCAAATATATATTGACAATATATAAAATGAGTTAGCACATGAGATAGCACAATCCATTAAAAAACATTACAAACATGCCCATGGATAATAATCATATATTTGGAAGATATTGATAGGACAGGAAAGGAGTATCTCTATTAATAATTGATCAACAGAAGTATCAACATTACAGACTTCCGTGTCGGCACAGTTTGAAACCAAGAAACCAACTTCCTTCCAACTGGGTCTCCACCAATTCAATCCTCCACCAAAGGAAAGATCATAGAAAAGAGGTAATGAGGTCCTCTCAACAATAAGGAAATATCTTGGGGGTTGAACACTGTGTTCAGACTTGAGGGACAAAGGGATGCAGACTTAATATGAAGTAATTTCTCCATAGTAACTTTTCTCTCAAAGTTGAATGTTTTCTCCTCCCTTTCCATAGCTCGAAATTGTTCTCTTATAGACTCTAGAATGCAACTGAAGGGTCGAGTCAGAACGTGTCCAGTATATGGAAGGCCAAAGATCAGAGATCTTCTATCGTGACATGGAAACCCGACCTCGTTTTGCATTTTCTGGCACAAATCCTAATATATGCGAGCTATAGTGGAGCAGCAAGCGTATAAACATATTCCAAAGTAGTTAGGGAGCACATATGTGGAAAAGTATATATTTTTGGCTCTGGATTTATCAAAAAGGGGTTGATAAGTCTGCATAGGGAAATGGAAAAAAGGCCCTCTGTGAAAGATAATAACGGTGAGACAAATTTTTCTATAACAGATAACAAGCTAAGAATTATACTATCGTCAGTGACACTTTGTATCACTGAGGAATAGACAATATCCTACATTGTTTCTTAACTCACGGGGAAGCCGAGTCACCCCTAAATGATTTCCATAGTGGGGCTTATTATGGTCATCTATCCGAACTTGCGATAGCCTAGAAAAGTTTGTGAGCCGGTTATTTTGGGCCATCTATATTTAAATATTGTGTTGAAGTAGTTAAGAAGTGTCACTCCTGCCAAGTTTTCACTCGGAAAATATGCTCGCATCCAGCCCCTCTTCACCCAATCATTACCATCGGTCCCTTCACCAAGTGGGGGTTGGACTTCGTAGATTGCAACCCAACTTTGGCTAGGGGAAATCAACACATTATTGTGGTCGTCGACTAATTTACTAAGTGGGTCGAGGCCATGCCTACAGTTAAATCCGATGGGAAAATTGTTGCCTTCTTCATATTTAATGAAATTATTGCCCAGTTCGGTATCCCGAGTGCGATTATCACTGATAATGGCAGTCACTTTCAAAATGAAATGATGGAAGAACTATCATCTAAGATGGGGTTTAAGCATGTTCATTATTCTCCTTATTACCCCCAAGAAAATGGATAGGTAGAGGTCATCATCAAGTCTTTGAAGACCATTTTTCAAAAAACTATCAGCCAAAGTAAGTATGACTGTCACATTATGCTATATCCCACACTTTGGGCATACCGAACCTCGGTAAAGACTGCTACCGGTTTTTCCCCTTTCTAGTTAGTACACGATGTGGATTTGATTTTACCTATTGAATGTGAAATCCCTTCTCTTAATTTGGTAGTCGCACTCCTACCTGACACTTCTGATCTCGATCAATGCCTTGTACACCTAGAGAGTCTTAACGATCAGCATCAAGTTGCCTCTATAGCTATCAAGGAAAACAAAATACGGGCTAAGTTCGAATATGATATGTATTTTTATCCTCGGTTGTATGTTGAGGGTGACTTGGTCCTCTTATATGATCAAGACAAAGAACCACTAGGGGCTGGCAAGTTTAAACCCATGTGGCACTGTCCCTATATCATGTGACGTGTCTTAGAAAAAGGATCTTATGAGTTAGAATATTATGAAGGGAATATGTTGGACGAGACCAGGAATGAGCTCTACTTGAAAAGATATTATGCTTGATCCCCAATCTTGGGAGAAACTCTTTGTATACTAATGTAACTTAGTGTATATATTGTTTCCCTTTCTTTTTCATCTTCAGCTTGGTTATCGAATTTTCCATTGGTTGGAAAATGTAAACAGAGTCTTTGTTCTACTTAGGATTAATAGACGGATCCAACCATCATAAACGGAACTTGGCTTCCACCACTTGGGTGGTCTACTCACCTGAGGTTCTATTGGTGTCTTTAGGTGGCATATGCCTAGGGCCATCCACAAATAATGTGGCCAAATATAACGTCGTTATAGAACTTTTGCGTGATGCTATCTCACGTGGTATTTACTCTTTAGAGGTTCTCCTGGATTCCCAGTTAGTAGTATGTTAGTTGAACGGAAGTTACCGTGTGCATGATCCTAGTTTAATCCGATGATTCCTATGGGTACGTCTTTTAGAATGACAATTTGATTTTATTACTTATTATCACATACCTAGGAGTTCTAATTATGTATCTGATGGTTATGCTAATTTAGTTTTAGATTGGCATTTGTCACATAACTAAAGCAAATAAAACCATCTCATCAATGTACATATTGTAATATAAGTAAAGACAAATATCCTTGTTTTATATATATTTCAAAAAATATGATGTTTATAGTACAAAATTGGGGCTAACACCCTCAATACACATATATAGCCGATAACAAAATATCCACGACATCTACACATGTGGCGTCGAATGTGTGTCATGGTAACAAGCTATGATAATTGTGAGACGCCGAAAGAGTGGCACCCAAGATCTAGCCACACCAACCACTTATCATTGCATGGCTTCTAGTATATCCTCTACCTGAACCATTAGATTCCTATGAGTCAAACGAGACAGGTTTCCATGCACATTTTGAAGGACTCTCATCTTCTCATATTGCCGCCTCATCTCCCAGGTGCCTCCAATGATGTTGGGGAAGCCCGTTCGGTCATTGCGGACCCACATCTGTGTCACATAAGTGTCTATTTGGTACTTAAGAATCATCCAAAAATAATTTTTTTTACTATACAAAAATACAAAAAAATGAAATATTTAAAAACATTTGAAATACCTATCTCCCCATAGGCAGTCCCTATTGGAAGTGGCATGTTAGGGTTCCCTCTGAAGTCAATACCTGCATAGGGGTAGTCATCTAGAGAAATGACCTATTGCCTCCACTAGTAGAAGAAATCCTCGTTGTAGGGTGTGGGCACCCTACCTCCCCCTTATTGTCTCATTACCTCGGTCCACTGTGCAATGGATGGATTGCAAGGTCCTCTCGAAAGAATATTGACTCTAGGTCCCAAACCTGGAAACCGCTCAAAGAAAAAGATGCATAAGATAAAGGCAAACCCAAAGTTCCTCTTGCTACCTTGTTTTCACTCTGTCAACTGGCTCTTTATATTAGCTAGTAGTGGCATACACCAATCATATACTATGGGTCTCAAGCACTCTACAACATAGAACATGAGCAACCTCAATGCCTAGTGCAACGAAGCCAATCCCATGATCCTGGTCAACACAAGGTCAATGATATTGAGGATGATATTGTTTATCACTCATATGGGGAGTTGACTCTCGACCATGAGGGTCTCTGCTACACAGTGAGCATCTATGTACTCATCTATCTTGATTCCGCTCCCTGCTCTCTATGATTTGAGGTTTACCACCTCACCTCGATGCGATAACCCAGTCAAAAATTATATAGCATCCACTTCAATCCTCATTGGTTTCCCATCAAGGTTGAAGCTTTCACTGTCAGAGTCCCAATAATCCACAAGAATCTCAAGCAACCTCACCTGGGCCCTCATCCCTTTGAGTGCCCAAATTTTTTATAATCACATCTTTTCAAGGCCATTTGGGCCCCTAGATCTCTGTCTACAACAACATCTACCTCCTTGTGCTCCCTTTCCCTCCATTCTACCACCATCCTACCAGATAAAAGTCAAATTTTGAGTTAGAAAACATAGAAATTATTGATTATGGACTTGTACATGGGATGCTTCATTTACAATCATGTATAGGGTTGAGTATACATGTCCTTTATTTTACACAGTCGTGTATGACCTCACGTATATGCGACTCGATGAACGGTAGTTTGCATACACTGAGTTACTCAATTTGTGCCCTAGTTTACTCAAAATTTGAAACCTAATTTAAAAATTTAATCCACTAGAAAGGAAGAGGAGGGGAAGAGGAATCACATGGTCCCAACGGTTTCTGATTTCGTGGCCTGATGCTCCCGCAATCACCAGTTGAAGATCAGAGGTAATTTGGTCCAATTTTCACTATTTGGGTAAAAAGTCAAAATGACATAGTAATTTTTGGTTTTGTTACTATTTATAATATTTTTTACCTAATTTCTATAGTTTTGAGTCATTTTTTGCCTAATGGACTAATACAATAATGGATTGAGTTTGTTTTTGTAGTTTTCACTAGGGATTCTTGCAGATTTCCACGTTATGTTGGTCGTTCGTAGCCACGAGAAGGTATTTTCACTACCCAACATATAGGATAGGTATCCATTCCATCATGAAGTTTTTCATTGTTCTATAACTGTCACTCATATGCCTTAAGTACGAACCCATTTGATGCGACACAAAACCCTCCATCTACTATAAGACTTGTCATGATCAAGTGGTAGAGACTTACCAAACATGGGTGCCCTAGTTAGATCCTCTACTCCATTTGGTTCCCATGCAGAGATTTTTTTGATAGGAATGGGAGTCCCTTATAGCTAATACATGAATTTATGATGAGCCTCATCTCTCACTCATAAACATGTTTCTTTATACCTTGAGGACTCCCAACCGAGTTTAATTTAAGCTCTTTTCCAACTCGTCTTCAAAAAGATAAAATATTGTCGAGTGAACTTGTCTCTTTCACACTCGTAAATTGGATTTGAAAGGACATCTATTTGGTACAAGTTTAGCCCTTTTTCACAACAAGTAGACTAAATGTCATAGAAAGGACATTTTTTGGTGTTAAGTTGTGATTTCATATGATTCCCTTGCTTGCAGTTTTGAGCCTACAGATGGTTCTCACTTTGCGTTATAAACCATTTTCCTCAGTAGTTGTGCATCCTCAACCAAGAAGAGTCTCGTTTATATCCTTCGCAATTTGACACCCTATACCTAGTAGGGAACATTCTCCTGACTGTCCATCTCTCACATGCATCTCCTTGCATTGAGCATAGGTATGTTCCACTACTGGAACTAGTTTTTCTTACTTGCGACACTTGTTTCCTCCTATGTATCATAGCATTCATTTGTCTATGAAAAAACAAAAAAAGATGGGTGGGAAGGGAGTATTATCTTATATTCGCAGTAGTTGTGTCACCTTTGAACAGAGTACAATGTTATTGAGTCCATTTGTCATCATAGTTTTGAGTTTAGCATGGTCTTAGGAAGATGAGCTCATTACACAGTCTTCTCTACTAACTGGTTACTCTTCCAGTCCCTACGGATAATTTCATTGATGCCTCCTACATCTCATGGTTTCATCATTAATTCTATATTGTCGAAGTCTTCCATATGTCTCATGTTGTTGTTCAAAGGAATTCTATAAACCTGTGTCGACCATTCCTCAGAACTCTTGACTTTGCATATCGTCCATACCCTTAGTTTGTCTCAGAATCACATGATATTGTAGTCTGATCATGCACCTTGGTCCTACTTTTATCATTGGTAGGTAAACTTGAACCCAATAGTCGACTTTTCATCATTGGTCGTTGACGAGGTGGTTTCCCTTGTGTTCGACGGAAAGACATCTATTCACACATTAAGATTCGTGAAATGTTTTGGATGGAAGTATCCTTATTGGTGGTTTCCTCTCCTTTTTCAACAGGTTTCCTCATTGGATGTTATTCAAAGGGTATTTTTCATGTAGCACTTGCACTTGGCACACGTGAAAGACACACAGGGTTGTTGATTCATGAACATGTTCTTCGTTTGATTTCCTCCAAATCATGAATCTCTTTCTTTGTTCCTCATGGTGAATGATGTGATATTCCTTAATGCTCTCCTTTGATCGAGTCTCCTTCCATCGAATTCAACTCATCTATTCTAGAGAAGAGACCTAGAGTCTTATGAGTACCTTGAGGCTTGCAGTGATTAGTGTCAGTTTCTCTCACCATCAAGAGTTGGGAATACATCAATGTCTCTGGATCTATGGATTATTCAAGTGTTCCACCTCGACTCCTTTATTCACACTTTTAAGAATGTACTCGGTGCCTTGATACCTACTTTCATCATCAGTAGGTTGTCTCATGTTTGTTAACGATATACCTCAATGACTGGTAATCAAATGATGTCTCATTATGTTCGACCTCAAATCCTTTATTCACATGATGTAAATTTGCACCTTTGGCGGATTGTGTAGAAGACTTGAAGACATCATTATGTGGCTACATCTTTCCTGAGTTGTTACTTCCTTTTCATTGGACCAGTACCTATATGACTTCAGTGACCATGGGAGATCAGATTGTACTCCATTATATACAGATATATTTAGATTGATTTTGAGACTGGTTCTAATGGGCCTTGTTCATGACTATGACAACCTTTGGCATGTAATAGCATTTGTATTTTCCTATTCATGGACAAGGAAAGTTGTTTGGTATATTTTCACATGGATTTGAAGTGTAATTCTATTGGCAACCATGTATGCAAAGTCAATGAAGAATGTAATGAGCAACTAGTTCTTCTAGTTGGTTCCCCATCACTCCACTTTTGGGTTTTATAATGTATTTTGGCCATCACAGATAATCCTCTGACCTTGCACATTAGGGGGAAATTAGTTATAGCAAGATTCTTCTCACCCTATGCAATCTTGCACAGAGGGCCTTTTTCCATTTCCCTATGTAGACTTTTCATCCCATTTTGCAAATCCCAGAGCTAAAAATATATATTTTTTCCACATGTACACACCTTTCCTTTGGTGGAGGATTGAAGTGGTGGAGGCCGAGCTGGAGGGAACTTAGTTTCTCGATTATGAACCATGCCAACATGGAATTCTGTAACATTTTCACTTTTGTTGATCATACATTAATAGAAATACTCTTTTTCCGTCCAATTGATATCTTGAAAATATTTGAATTATTATTCCATGGGTTCAATTGTCATGTTTATTAATGGAATATGATATTGAATGTGATAACATCATTTATTATCACCATATGATTTCTTTTTTTGGTTGTTGAGCACTAGTTCTAGGTATATTGTTTTGGGTCAAGTGCTCAATGGTGGACTTCATCGAACGTCTGGATGAGGTAGTCCTTTTATCTTGTCTAGATATCATATTTGTTTATATAGCATACTTGAGAATAGATTTTATTTATGCAATCATTTCCATCTATTGTGGTTTTCCCCTAGCCATAGATATATTTTCCTCATAACAATCAGAGTAGGCTACTCCTTGTCGTTTCTTAGTGCATGTCCCTGACGAGGTTAGGGTATACAGAGTTGGGTCTCAATCTATTTTCTCTTGATGGCAACTGATCTCTCTAGCCCAAGATATCTCCCATGGTGGAAGAAAAGAGAGATGCGGGAGAAAAATATCCCATCAAGATGTTTCTCAAGAAAGCCCTCGCACAACAGAGGAATGAGATGTTGGATAATTTTTCCCAAATCCTTCAACAATTGCCAACAATAAAAGGCATGTCTTTGTCGAGAAGTCACTTTGGAGATGCTACCCCATTCAAGGTACAAATTAATTTTTATATTCTCGTATTTGAAGGTCAGATCAATGCAGATGCTTTGGAAAAATGGTTAAATTTTTTAGAAGGTTATTTCTCTATTCACAATTTTTTCAATAGAGAAGAGATCACCTTTGCACTCCTTAAGGCTCTCCCCCATGTCAAACATTAGTGGGAAACTTACTAGGAGAAAAACTCCACAGAGGAGTATAGAATATTTGGGGCCGAGCCCATTTGGAATTTTATATGGATGTGGTCAAGGAGCATATTACCTCGTGGGAAACTATGATGAACAGTACATGAGATGGACCATGCTGCATCAAAATCGAGACCAAATAGTGTCAGAGTTCACAAATACCTTCCATACCTTGCGCACCAAGATGGGTATCAAAGACTCTCAACGACATCTAGTTCTAAAATATTGCGGGGCTCTACACAAGTACATCCAAAACAAAATGGAGTTTTTGGATGTCTCATCATTGGGAGTTGCTTATAGATATGTTGTCATAATTGAGTAGAAATTTAAGAAACAGAACAAGCAGGAATTTGGCTCTGCAAATCCAAAACAACCAAATCATGTTAAAGGAAACCCTAATCCATAGAATATTCAATGTCAAGACATTCAATCCAAGACGTGGGAAAAAAATAGCAATGGGAAGACAAAGAAGGACACTGGGAAGTGGTGAGACTTTCACAAAATACCTTGGCACAACATCGATGAATGTCACTCGAAATAGTCACTAGTAGTCAAGCTCAAAGAAACAGATCCAAGCCCTGACTCAGACTGTGATTCAAAAAATAATAAAAGGAGACAAATAACTGATGTAGAACCCACTGCTACTATTGCGGCCGAAACAATTGAACCATAAGAACTAGAGGATCCTGAGGAGGGGGAGCGTCTCTTCCATTCACATATGTGGGTGAAGGAGACCTGCTACATTTTATTGTTGATAGTAGAAGACAAAAGAACCTCATCTCAGTAGAGGTCATCAAACAGCTGTATTTTCCAACAACACCACACTCGCAACCATACAACATCGGATGGCTTTACCATGGACAAGATCTTTGTGTCAACTAGCAGTGTTTCCTATCATATGACATCAAGCCTTCAAGGATGAGGTATTGTGTGATGTTTCCCCATTGGAAGTCTGTGATGTTCTACTAGGCCAACCATATATGTGGATGCATCATGTTTTTTATGAGTCTCGACCCCGTAGCATCATTGTTACTCTCGGGGTCATCCGTATAGGATACCAGAGGTAGTTCCAACTACTCTATTGACAAAACAGTGATGCAAAGTAATCTCTCATACTACAAAGTTTAGCCTCTTCACAACCTTGTCAAAAGAGAAGGATATTGCAACCACCGCAGCCTCTACTCAATACCCTTCTATCCAGCAGAAGCAAATCAACAAGATCATAGAAGAGCACCAAGATATTCCTACTACACCTACAGGAGTGCCTCCACACTACTCGATCAAATCAGGTTATGATAAATCCCTTCATGTTCTTCATGATGCATCTTCATCGATAGATTCATCCCACACTCAGGAAGATCATGCAACCATATTTGTTCATAACAACCTTCAACAAGATAAGTAGAGAAGCCTTTTTAGCAAGGCAAGCAACTCACCAAGGTTCAAATTCAATAAAATCTTCCCCAGAGACTTGACACAATGGAGACCATTTCTTCTTAAGGGGGGAGGATTGATCTAGGTGGAAATCGGTGGCCACCCTCCTATTCCACTATCAAAAAACATAGGTTTCCACTCTGGAAGATTTTGTATGGTTTTTCAGGTCCTAAACTTTCAGGGAAGTTTTGAGGCCCTAAACAATGTTTTTTTGGCATGACAATGCCCAAACAATGGTCGAAGGCATGTCTGGGATGAACTAAATATGTACTCCTTGTATAGACCTTTATGACAAGGTATTAAATTCCCCAAATGGAGATCGTATGCAAAAGTTATGCCCTTGTGAGGTTGACGTACCAACTACCCCCATTTGGGCCCACAAACCTTTTGGCATTTCATCTTCCGGGGTTAGGGTTTTGAATTTTATTTATGTTAAAAAGGCCTCTAGAGCCTCATTGTAAACATCATCATATTATTGCAAATGTAGCCATCACATCTCTTCTCAAAGATACGTTTTCACCATCCTAGTGGGTCGTTCACTTTGTAGTTTTACAGTTTCTGTACATTCTCTCATTAATACAAATTGTGCATAATTGTATCTTTGTGTTTACTGCAATATCTCTATATATTTCATTGTTATATCTCTGCCTTCATTTCATTTTCAAAATAATCTAGATCATCCAACCTGGAAATTTTGGTTCCTTTATACCATAGTATAGCTAGCAAGCTTATGATTCTAAACTTTGTACTCTATCGTTAGCTTCGGCCCAACCGTTTCTAATATACATTTTCCCCAATTTATCTTCATATATACATATGTATGTGTGTTTGTGTGTGTGTATGTGTGTGTGATGATGATGATGATAATGATGATTAACGTCCAATGAGACCAATTGATCTATCGAACCTTAAGAAGGTAAGAGATTACTTCAATTTCTTTAAAATTGTATTTCTATGCTCAACAAGCATTGAGAGAAGTGTTCCAAGATCACCATAGTTTTGATAACTTAGGAGGTTAGGAAGGTTTGTAATGTGGAAAATATTTTTAAATTGGGATCTAATATGGGTATATGTAGGAAAATCCAAGAGTAAGTGTTTCTCATCTTCTACACACTTAGTGTCACAAAGGTGATATATTCTCTTATCCCACAATGTTTTGGGAGTTTTCCAATGCCTAGTTTCACTATGTATCTCATGAGAGTTTGTTCATATTTTAGCAATGTTGATTTTCTTCTTTGCACTTCCAAAAATTAAGAGGTAATTTTGATATTCTAAATTAGGGTTGAACGCCACCTTGCAGTATCTTAATTTTTGTTTATCCACTGATTCTTTATCACACCACATATTCTCCTTAAATTTAGAAGTGATAATATCTGTAATATTATCGATATTCTACATGATGGATTCTTCTTGTATTCCCCAATGATTTAGCCAATATTTGGCATTTTATGCCATCCCCGCTTGAGCGGCGGCTAGTTTTGGCTAGAGTTTGAAGCAATTTTGGGAGCCTCTTGTCATCCATGTTTTTTATATTGTTCTTGTACATTAGGTATCTAATCATAGCAATCCTCTCAATGGGGGAAATGATTTATTATGTGAGGAGGATAGGATAGGGTCTATTTCCCTTAATTTTGAGATTATAAGTTATAAAATTCTTTAGGGTCTGTTCTATCTTTCTCTAGGATTTTCTATATATACTGCAACCCCAAAATTCACATCCATATAAGATAATCGAAGTGACGAGAGGGTGAAAGAGGATTCTTTTTTTATCCCAAAGCCAAATGTCTTCTGATTTATAATTGTTTTCGAGCCCGTAATAAGATTTCCACCCTCCATTTATCCCTTTTTCAACGCCATAGCTCCAATTGATCTCGTGGTGGATATCAATTCCAGGATACTTGTATGAAGGCACTTCTTCCAAGCTATTGTTGTCCTAAACAAAAGTATCGTAGGTGATCCTTTTGGATGTAATTATCATAACCTTTGTTTTTTCAGTGTTCACAGTCATACCCATGCTAGAGTAGAATTCCTTGAGGACTATTAGTTGCTTACCAAGGTCATAGGGACTCTTTTCCATAAGAACAATATCATCAACATAAAGGAGGATGATGACTATACTAGTGAGAGTATTTTCAACACATCCTGCATCCTCCAAACAATCTTCTAACTTGTCAATATAGATGTTGAAAATGGTAGGTGATAGGGAACATCCTTGCTTGACTCTTGTATTACAGTTAATTTCTTCCAACAGACCCTCAGTGTTCCTAAACTTAGTAATAACTTTCTCATATAGCCTTATTGCAACAATTCTTAACTCGAAAGGGAATTTAAGCTCTTCTAACATATTCTGGAGGTTAGTCCTAGGCACAATGTCAAAATCTTTTCTAAAATCAACAAAACAACAAACAAGATCAGTTTTATCATTACAAAACTTCTCTACAATGATCCTAAGTGTAACAGGGTGGTCCACAATGGAATGGTAGCCCCTAAACCCGGCTTAGCATCTAGCTCTTTTCCATGGATTTCTGGTCATTTGTCGATCTTCTTTTCCATAATACTTGGATGTATAACTTAGCTAAAATGGGGATAATCATAATGGTCATATAATTAAACATATTTCTTTTATCCCCACTTTTAAAAATAGGTACAATGAGGCTTTGATTCCTAGGTTTTTGGAAGCAATGCTAGATAGCTAAACTGAAGAGTTTGTGTATGTGAGGGATGCGGATAAGTCCTGCAATTTTTAACATTTCATCTTGGTAACATTCAATGTCCATAGCTTTTCCTTTTGAGAGTCACTTAACACCAAACTTAATGTTTTCTATAAAAAAAATGCTTCATCCTTTGTGGATTTGATTGGCATGTTGTCCATGATGTTAGGGGATTCATATAGATTTTTAAGGTATAAATTCTAGTATATATATAGGTTTTTCTACCTTACATTTGAAAAAAAAAAGTTTGTAGCTAATAAAAAGTAGTTTTAGTTCTTATTCCAAGAACGAAAAGGCAATTTTAACCTGGATATTATTTGCAAGAAAGACAATATCCCTTTTGATCATTTCTAAAACTACCATTTATGGGAACATATACTTTTTAATATACAATGATAATTAAAATGTCATTATCATGTGTCTTAATCTAAAATCACTTGAAACTAGATAGTCTTCCCAATTACAAGTTAACATCTTGTCGAAATACACACAGACATTCGACAAGAGGTTAAATTGTGTGTGTGTGTGTGTGTGTGT
>ML793552.1:381995-406474 GCA_009831015.1 Picea engelmannii
CGAAGGTATACATACCCTACCCCCCTCTGGATTTGAACCTGTGACCTCTTAAGAGGAAACACATGTTCTTAACCATTAGGCCCACTCAGGCTGTAATATATATATATATATTACACATAATTAAAAATATTAAATATATACAAAGGTGGGGATGATCACAAACCTTCCTCCACCCAATTTAAATCTTATTGACAATATACTATAAACAAATCATATATATACATATATATATATATATATATATATATATATATATCAATTCAGTCCCATTGCTTCCGAAGACATCCACAACCAACTTGAGGTAATATCTCACTTACCAAAGTTCTTCAATGATACAGATTGTGTGGAGATAGGAAAAGTTGTCTCGATTGATGAGATAAGAGATACAGTTAACAAAATGCTGAAAGATAAGAGCCCATGCCCTGATGGTTGGACTCAAGATCTTTTCCAATATTTTTTTGAAATTTTGGGTGATGATCTACTCATGGCAATTGAAGAATCCAGAATCATAGGTTTTATTCCTGGCTCACTAAATGCCACCTTTTATGCATTGATTCCAAAAGTAAGTAAACTTTGTAACTTTCATGAGTTTAGGCCTATAGCACTTTGTAATTTTGTTTACAAAGTAATCTAAAAAATAATTGCTACAAGGATTAAATCAAAGCTTGCAGAATCTATCTCCTTTGAATAGTTCGACTTCCTTCAAGACTGGTTAATCTTTGATGCAGTTGGTATTGCTCAAGGGTGTCTACATTATGCAAATACAAAGAACCTAAGCGCCATTATCCTCAAGTTGGATTTGAAAAAATCTTATGACAAGGTAAGATGGCAGTTCCTCATATTATTGCTAGTTTAGATTGGTTTTACTTGGGAGATCACTCAATGGATCATGGTTTGTGTTACGACAGTCAAGACAACAGTTTTAATAAACGGCTCCCCCACAGATTTTTTCAAAAGCTACCGAGGCTTACGACAAGGTTGTCCCCTTTCACCATTGTTATTTCTTTTGGTAGTAGAATGTCTTAGTAGATTGAGGAAAAAAGTTGTTGATGAAGGAAATTTCCATGGACTTAAAGTAGCCATTTCAATCTATATTTCACATCTAATTTTTGTAGATGATGTTTTAATCCTTGGCATCGGGACTTATAAAGACTGGAAAAATTTTAAATCCATCTTAACACTTTTTTGTGCAGTCTTTGGCATGGAGGTAAAGTGCAATAAGTCGGGTTTTCTTTGTTAGAATACTAATTCCAACACCAAACAAAATATCTACGCAGAATTCAACATTAAGTTCATAAATCTTCAAGAAGGCATGAAGTACTTAGGATTTTCTTTAACACCAAATGTATATAGGGTCGAGGATTGGAAATGGCTGGTCGAGAAGATATCAAATAGGATAAGCAACTGGCCTTTTTGATGGCTCTCACTAGGAGGAAGACTGGTTCTTGTTAAGGAAGTACTCCAAAGTATTTATGTCTACTGGCTAAGCTTAGCAAAGGTCCCCACCTCTATACTGAACAAAATCCAACATCTTATGGAAATTTTGATATGGAAAGGAGCATACAAATCTATTGGTTTTCACTTAACCAAATGGAAAAACATTTCCATCCCTAAATAATTTGGAGGATGGGGTATCAGGGATATATTTTGGATTGCAAAGTCACTAGCTACAACATATTGTTGGAGGGGGTTATTTGGGAACAATATTTGGAGTCAAATTCTTAAAAGAAAATACTTGAAAGGAATCGACCTGACTTACTGGATCTGTAGAGGCATACACAAGTCTACTATGGGCTCTACAATGTGGAAACATTTTCTTTTCTCTCTTCCTCTTATTAAAAAATGGTTAGTTTGGAAGATTGAGAGTGGAAACCAAGTTGTTATAGGTAAGGATCCTTTTATTGGTGATTCTACTTACTAAAAACTTTCAAATCCTTTGATTTACTCCCTTAATACTGACAACATTTTTTCCATTTCACAAGAAGCCTTTCCTTTTACTCCTGACTCGCCTACTATTTGGAAAAGTGTCAGTTATATACAGTTAATGGGACCGATGTCATAATAATGGAACAACTTTATAACACTGCTACAAAGTAATGATATTTCACTCCAAAATACAAAGGACAAACTTGTATGGTATTGGAACAAACATTTTGGATCTGTCACTGCTAATTTAGCTTATCATTGCATCTCTAGCAATACTTTGACAGAAGCACCTTGTTGGTGGTACAAATATATTTGGAAAGTTAATGTACATAACAAGATTACATGCTTCATTTGGTTATGCTTAAAGGACTGAATACTCACTGGAGAAAACTATAGAAAAAGGGGAGGTATTGGTCATGTTGCATGCAGTCTCTGCCTACAAGATGATGAAACAACACAACACCTTCTCATACATTGCAAATGCACACAACTCATCTAGAAAGAAATCCTAAATTCTCTAAACATTACAGATGCCTGGAATCATCCTACTCTGGAAGGTAATTTACTGCAACGGTTTACAAACTACCGAAAGATGAGATTCATTCCATTTTTAGTATGCTGGAGAATTTGGAAATATAGAAACAAATACTTTTTGAGAATTGGCATAGAGAAGATTTTCAAATCATTACAAAGATTCTACTTGATATCCAAGAATACAAAGGAAGAGAAGAAGTAAACAAAGTGGAGTATATTCTCAGCCCAATCTATTTTGATGACAAACCTATTGGTTTCTTTGATGGTGTTGATGTTAATGATCATTGTGGAGCTGGTATATACATCAAACTTAATTCTTAACATAGCTTTAAAGCACTTTTTGCAGGTGGAAAATGTAACAATATGAAAGCAGAAATCTTGGGCCTCTAAGGACTTCTTTTCCTTGCACATAAATTATCCATTTGCAGATTAATGGTGGTTGGAGACTCAAAAGTCACTATAGACTCGATAAATGAAATCTCAAAACTAAACCTGCTCTATCTGCACAACTAGAAGTAACAGATAAAAAGGTTGAAGGAAGGATTTGAAGACATAAAATTTATGCATATCCATAGAGAGTTCAATTCAATGGCGGGCCATCTATCTAAAAAAACTATGGACAACGCCTTCGGTTGGTTTCATTTTGAAGAAATCCACAATCGAACTATTGTAAATAAATATAGTATTAAGATCTTCTAAATGTTATATTACTATGTAACTAGATAGCTAGAAGAAGATTACAGTACTTTTTTGGTAAGAGCATTGAAAGTTAAGCTTTTTTGAACTGATTCAGTTAATGATGTATGAAAAAATAGTCAATTCAGTGAAACTACCAAGCCACGAGAGAACACTATAGATCTATGTATCTATTAGTCCCTTTTTTGTATATGGAAAGAACACTCTATTCTAATAGAATAACAGTGGATCTGTTTTTTTTCGTCGAATATATATATATATATATATATATATATATATATATATATTAAATATATGATAGTTATATAAATTTATTGTTAAAATGTAAATGAAAATATCTTAATAATAATAATTAATATTGTATTTTTATATATTTATATTTGTATAAGTCAATTGGGCTTATCCCTAATGGTTTGTGTTGAGGGATGCAAGTGACATGTTGAGCTCTTAAATAAGCATGTTATAGAAAAAGCCTCGACTTTGTACAAAATCTGGTATCATCCTCAAAATGAGTGGAAGTGCTTAATGGATTTCCCCAAAAATTATTCTAAAGAAAAAAAATATTTATATTTATATAAATTGTAAGTTTTGAATTTAATAAAGTTAAATGAAATTATAGCCTATACATAATCATTTCAAATAATTAAAAAAAAATACAAATTAAAATATTTGATTCCTTTTAACCCATTTAATAAATTTAAAATTAAAATTAATTTATAATAATAATTAAAACACAATATACAACATATACTTTAAAAATTAATTAACATTATTAATACTAATTATTTTATTATATGATATATTTAATATGCTACATATTTTATTTTAGTGATTAAAAACTTGCATGAATTTGTAGTTGTTGAACATCTCAAAACCTTCATTATTAATTAATGATGGTCATGTTAGTAAAAAGGTTATAAAAAGGTTATGGGTCACTTTCAAAGAACAAGTAAAGGGTTCAAAATGAATGTTTTAAGACAAAGAGGATTATGGATTTTTAGGACTTTATCATTACATAGTTTAAACATTTGATTTTTTTGAAACTCCAGATTTGAGTGACTGAGTCTATATAATTTGAGGGTTTCTAGGTTTTTCATGGTGATGAATACATTTATGTATTCGAAAACACAAATTGAATAACATAAAATGGTGATTTCATCATTTGTTTGGCGGAAAAAGTTCAAAAAATCTAATGCCTTTTGTCATATGTAAAAAATGGATTTTATAAATAAAGAAAAATAAAATTATTTTGTAAAATTGTTAGTGAAAAAGTGATTAATTCGGATATTATTGTTTAATTTTCTATAAATATGTAAATAATATAACAAAATTAAGATAAAGTGAAACATCATAATAAAATAAGAAATAATTATAAAAAAAAATTATAAAAAATATTGGTATGTTTGTATATTAATTTAAAAAAATTACAATATTTATAATAAATAATAATATAGTTAGTTAAATATAAATGCACATACAAATAAAAATATTTTTATAAATAAATAAAAACATTTGATATATTTAAGGAATAACGTTGATCAACAACTTGATAATAGTATATTCATTATGAGATCAACATGTCACTTGCGAAAATTGAACAAAGGAGGGGAGGATAACAAACATTTCTCGCAACTGCACCTCGTTATGCTGACTTGTGTAGACCTCAGTCTATTTACTGGCCTTCATATCAAACATTATGACCTCTTCCATTGTTCATTATCTCAATTGATGGAAGATTTTATTATCTTCGCCATCCTTTCGAAGTGGTCTCACCACCTTTCCTTCCCCCTACTCATCTATGCTCAATTCCCCCTCCACCTTCTTCCTTTGGCTCTAGCCTATCCTTCTTATCCCTCCTTGTCATCCTATCATTGTTCCTTCATTGTGATGGCTAGAGGAAGTCACTCTCATTGAGCCGGAGGAAGCTCCCCCTGTAGAAATAGGGGACGCTCTAGCTCTCATCTTGTCTTTGCAGCCGAAGACTCCATTGAAGCCTACCAACATCATACCCCGCCCAACATTCGAGTTGAGATTGATCTTGTTGAGGAAGATGTTCGTGTTTTGAGATGTTTCATCTCAGATGAGGAGGTGCTCAATTCTACTATTTCGTGGGTCCCCAACACTAGAAACACTCGGGCTCATGGATCTCATGTTTCTCATTATCTAAAAATCGTTGACATTTATTGGCCTCTGAAATTGTTGTTGGGTCACATCCATGTTGATCGCCACGAGGAAAAATAGGACATCTTACTGCAACTAGACGATGTCTAGTTGCAGCTCAAGCTTCTTGACCACAAAATTAACCTAATTGCAAATCAAATGGTGGGAATGGACCTAAAAAAAATGGGCTTGCCTCAACCGTAGGTGCCTATGACTGAGGGCCGACCCATTACTTAGTTTTTAATTATTTACAGTTTATTTCATATGTTGTTTAGTAGAGGAGGCTTATGTATCTCAACCCCACCTCACAATTGTCAATTCAGAAAGAAACAACAACTAGTCTTTTGTATATCAGATGGTTTTAGACTTCACTCTGTTCAGGATTTTAGTTTCAACAGAAAAATATTTCATAAACTTTCAAACAACTTGATGCATCATTGTTGGTCTAGTTTTCCCAGTGATAAGCCAGCAACAAGATTTTTGTATAACTATCTTCTGGTAATATAAAGGCTTAGGATTACTTACAAAAAAAAATTAATTCCTCCCAACCAACTATACAAAAATAAAAATATATATATCCAAATTACACATAAATAAAAATATTAAATATATGAAAACAAAAGTGAAGAAAATAAGAAACATTTCTCCTAACCATCCAAGTTAAACCCATTAACTACATATATAAATAAATAATATATATATATATATATATATATATATATATATTCAAATTACACATAAATAAAACTATTAAATATACAATATTTATTTAAATTAATTATTAAAATGTAAATATAGATATCTTAATAATAATTAAGATTATATTTTAATATATTTATATTTGTAGAAGTTGTGAATTATATAAATAAAATATATATATATATTCAAATTACATATAAATAAAACTATTAAATATACAATATTTATTTAAATTAATTATTAAAATGTAAATATAGATATCTTAATAATAATTAAGATTATATTTTAATATATTTATATTTGTATAAGTTGTGAATTTTATACAGTTAAGTGAATTTATAACATATGCATATTCATTTTAAATAATTAAAAAAACTACAATTTAAAATATTTGATTCTTTTAACACATTTGATAAAATTCAAGATTAAAATAAATTTGTAATAATAATTAGAAAACAATATACAACATGCACATTTTAAAAATTAATTAACATTACTAATACTAATTATTTTATTATATGATATTCAATATGCTACATATCTTCTTGCAATCATGATTGTGTAGTGATTAAGACCTTGCTTGGAATCATGATTTTTTTAAAGCGATAAAGACCTTTCATGAATTTGTAGTTGTTTAACATCTCAAAACCTTCATTATTAGATTAATGATGGTCGTGTTAGTAAAAGGCTATGCGTTTGTTAAAGAACAAGTAAAGGGTTCAAAAGGCGTGTTTTAAAAGGAAGATGGTTATGGATTTTTAGGACTTTGTTATATGTAAAATGTAGATTATATAAATAAAGAAAAATAAAATTATTTTGTAAAAATGTTAGTGAAAAAGTGATTATTTTTAGTATTATTTTTAAAAATAATAATTATAAGTTTAATTATTAATGGTTTGATTTTTTATAAATAATCAAATAATATAAGTAAATTAAGATAAAGTAAAAAATTATAATAAAAAGGAATATTTTGGTTTTGGAATAAGATTTAAAACTATCTTTAAGTAATTTGTAACTTGTCTTCCTTATGTTAGGAAATAGGTTAATAGCCTCAAGACCTAGAGGAATTTGTCAAAATTGAAAATTCCTCCCTTATGAACTACTAGTAGGTTATTTTAAGTTACATGGTTTTCTTTGAATAAAAATGATGAGTCAATCTACATTTGTTGATATCATCCATTTATGGTTGTCCTTGCTACCGACTAACAACTAAATTATGATAGTTTTTTTTACATTTGGAAAAAAGGAAGATTCTTCTCGATAAAGAAGTTAAACTAAAATTGAGGGTAGTATCTTATCTCATGTATGGAACTAAGGATAGATGATACTAGAAAGCACATGACTCCAGCTAGTCCCAATGATGACCATTACAGATACTAGATTTATTGTGGATACTATCTAGGATAAAATTGTCTTTTAATCCTAGAGCAAGACCTACAAATTCTTCTATATGGCTAAGAGATTGTCATTCTTGGATTTAATGAAATAGGTTAATGGCCCAACACCTAGAGGCATCTAGTAGGATAGAAAGTTTGCTTCGTTACAAATCATCAGTAGATCATTTCAGGTGATATGATTTCACTTGAATAACGATGATAAATCAACTTGCATTTGTTAATAGTAGCCATTGATAACTATCCTCATAATCAATTCACAACCAAATTATAATAGGTTTTACCACTTTCGAAAAACAAAGAAGAAGATGATCATAGATTTTGAAACTAACATAAAATAAATTATAATATAAAATTGTTGTAAAAGCATATATTATTATTAATGTTTAATTGGAAAGAGAAACTCACATCACAAAAATATAATAAATTATCTTAAAGGAATAACTTTATCAACTCCTTAAAATATAGACAATGGTGAAAAATAAACTTCACATAATAAATGTAGGGTAAATGGAACTCGTTCCTAGATCCATAATAATGTATAAGGAGCCACATGATCACTTATTTCAATTTCAAGTAACAAGTTTGATAAAGTCTAATGATGGCCCACTACATGTCCATTTATGTCATACCAATGGACCTTAAATATTATACATGTCATCGTAGTGACACTAAGTATATCCATAAGTATATCGTTGTGAGATGTTTGTTGTCTCCAATTTCATATTGTTATAATAAAATGTTTCACTCTTCTTATGACTAAAATCAATAATTGAGCTTTATGTGTAATCGTATATTGAATTTTTGTTGTTTCAAAAGATGAAAAACTTTATTTTTTTGTATCATGGTAGAATAATAATTTTCAATCCAATCAAGATTAAGTTTTGATGTGGGAATTTTCAATGTGGTGTAGTAGAATGATAATTTTTCATAGTTTTAGAATGATAATTTTTCATAGTTTTAATTTCATAGTGATTGAGATCACTATGAGAGTAGAAGACTATAAAAATTTCTGAATTTATGGTAATCAATACAATTTTAGAAATTTCACCTTTTTTTTTTTAGAGGTTTTCCAGATTTTAATGTTGTGAATTTTCAATCTAATGGGTGTCATGAAATATGATAAAAATAGTAGTAATAATGGACAATATTTCACCTCTCAACTTAAATTAATAAAGAAATTCAAGATAAAATATATGAAATGTGTGCTAACAAGTTTGATCCCTTTAAAACAATCTTATCATGCAAAAACAAAATCTAAAAATCACCTTATAAGAACAATAATTTTAATATTAAATCTATCTTATCTTCTTCAATATTAATGTTAAATCACTTAACGACTTCAATGTTAACTTATATCAAATCAACAAGACATACTAGTATTGGAAATTACCAAACCATGAAGAAATAAACAGTTGAAATTCAAATCTACAATTATCAATTTTAGATAGCTAAAAAAGTGTGTGTGTGTAACACACACACACACACATCTTTATATATATATATAGGTTTTCATCTATCTAAAATTGTTTATTGTATTTTTTATTTTCTATTATCTATTTCTTCATGGTTTGGTAATTTACAACACTAGTATGTCTTGTTGATTTGATATGTACACACACACACATATAAATATGAAATGCATGTACATACCATAGCCTCATATCAATACTAGAACAATCGTTTAGCTCTCCAAACCACTAGATAGGTTTTGACATTTGAATCTGTGAGGACCGAAACGATAACTTCACGAGGATATGAATCCTCCTGCATTTTTAAAGAGGTGGTATTCCTCTTTGGCTTATGATAATCTTTGTAATTATCAAATCAAGAATAATATAGGACCATAATATAGTCCAATAATTAATGCTCAAGAAAAGTCAAAATGTTGAAAAGTAAAATAATATTTATAAAAGAAAATTCTTGAGAAGTGGACTAGGAATACCACACATCACACATTACAGGGGAAACAAAATGTCCTCACATCCATCATAATATAAATAAAGATTATGATCACATTCAAAATAAAATAAGATGGTTCATTCGCATGAGAGAACTTTTGTAGAGTAATACTTATAGAGCTCAAAAAAATATTATGGTAGACCAATTTCAAATAATTTATACTTAAGGCTCACAGTAATAAAATACAGTCAAAATTGATCTTGAATTAGTTCTCTGGGATTTCTCAAAAATAATAATGTCTATTATAGTGCATTGAAATTAAGTCATTTTTCCAATGGACTAGGATTGGGGCTCCTAGGGAACATAAAGAAAACATGTACAAGAAAGTATGAAATAGAAAGAGGAACGTGGGTGGATGTCAAACAATAGAATCTGGAAAGAAGACAAAAAGAAGATTATCATGATTCAATTAGACTTTTCTAGTTAAAGAAGAAGAATAATTGGATGAAACATTGATAAGAGAAAAAGTATGTGATCAACATAGACTTACTATGATGGAATCTCTCACTTCATTTGCTTGTTGTTGTTTCTTTTATACTCTTTCTTGTTGTAGTTTGATTACCGATTGTAACTTCTTCTACTGGTATTTCAGAAATCTTGGTAATTGAGTTATTTGGCAATTCTTGAATATAATCCCTTAATGAGGGAACAATCACTTCTTGTTTTACTTTAATATTAAACAAATCCTTTTCGATTTCTCTAATGTCAATTGATAAATTTTGCAAAGTATTCTCAATATCTTCTTTTTAATTGGTATACTCAACAAGACAACAATCAATATCATCATGTGTGAATTTAATCATAGTATCAAACTTTTCAGCTGATGCCCTTTTTAATTCTTCAACTTTTCCTTCAAATTAATGTCGAGTCATGAGAATTGAATTTGAGATATACTTAGGGTTCAATACTTCAATAGTAGTGTCAGTGATATCTAAATCAATAATTTTTTAGTATGCTTTTGTCTTCCTTCTTGACAAGTCAATCAATTAAGTTGACAGTCCCTTCAATACATTGATTATTTCAATCTAGAAGGCCTTTAGTTGTTTGATGTGGCTCGAGGAAGGTAATTTTTCTTGCTTCCTCATATGCTCCATCATTGTCTAAACCTTTACTACAAACATCACAAATCTATCCATGTAAAATACTTCATCATTTTTCAAAAATGTATTCAAATATTCCATGGTGTTATGATTTCTCAAGCTGAGAGAGGCAAATTTTTTTACCATACCTGATAAATCTAAAATAAATGGAATCATTTTCTTAATATTATCTTCAACAAAAAGTCAAGTGGAAATAATCAAATTTGAAATTCCCTTGACTCTAACACTTGACTCTGTGGTTTATTGAAAACTTTTCTCGGGGCGAATCATGGCAATGTGGGAAGGAATAATAGGTGGAGGCATGTGAGTTACTTCCAATTCTTTAATTTTCTCTTTCAACTGAGCATTTTCTTCCTCCATATTGGCAATTCAAACATCCAGTGCATCCCCTATAACTTTATGAATGGATGACTTGAGATCTTTACCACTCCTCCCCTATTAAAGTTGTTGCATTTACAGAAGGGGAAACCTCTGTTCCCTCACACCCTGTAGCCTTTTCTCCAAATCCTCAATTGTTTCCTCTTTCCCCCAGAAACACAACTTCACTCTCACCTGTCCAAGCTCCATCCCCTCTTGGTTCTCCTCCAGTTCACATCCCAATAGCAAGTGCTAATTCCCCTAGGAACAAAATGGATGCCATAGTGGTTGCTAGATATGCCCCTCTCATTTTTCCTCAGCCCCTGAATGCTCTCCTAGCTGGCGGCTACCTTAAGCAGTTTCCCAAGTTCATAGGTGAGGAAGACATAACCACAGAGGAGCACCTTACAACCTTTTATAGTTATACAAACAATGATGTCATTGTAGATGAATATGTATTGATGAGAATTTTTTTTCATAGCCTTGATGGAGAGGCTAAGAAATGGTTTAAGGCCTTGTCTCCTGGATCTATTGATGGGATTGAAGCCCTGGATGATACATTCTTAAGACATTGGGGGGATAAAAAAATTTCCTTTTCTATATCACAGAGTTTGGATCACTTAAGAAAAAAGAAGGGGAATCTGTTTCTGACTTTTCAAAGAGGTTTAATAAAATGTATAATAAGATTCCTATTGATATTAAACCTACATAAACCTCTGCCAAAATCATATATTCTAGTGCTTTCGACCCTAATTTTTGCCTCTTGTTAAGAGAAAGAAGAGCTACTTCCTTGGCTCATATGGAAGATGTGGCCCTGGAAGTGGAGTCCAATATATTGGCAGTTGACAAACTTAGAAGTAAGGATGATAGAGATAGAGGAAAGGGGAGGTCTGAAGCTTCAACCTTCAGTTTCTGAGTTGCCCACCCTCAAGTAGACAAATTGACCAAGCTGGTAAAGTCACTTTCTGTTCAGGTGGAAAGGTTGAAACTGGAAGGAAATAAGAAATATAGAAATCCCCTTAATGTTGAAAATAGGGGTAACTTCAGAAGACCAAATAACACCCCTCATATTATCCAAAGAGATCAAAGAAACAGGGATAGGGATGATCAGAAATTTCAAGCCCCTCTCCAAAATAAACTTGTTGCTTATGAAGGGAGAGGAAGAAGAGGTTAATCCTGAAATCCATTTTCTTGGAAACACCTCCTCATTTCCCCATTTAACCCAATCTGCATATTAGGAGTATCTCATGGAAAACCAATTAAATGAGTTGAGTAAGGGGGAAAATACCAGCAAAAAACCAAATAAATATAACCTCAGGTCTAAAAAGAATGAAGGGAGGTATGACATTCCTGATCAACCTACCAGAGCATAAAATCCTACTAAAGATGTAGCTGACAGCAACAAGCAGAAGAGGGTGCAAAACCCCTCACCATTGATCAAAAGTCTTGTCCCATAGGTAAAAGAAATTTTGAAGCCCCCCTCCTCTTTTAACTTTGAGCATGAAATTAAAAAAGTTAGAATCCATGTACCCCTTTCAAATTTGGTCAAGCATGAAGACTTCAAAAGGTGTCTCTCTAAACCATTGTAGTTTGAGCCTTCATCTCATTCCACAGATTCAGTCAATCTCCAAGATGAAAATTTTGTTTTCATACAAGGACCTTTCGTAGAAGATAGAGATGATTCATCCCCTCCCTTCTATGCATCATTGAAAATACATGACAAGGTGTTGCATAACTATTTGATGGACTTAGGGGCATCTCATAATCTCATGCCCAAAACTGTCATGGATGAACTTGGATTAGAAATAAAAAAGACTTGCCATGACTTATAATCTTTTGACTCTAGGAAAGTGAAGTGTCATGGGGTCATCAAAGATATGGTTGTGACCTTGTTTCACTTGCCCATGTAAAGTGTGGTCATGGATATCATGGTGGCTAATGTTCCCCCCAAGTTTTGCATGCTCGTGTCAATATCTTGGATAAAAATACTTGGGGGAACCTTGCAGATGAACCTCACTTATGCTACCATTCATGTGTTTTGGGGGGGGAGCATAAAAGACTTTACAGGGAATCATAGTTGGCCTACATTATTAGTGATTAAGCAAGCCCCACCAACCATCCTATTTTTTCACTTGACACTGATTTAGGATCCAATTTATTGCAGCTCATTGATGCTCCTGAACCTCCTCTTGAAATCAAAAAGAAGTCCATTAATTTTTGTAAAGACTCTCCTCCAATCACCTCTATTTGGAAGATGTTCTCCAATGGAGCCTCTTCTAGGGATGGTGTTGGTGTTGGAGTGGTATTTGTTTCACCTACCCAAGAGGCTATATCTTTGTCCTACAAGTTAGAATTTAAAACTACCAATAATGTGGCAGAGTACGAAGCTCTTGTTTTGGGTTTGAGGGCTGCAAAAGACATCGGAATTGAAGAGATATCAGTGTTTGGGGATGTTGAATCAATTCTCCATCAAATCAAAAATATTTATCAAGCTAAGCACCCGAGGCTAAGGGCTTATAGGAGTGAAATGTGGAACCTAGTTGACAATATATTCTTATCGTTCAACATTTCATTTATTCCAAGAGAAGATAATGCCATGGATAATTCTTTGGTTGTTTCAACAAGTAATTTCAGAGTCCCTTTGCCACCTAAACTCAGGTATGATGTAGTAGTGAAATATAGGCCCTCTATACCTAACAATGTCAAGCATTGGAAAGTGTTTGAGGATGATCATGAGATCAAAATATTCCTTGAGGTTGTTGATGAGTTTTATGTATTACATATTGATCAAGATCATGATTCTAAGAGTAATACTCATGCTGATGTTTTTCTAAAAAAAAATTCTAATCATCATATTGTTCAGTTGCCTAGAAATCATATTCCAAAGGGACTAGCTCCTCTGGAAAGAATTTTTGAAAGGAATGATGTGGTAGTGAAGGGTAAAGGTCCAACTAATGATGTTGATGTAGATGAGTGCAATATTGGTATAGAGAAAGATCCAATTTTTTTCAAGATGTCAAGCAACTTTTCAAGGGAACACAAGGATGAATATGTTGAGCTGTTAAAAGAGTTTTCTAATGTGTTTTCCTAAACATATGAAGATCTCAGGACATACGACACAAGTATCATTGAACACAAAATTCCCTTGAAAGAAGAGGCAAAACCTTTCAGGAAGAAACTTAGACAGATAAACCCCATGTTGTTTCTTATTATGAAAAGGGACGTAAAGAAGTCGTTGGATGCCCAAATCATTATCCCCTTGAGATATTCTGAATGGGTAGCCAACCTGGTCCTAGTGAGAAAGAATAATGGAGAAATCAAACTTTGTGTTGATTTCTAGAACCTGAACAGAATCTCTAAGAAGGATAATTACCCCTTGCCAAAGATGGAACACATATTGCAAAGGGTGACAGGTGCATCTAGGATCTCCATGATTGATGGATTTTCTGGCTACAATAAAATCTATGTCTTGCCTAAAGACTGAGAGAAGATGACCTTCACTACTCCTTGGGGTACATTAATGTATGCTAAGATTCCCTTCGGATTGATGAATGCATGGGAGACTTTTCAGCGAGACATGGACATAGCCTTTATTCAAGAAAAGGACAAGTTTGTAGTCATCTATCTAGATGACATAACAATATTCTCACAATCCGATAAAGAACATTGTTATCATCTGAGAAGGGACTTCTTGAAATGCAAAAAATTTGGTCTCTCTTTAAATCCCAAAAAATCATTGTTTTCCATGAAGGGGGGGAAATTGTTGGGGCACATAGTATCATATGAGGGGTTCAGGATTTATTCAAGTAGGTTAGAAGCTATCCAAACCTTTTCACTCTCTATATCCAAGAAAGAAGTGCAGTCTTTCTTGGGGAAGATTAATTTCTTAAGAAGGTTTGTTTCTAATTTTGCTGAATTAGTAAAGCATATTACAGTCATGTTGAGGAAAGGAAATGAAATAAAATGGATTGTTGAACCTCATAATTATTTCGATCAAATAAATAAGGCCTTGACTAAAGAACCTGTTCTCATCAATCCTGACGACTCCAAATATTTTATGATTTTTTCCTTCGCTTCATTTGACACAGTAGCAGTTGTTTTATTACAGGAGAATGTTGAAGGGTTAGATCATCCCATTTCCTTTTTCAGTAGGGAATTGAGAGATGTTGAGATAAAATATGACATCATGGAGAAACAGGCCTATGATTTGATTAAATCCCTCAAGTCTTTCAATTTCTATGTTTTGCATTCAAGAGTCATTGCATATGTCCCTTCATCTTTTGTGAAGGAGATTCTCATTCATTTTGACATAGATGGAAAAAGGAGGAAGTGGATTCCCAAAATCCTTGAATTTGATCTTGAAATAAATCCCACCAAGTTGGTTAAAGTCCAAGGTTTAGCTAGACTACTGGTTGAATCTAATTGCAAATCTTTGGGGGTTAATTTCATCAACACTTGCTCAGAAAATCACCAAGCTAAGTTGTCTGATAAAGGTTCTCAAGTCATCCCTCCATTGGCAGATATGTTATATACCAAACTAGATCCAATACTATACCTCACTCAACCATGTAGCCAATATGTACCTCAATCAAGTGTCAATGCCTCAACAATATGCCAATAATATCTCAAGCATGTACCATAGCCAAACCCAAAAAGTAACCCTCAAATCATACATGTAGTCTTGTAGCTAACCTGATACAATATTTTACAGACCTGTATCCTTTCCTTAATCCTCAGCAACCTATAACTAGAATATTCCCCAATTTTGTCTTGTCCTTGTGGTACTAATATCTCTTGTCATGCAGGGCCTCGTGTGATAGGCTCTAGGTAATCGATGGGGGTGCCTCATGGAACATTAGTTTTCTAACCCATGGGGGTCATGCAAATTATGGTTTCCTAAACAAATATCACTTTTCTCTATTGTTGGTTGTGGATCCTGATTATATTCTTGATTCAGATGTTTGTTTCAGTCGTGCTTAGACCCCAATCCCTAACAGGGGGTGTGTGGGTGCTTTCCCCCCCAGAAATGTCGCCAAAGGTGTCTAGGGGGGTGGCGACAATATTTTTAACCCCCCCTGGTGGGGGATTCGGGGGAAGCACCCTTGAAGTGAAATATTGGGAAACGTTGCCTTTTAAAATATCATAATTTCATAGTCAATCTGGATCATTCATTATAAGGTCGCAGATATGATGGTAGAAGTCATTTTTAGGGTTTTTTTCCCTAGAAGACAACCCTCTTTTATGAGGGAATTGTATTTTGGTTGTGTATTATCGCGAATATTTTATTTTGAGAGAGGAGACTGTGAGATAAATAAGAGAAAGTTATAGCGGGTGTGTTGTAGGTTGTATTCCTTCATTTTGTTGGTTAATAATAAGGAAGGACCTAGCAATTTCTCTGGTGGATGTAGCCCATACTGGGTGAACCATGTATATCTGTGTCTCTATTATATTTTGTATCTTTTGTGTTTTATTTCCACATTTGTTTTATTTTATTTCTCAACGATACTGTTTTTCTAACAACTCGTATCGGAGAAAAAGGTGACTAGCAAGAAAAGAGGGTTTTTGGTTCGAGTGGGAGAAATGGCAGAAGTTGGAAAGTTTGGGGTCAAGAAATTTAATGGAAACAACTACCAGTTATAGAATATGTGGATGGAAGATTATTTATATGAGAAGGATCTATTCCTACCATTAGGTGGAATATCAAAGAAGTTGATGGCCATGAAGGATGAAGAATGGGAGGTTCTCAATGGAAAGGCACTGGGAACGATACGAGTAAGTGTGGTAGCATCGGTGGCTTTCAATATTTAGAAATAAAAGACAACAAAGGATCTGATGGATGCATTGGTTAAATTGTATGAAAAACCTTCATCTTCCAATAAGGTATTTCTAATGAAGTGATTATTTAATATGAAGATGTCAGAAGGCGGGTCTGATGTAGATCATTTAAATATTATTATTATTTTCGAACTCCAACTCGGTACAAGAGGAGTTCGAATGAGGGGTTGGACCCTTGGGGAAGAAGGCTTTATTTAATATTATTTAATATATATCACTATAGATCACTATGGTACAAGAGGAGAGAGGGATTGGACCCTTGGGGAAGAAGACTTTATTTCTTTGAAGTTAATGTAGAAGTTTCCTTTTTCTGAAATTTGAGATTCATCTCGGTGTTTATGTTCAGTATGTGTTTCATGTATATCTTTTTCATGATTATTATTTTTTATAGCATTGTCTGAGAGTAAGTGGTAGGAATTCATCCATGTTCGATGCTCCTTTCACACATATGATGCTTGTTATGTGTTAATGGTTACTTTTACAGAATTCATCTTCATTTGATGCTCTATTTAGTAATTAATCTTTATGTCCTTTCTTCTAAAGTTGCACCAGATATTCATCCACTAATTTATGCTTGTAGTATAGTGGTATTTCTTCTCCTTTCCATATCCCATTTCATATCATTTATTTGCATAGCATAGCACCTATTTTTCCTCAAATATGCAGAAATAAACCAACCAATTGTTGACTATAAAAACATTGAAATTCAGGCCTTGACTCCATTTCCCAATGGTACATTTTCCTTGTTTGTCCTACCATCCCTTTTAAAAAAAAACATGTCCTACTGCATAAATTGACCTATGTGCATTTATTGATGAATCGTTTGAGTTATTACCAGTCATTAGAAATATAAGAGAGCACTCTCTAATTATATAGGTCAGAATACAATCTAAAGTTGGTTGAAATAGTTACCATGGGGTTTTCTTTGACACAACCCAAATAAATTTTCTGAGTGACAACATTTTGGTGTCGTTGTCGAGGATGAAGGTGAAATTTTCCCTAGAATAAAATGAAAAATATTAGATTTGACTTCTAATTGTGAACAAAGGTTAAACAAAATGTGGTTGTACCATTCACCCGGTGACTCCAATCAAGCTTCAAATGAAATTCAACGACTCCATTGGAGAATGAGACCAATTGACAGAGATATGGAAGAGCAATATGGAAAAATCAGGTACTTGAGCTTAAGTTTAGTTCAAGAAGTACTTTTTTGTTTTATCAATATCTTCTTGTCCTTTCTTGAGTTTTTCAAAAGAATATTTCTTCACTTATTGCATTCAAATGAAGCTCAAAGATCTACCCTTGTATATCCTTCATTGAAAACTGTAGGTATACCTCCTTCCTGTATAACTGATATTCAAAAAGCTCCTTCCTCTGAGCCATGTCATGTTCATGATCATTTTTGTGAGCTTAATGAAACCAAAGTTTAGCTTGTAACTTATGTTCTTAATCCTGCACCCTCCAAGATTCAAGAAAGATACAATCCTCTTAAATTTCCTTCCATCGTTCATGAATTTCCTCTAAAACATTATAAGTACCTTCCTAGGTTCGATCGAGAGCTTGATGGACATTAAGCTAAAAAACATATTCAAGTCTTTGAGTATTTTATAGACCTTTTTCAGATTGAACATGATGATTTGTTTATGAGGTCCTTTTCTTAGTCCTTACAAGGAGATGCCAAAGCATGGTTTAGATATTTGCATCTTCAATCGATTATCTCATCGGATGAATTAAGGGAATCTTTCTGTATATTTTGGGGTGAGAGAAAATCATGGGATCTACTCCTTTCAGAGTTTTATTCCATGAGAAGAATGAAAGATGAAACCATCTCAAATTTTAGTAGGAGGTTTGATAGTCTTTATTATAAACTGCCTAAAGAATTCCAACCTTCTGAAGTTGCTTACATGCTCCATTATGTAACAACCTTTCAATCAAACTTATACTTTCTTCTGATGGAGAGAAATTCTATGTCTTTACAGCAGACATTCAACAATGCTCAGGAAGTTGCAGACAATATTCAAGCATGTAAGGAGCTGCAAAATCATATTTTGGATGAGAAATTGAAAGATGAGGAACCGAAGACTGTGCATAATATTCATGAGGCTGATCATGTCAGGAGTTTTCTTGAAGGATTTCATGAGGATGTGTTTGCAAAAAATGATGATCATCTTGAAGAACAAGCTACTCTCTCGAATTTCTTTAATAGTGATTTAAATTTGGATCCATGTCATCATGAGAAAGAAACTAATTGTTTTATGCATGCATTTGTAGACAACCATGAATATGATTTTACATATCATCTTGCAGAAGAACAAGTCGTTGCCTCAATTTTCCTGTTTGATGACATTACAAAGATTTTTGGTGAACCCAGGTATGATGAGTACAATGATGACTATGAGGTTGACTCTTCAGAACAAGAAGTTTCACTTTTCAAATCTGGAAATGATTGTTTTCAGGAATCCAAAGAAATCGACAAATGTGCATATGACAACAATGAAGAAAATGAAGAAAGTTTTGAATATGAGGAAAGAACTTTTCCATTGTGTTTTTCTTCTTTCAAATTGTTGAAGAAAAATGTTTATAATGTTTCAAATTAGAAATCCTCCATGCTTGATGTTGAATATGAAGAAAACAATGGACTTTCCAATGAAAATTATCTTCCATTATGTTTTTCTTCCTTTGAATTGTTGAAAGTAAATCATGAGATAATAGAGGAAGCAGTGAAGTTTGACTACATTCATAGGGACATTGTTTTACTTGAGAAAATTGTTATCAGTGAAGAGGACTAACAATCTTCTCATACTTTTAATGACCTTGTTGTTGATTACATGGAAGGTTATTTCAGTTCAAATTTGCATCATGTGATCAACTACCAGCTTGGAAATAAATATGATGGTCAATCAACATCATTGTTAGATGTGGATTTTTTTCCACTAGGGGTTTCATTTAAGCCAACATTGTCTTCTGATTCATGAGATTATTATTTCAAATAGTCTCTACGGATTTTTCAACCTTTTTGTGGTAATCAACATGTTGAATTACATGAAAACAAGGATGCAGTGGAGGGGTGTTATCCATAAATTTGGTTGTCATGATGACGGAGAAATCAGGCTCTTCACTAGAACACTTTCCTGAGAAAAGTTACCTTTGTCTCTTTCCAGAAATCATATTTTTAAGGGAGGTTTGCAGGCTACCTATATATTTGCCTGCGAGAATGCATGATTCTCGCAGGCTGCATTAAGATGGAGTGCGAGAAGTTCACACTGTACCTAACTATCAGGGTGTGAACATATTCTAAAGGAAGGAAAAAGATAAATTCTCGAACCTTCTAGAAGGGAATCTTCTAGAAACATGAGTTGGCTTCGAATGGTTATTCAGGTGCTGGCATTCCAGATATCTTGGGATCATTTCCTATCCAAATAACTAATCTATCTTCTCCTATATATTGAGGAGATTTCTCATGGAAAAGGTTAAGAAGCAAGATAACAAGAGATTGATTGGAGAATTATTGAAATCCTGTATGAAGGACTGATGCTACAGCAGCTAGAGACAACAGCAAGGTCATCAAAAATGGTTGATTTTCTTCATGCATGAGCAAGTGTGTGTATCAAAGCTAGGAGCCATCGAAAGGAGACCTATGACATCAAGGCTCGGGTTGTAAGTTCAATATAGTAATATGTCCCTTTCCCATAAAGATGATGTCACTTTATTACATAACTCCTTGATCATATGTATAGACTAGTTATTGAATATATTAATTTGCCTTTACTTTGATTGGTTTGTACTGTTGTGATCTGAACGACACAAAAGCATTGGAGCGAATCTTGGAACAACAGAGACCTAAGGAAAGCGTTCATAAGGTATGTCCATGATCCTCGTCTCTTAGTTCATTCAATAGGCTAGATCTAGGGAAAGTGTATTATTCTGTCTTGTTTTGTTCTAGATCCAGGTGGATCTAGAGAGATCGGTGTGTGTCCGCACTTACGGATTAATCCTGAAACAAGGGGGTGAAACATGATTGTTTTTTTATGTATGTTTTTGAGGATCCACTTGCAGTTTTGTTGGAGGTGGTAAACAATCCCAATGTTTTTAATTTTTTGAGATTTGAATTTATAGATAAATTCTTGAATGAATTATCAGTAAACAAGATTTGAAGAAAGCATGTGAAAAGAAAGAAAACAATGGATAAAGTGCTTGCATGGTTGCATTGGAATTTTGATTTCACTTGAATGGTATTTTTTTCAGCAGTTAGGGTAGGTAGGTGTGAATAAGATCAGCATGGCGAGCATTTATTTCATCATTTTTCAATCAGTTTGGGTTTGGTTCAGTTGCAGAATAAGTTGGTGGCGAAACATATTACAGTTTGAAGATCACAATATATGGCTTGGGAACAACCCAATGGATATGAAACCTGGTCTATTGTTCTTTTCTACTTCACAGGGAGGATACCATCCCCATTGGAGCCAGTTGTTAGCACCATGATTTTCATAACTAAGGTTAGAGGTTTTTCAACAGTTTGCAAAGTCTTGCATGTTAGCACCAATATTGTTTTTATGCCTGGCATCATCTAACATCTCCAAGGGTCGGTTTCAAAAGGAATCTTTATCATTTATTATTTCCATTTCCATTTGCAACTATGCGCTGCAAAATTCACTATGCATTGTAAAATTTGTTGTGCAATGCGCATAGGATATTGTCGCGTAGAGAGTTTTGTCATGCAGAGGATTTTGTCACGTAGAGGATTTTGTCGTGTAGAGTATGTTATTGCGCAGAGGATTTTTTCGTGTTGAGGATGTTGTGGCGCAGAGGATGTTGTCGTGAAGAGGATTTTCCTGTGCATAGGCTAAAGGATACAATGCACAAATGACTGGTATAGTGGTCAACTTTAAGATCATTGTTTGACCAATTGGAGAGGAATTTTGAAAATCCTCGAGAATTTTTTTTATAGGAAAAACCAAATAATAAAAACCTCTCTCATATTTGAAAAACGTTTCATATTTTGGGAGATTCGAAGGAATCTTTGAGCCCTATTTTTCATTTTTCATGATTTCCTTTCTGAGACATGTTTTTGCAACACGTATTCCGGCAAGATGGAGACAAATTTCAATAAACCTAGAGAGATTTTTCTTTAGAACAAACTTACCTAAAAAAATAGTTCTCATATGTTACACAACTATTACATTTTAAGAATTACAAGTGGCGTTTTGAAGCCTATTTTTCATAATTTCACCTTCTGGAAAGTAGGAAAGCAATTAAAATGTGTCATTTGTTGTTTGTAACGGTTTCTATTTTGGGAAAGGGGTTGGAGTTCGAAATGGTGATATGGAAAGGATCTGTAGTGATATATATTTCATGGTACAAGAGGAGAGGGGTTGGACCCTTGGGGAAGAAGATTGTTTATTTCTTTGAATTTAATGTAGAAGTTTCCTTTTTCTGAAATTTGAGATTCATCACGGTGTTTATGTTCAGTATGTGTTTCTTTTATATCATTTCCATGATTATGTTTTTCTTCTAGCATTTTCCGAGAGTAAGTGGTAGGAATTCATCCATGTTTGATGCTCCTTTCACATTGATGATGCTTGTTATGTGTTAATGGTTACTTTTACATAATTCATCTTCATTTGATCCTCTGTTTAGTAATTAATATTTTTGTCCTTTCTTATAAAGTTTCACTGGATATTCATACATTGATTGATGCATGTAGTGTAGTGGGATTTCTTCTCCTTTTCATCTCCCATTTCATATCATTTATTTTCTGAGCATAACACCTATTTTTCCTCAAATCTACAGAAAGAAACCAACGAATTGTTGACTGTAAAAACACTGAAATTCAGGCCTTTAATCCATTTCCCAATGGTACCTTTTCCTAGTTTTCCCTACCATCCCTTTTAAAAGCAAAAACAAACCTATCCTATTGCAGAATTTGACCTATGTGCATTTATTGATGAATCCTTTGAGTTATTACCAATCATTAGACATCTGAGAAAGCCCTCTCTGATTGTATAGGTCATAATACAATCTAAAGTTGGTTGAAATAGTTACCTTGGGTTTTTCTTTGACACAGCCTAAAGAAATTCCCTAGTGATAACAAGATAGACAACAAGAGAAAAATCAGGAAGAAAATATAGCATGTGATGTGTTACAATATTCTTTGATTCTTTCTATAGATAATATTTTTGAGTCTTGGGTAGTAGATTCAGGGCCTTCATTTCATGCCATGCCCCATAAGAAAAAATTTGTATTTTATATTCAATGTGATTTTGGACAAGTTCATTTGGGTGATGATGCACCATGCAAAATTTTTGGAATGGGAAAGGTACAAATAAAGGAAAAGAATGGAAACCAATGGTTGTTGAAAGAGTTAAGACATGTTCTAGATCTAAGGAGAAATCTAATTTCAACTGGGCAGTTTCCAAGTGAAGGTTGTATATCTATATTTACAGATAAGGCGTGGAATGTCACCAAAGGATCATTAGTTATAGAAAAAGGAGGGAAGGTGGGTATATTGTATTTATCTACTAGTAATATTGACTCTTCTATCTCTTTAGCTTCTATAGAAGTGGATACAACACTATGGCATCATAGGCTTGGACAGATGAGTGAGAAGGGGATGCGTATACTTCAAAAAAGAAATTTGTTGCCAAATATTGAACAAATTGATTTGGATTTTTGTGACCACTATGTTTATGGAAAACATAAGAGAGTTAGATTTATCAGAATTGGAAAAGAAAAGAAGAGTGAAAGGTTAGAGATTGTGCATACAAATGTATGGGGACCAACTCAGGTATCATATCTTGGTGGCTCTTGTTATTATGTTACTTTGATTGAAGATGAAACTAGAAGAACTTTGGTTTACTACATTCGACAAAAATATGATTCTTTTGATACTTTTAAGAAATGGAAAGCTTTGGTTGACAATGAGAAAGGAAAAAAATTGAAGTATCTCAGATGAGATAATGGAGGTGAATATTGCAGCAAGGTGTTTGATGATTATTTTATATAGCATGGGATTCGTAGAGAGAAGACAGTTCCAGGAACACCAAATGAAAATGGTGTGTCAGAAAGGATGAATAGAACCATCATGAAGCGTGCAAGGAGTATGATATTGCATCCAGGGTTTCCCTTATAGTTTTGGGTAGATGTTGTATATACTATTGTTTACTTGATAAACATAGGACCTTCAAGTTCTTTGGATGGTGGCATTCCATAGGAGGCATTGTTAAGAACCAAATATCAATATAGCATAGAAAAACCTCAGAATAAGTAATCAACGCCTTGAAAAAGAGATAATTTCAGATAATAAGCCTCTTCGAGGGTGCAACCTCCTTTTACACCACATAAATGTTCAAGTACAAGATGATTCCAAATGAAAATTGTTCGACAACACAGGTATTCCAACAGAGGACGAACACCTTCAGTAACCACTCACATAACCAGATCAAATATCAACACACCGATGTTTTCACATGGTAAAACCCCTACGGGGAAACATCCACAGCCCCAGCCAATGCGACCACTTGGAGCAGTTTATTAATGCAAAGAAAAAGATTACAGAGAGATTTTACAAGAGAATTTCTCACAATCGATCATCGGCAAATGACCCTCCATGCTCTTTAAATAGAGATCATGGACCAATCGGGTGTTAAGCCACGAATCAATGGTCGTTAAGATCAAGGAGAGTATGAACCGTCGGATCACTCTATGTCGGGAACATATTATGACCGTCGGATTTCCTAACTACAAATGCATACTAATGCATACTAAAGAAACACACTTTAACCTAACGACATATTAGACCAAGTAGATCTTAACTAAC